>JANAVB010005596.1:10895232-11232777 GCA_029216955.1 Iris pallida | reverse complement strand
CACACACACATCCTCACACAACACAACCCACCACACCACTCTCACACACCAACATCCCATGACACAATATCACCCTCCCTACACACACCAACATAAATAAATACACACACATAAATACACATGTATATTGTATATATGTATATATATATATCATTCACAAAATGATTAAATCCTAATAATCCTTAACCTATTTTTCTAGGGAAAAACCTACAATTTGTGGGCAAATGGAAGAGAATCTTCTCCTCTCCATTTAATGTGAATGAACTAATGCAAAAGAGGATTAAATTGAGAGATTAATGCATACCTAATTGTAGGTTGGAGAGGAAGAAGAAAGCTTTTGAAAAGAAATTAATTTGGAAGAGAGAGAGAGAGTTGGAGTGTTACTTAGTGAAGAAGGAGAAGGGGGGGGGGTTCATGGCCGGCCAAGCATGGTGGGTGTGAGGGGCACTTGTAAATTACAAGTTTGCCCCTCCCTAAGCCTAATATTAAACATTTCCAAATTAGGTTTAAGAAGTTGCTAAAAATAAATAAAAATCATAATTAAACTAAATTACTCATGGGGAACTAGTCCAAACTCTTAAACCCTAATTTTAGTATGGTGGGCCATGGTTAGCTAACAGGCTAATTACAGCTCAAGTCAAAATTCACCGGGGTCCCGAATTAACTCGGAATGCGATGAAATTCGAACCCGACTCCTATAATAATTAAATAATAATATTCATGAAATAAAATTCCCAAAAATAATATAAAATGGAAAATTACCATTTTACCCCTAACTGGGAAAAGTGAGGGTGACAAGTCTATCCACCTTAAAAAAATTTCGTCCTCGAAATTGAAGACAACAAGCACAGGAAATCACAAACAGAATTAAAGAAAATAAATTTATACCTCAGGACGCGAAAAGATAAGGAAAACGCTCCCGCATGTCGTCCTCCCTCTCCCAGGTAGACTCACCTGGAGAGTGATGTCTCCACGCAACCCGAACCAAGGGTATGACCTGGTTCCGGAGCATCTTCTCCCTGCGATCCAGAATCTCCACTGGCTGCTCTGGATAGCTGAGAGTAGGTCCCACCTGTATTGCTGAATGGTCCAATACATGGCTAGGATCTGCCACGTACCGTCTCAGCTGGGATACATGAAACACGTTGTGCACTCCCTCGAGCCTGGTAGGCAAGTCCAGTCGGTAGGCTACTGCACCGATCCTCTCTAAGATGGTGAAAGGTCCGATGTAGCGCGGACTGAGCTCCCACCGCCGCCAAAGCGAATAGTGTCACGTGTCGGGGATATCCTCAGAAATACCATGTCACCAACCTAGACACAAGACAAAAACTCAACACACAACTAACAAACAATCACAACAAACACGACAAGAACTGAAACTAACCTCGAACTCTAACGGTCTCCGGTGACTATCGGCCCAATGCGCTGCCTATCCTGAGCCACCCGGAGTCTGTCTCTAATCAATCTGACCTTCTCGGCCGCATCCACAACCATCTCCGGCCCAAGAAGCGCCCGCTCGCCAATATCGTCCCAAGACAAAGGAGTACGGCATCTCCGTCCATATAGAGCCTCAAATGGTGACATCTCTATACTGGCCTGGTAGCTGTTGTTGTAAGCAAACTCTACCAAGTGAAGATGGTCCTCCCAAGAAGCCCCGAGATCTAGCACACATGTGCGAAGCATATCCTCCAGAGTCTGGATGGTCCTCTCCGACTGCCCGTCTGTCTGAGGATGATAAGCAGTACTAAACTTGAGCGAGGTGCCCAAGCTAGCCTGCAAACTCCTCCAGAAGTGGGAAGTGAATCGGCTATCCTGATCTGAAACTATGCTCACCGGAACTCCGTGCAATCTCACAATCTGACGAACATACAGCTCAGCCAGCCTCTCCGTAGACAAACCCACTTTGAAAGGCAAAAACTGGGCCGATTTGGTCAATCTATCAACTATGACCCAAACCGCGTCCTTCCCTCCTGGCGACCGTGGAAGTCCAGATACAAAGTCCATGGTGATGTGCTCCCACTTCCACTCGGGAATGGGTAGCGGCTGTAGCAATCCACCTGGTCTCTGCCTCTCGGCCTTCACCTGCTGACACACAAGACAACGAGATACAAACTGAGCTACCTCGCGCTTCATGCCATACCACCATACGTGCTCTCTCAGGTCCCTATACATCTTGTTGGCTCCAGGATGCATAGAATACTGAGAGCGATGCGCCTCCTGAAGAACCTCCTCCCGAAGCTCTCCACGCGGAACGCACAGCCTAGTACCGTGCCGCAACGACCCGTCTTCGGCTACAGAGAAATCGTCAAGCAAGCTCATCCTCACCTGCTCCCTGATGCTCCTCAGGGCAACATCATCATACTGCGCTGACCTGACTCTATCCATCAGCTCAGACTGAATCTGCAAACCCCACATCTGGATCTCCATGCCCGGAATGATGACCTCGATACCCAAACTATCCAGGTCGGCCAACAAATAACGATCTGTCGTCAAGAACATAGCAACAGGATACCTGCTCAAGGCATCTGCAACTACGTTGGCCTTCCCCGGATGGTACTGCAAGGATATATCGAAGTCCTTCATCAGCTCTAACCACCGCCTCTGCCGCATGTTCAACTCCTTCTGAGTGAACACGTACTTCAAGCTCTTGTGATCTGTGAAGATCTCAACTCGCTCTCCGTACAGGTAATGCTTCCACAACTTCAAAGCAAATATCACCGCGGCCAACTCCAGATCATGAGTAGGATAGTTCTTCTCATGAGGACGCAACTGCCTAGATGCATAGGCAATCACCTTCCCGTGCTGCTGAAGAACACACCCTAAACCCTTCCCGGAAGCATCGCTGAAGATCGAGAACCCTCCTGACCCAGATGGCAAAGTCAGGATCGGAGCTGAAGTCAACCTCCTCTTCAGCTCATCGAATGCAGCCTGACACTCATCAGTCCAGACGAACTCCACGTCCTTCCTGGTGAGTCTAGTCATCGGCTCTGCAATCCTCGAGAAGTCCTGAACGAACTTCCGGTAATAACCAGCCAAACCCAGAAAGCTCCGAACCTCGACAACTGAACTGGGCGTAGACCAAGACTCCACTGTCGAAATCTTCCTCTGGTCTACTGAAATCCCGTGCTCGGTCACAACATGACCTAGGAACTCCACCTGGTCTAAGAAGAACTCACACTTCGAAAGCTTCCCGTAGAGTTGCTCCCTCCTCAGAGTCTCTAACACAACTCTCAAGTGCTCCTCATGCTCCTCCTGCGTCTTCGAATAGATCAAGATATCGTCTATGAAGACCACCACGAACTTGTCAAGGTACTGATGGAATACCTTGTTCATCAAGTTCATGAACACCGCGGGAGCATTGGTCAACCCAAATGGCATCACTGTAAACTCGTACTGGCCGTACCGAGTCCGAAATGCCGTCTTGGGAATGTCATCCCGCCTCACCTTCAGCTGGTGATACTCGGACCTCAAATCTATCTTCGAAAAGACCTTTGCCCCACTCAGCTGATCGAACAAGTCGTCGATCCTCGGCAAAGGGTACCTATTCTTGATAGTGAGGTTGTTGAGCGCCCGGTAATCAATGCACATGCGGGACGTACCGTCCTTCTTCGGCACGAACAGGACTGGCGCTCCCCAGGACGAAGAACTGGATCTGATGAACCCCTTGTCCTGCAGCTCGTCGACTTGCTTCTTCAGCTCTATCAACTCGCTGTTGTTCACCCTATAGACATGCTGCGAGATGGGCTCGGCGCCCGACACCAAGTCTATGGAGAACTCAATGTCCCTGTCTGGCGGCATCCCCGGCAACTCCTCGGGAAAGACATCCGAGAACTCAGCAATCAACGGATGTGGCAAATCCTGCCCCGCCAACAAAGCTCCACAGAATCCAGCCTCCGGCTCCGCTGCTCCTCGAGCAAACTCGATCTCTGGCTCACCCGGCGTCCTAAAAAGAACTCTGCCTCCTCTACAATCAATGTTAGCATGGTGCATGCTCAACCAATCCATACCGAGTACCATATCGTACCTCGGTAGGGGCATTACGAGCAGACACGCACTCAAGTTCCGGTCTCTCAGAGTGACTCTCCGCCCCTTGCAAATATTATTAACCAGGATAATACCACCCCCGGTCATAATCTTGCAAATCCTACCCATATATTCAGCAATGATATTGTGTCTCAGAGCAAAAGAAACGGACACAAAACTATGGGTCGCCCCAGAATCAAATAAGGCGAAAGCAGGGAAAGAATCTAGGAGAACATGACCTGCAACAACATCTCCCACGGGCTCTGCCTCCTCCTCTGCTGCCAAAGCGAACACCCTGCTCGCGGGGGCTCCCCTCTGGTGCTGGACAAAACGCTGCTGTTGGGTCTGGAGTGGAGGACCCCTCTGCTGAACCGCTGGTCCTCTAGCCGGCTGCGCTCTGTCCTGGCCTCCTCTGACTCCGCGAAGGCGGCAATCCTTCAGCTGGTGATCGGGCGCCCCACAGTAGAGACAGACGCCCAACCTCTTCCTGCAAGCCGCCCTGGTGTGTCCCGGCTTCCCGCAGAAGCCGTACGGTATAGTCGATCTCTGGCCCTGTCCCTGGTGCTGCTGGGCACGCGCCGGCGCCTGCTGGATCTGTAACAGAGGCTGCTGCTGAAACGGCCTCTGCTGCTGCTGCTGAAAGTGGGGGCGCTTGGCTGGTCCCGCACTGGAACTCGCCCCCATAGTATCTCCGCTCCTCTTCGGCTTGAGGCCGAAGTCCTCCTCTGCGATCTGCGCGTCCATCAATATCTGATCGAACGTCGCGTCACGGCGACCCGAGGTGCGGGTGCGCACTGCATGAATAAGTCCCCTGCGGAACTTACGAGCCTTCTGCGCCCTCATCCTGGATCATACCGGGAGCGAACCTGCTAAGGCGGAAGAACTCAGCTGCATACTCGTCCACCGACGAGTTCCCCTGAACTAGACCCACGAACTGGCCCTCCAATGCTGTAAGAGCCACGTCCGGGAAGAACTTCTCCTTGAAGAGCCTCCGGAAGTTCTCCCAAGTCAGCCCTCTCACCGACGCACGAGGATCCGTGCGGTACCATGTCAGCGCAATGTCGAAGAATCGGCTGGCTGCGGCCGAAACCCAAAGCGCTCTAGGAAGCTCTGCCAGCTCCATGCTCCGCTCTACATCCTCTAGCCAGTCGTCTGCGTAAAGGATGCCCTCCGTGCCTGTGAAGTCCCTGGAGCTCATCTTCTTGAAGTCCAACACTGTCCCCGGCCTGGACTGCTGCTGGTACGGCTGCTGGCCAGTAGGCCCTGCACCGTACCCGGTGCCACTCTCTCTACTGCTGCCAAGGCAAGCTGATGCGAGTTCTCCATACTCTGCCTCAGCATCTCCATCTGTCGGTGTGACGCCTCCGACTGGCGCTGCGATGCCTCTGCCTGGGCCCGCTGTGTCTCCATCATCTGCTGAAGGAGAAGGAACATGTGATGTGTATCCGTCGGTATCGGTGGTAGTGGCGGCAGTATCTCTGGAAGAACGGCCGTAACCCTCTGGGGTGGAGGTGGTAGACCTCCCTGCGCAACTGCCTGGGTCTCTGGAATAGTAGAATCACTGGGGGCAGTCTCATGAACCTCCTCCTCGGCCTGATCAGATCTCTCAGGCAAGCTACTCGATCCAGAGGCCTGCGGATGTGTCTTCGTCATCCTGGAGACGAATTAAAACAAGAGATCAATATGGCACATGAGTAGATTATCAAAGAAGGACAGTTAATTTAATACAAGGTGAATAATCATGATAATCAAAAGATCAGAAATTTCCTAGGTGTGATTGAGAAACTCCTATCATGTCCTAGGTCCTACGTCCTAATCGCAGGCTCGTAATTAGTACTCTAAGTCGAGCACCATTACGAGATCGCACTAATTGCGACACTGGACCTGCGTGGGCCACCACAAAAACGTGTCACGATCCGCACCCTTATGAGGGGCACGAGCACGTGGGTACGTCCAGCCTACGCCGCAGAATCGGCGGTAGAACGCTGTATATAACGTCTGTAAATACCTACGACTAACAGTTAAAATGTACCTGTACAGTATATACTCTCCGAATGGAGGTGATATAATAATACAGTCTCAATCACAGAATAAAACTAAGGTAGATAGCTCAGAGGAAAGACATATGATAGGTGAAGAGTAAAATAAGTCCACAGTCTAATACAAGTCCAGATATATACAACATCCCAGAGTATCAAAATAGAATATAGAAACTACAGTCTGATAAGCTAGCTGGATCGCAGTCCAGTCAAACCTAGCTAACCTACACTACTCTGGAAGTACAAAATCTAGTGGCTCTACTATAAGGCCACGATCTAATGCTACTCCATCTGACTCGATCCCATAATAGGTCGAGCAGTCCGCATCAGAATCATCTGTAATATATCATAACGGTATCCTGTCAGGAAAATGAGCAAATACAAACACTAACAGCAGTTCCATGTGAATTGACAAATTCTATAAGAGACAGCATAATGAACTACAAGACAAAGATATATGAAGACTTGGGAACCGTTCGGAAGTCGAGTTACAACCCTTAAACCAAACAAGGACCGGGGTTGTAACTCTTCTCCCGAGCAGAACTTAGTCTCCAATCAAGGTACAATGTAAAGGAAAGTAGAGCATGTGAGTAACTGTATATCATGGCATGGTGAGAAAATACTGAATGTAGAACAGAACAGGATATACGATAAGACAAAATAAATATAAAATGTGATTTGAATTATTAGAGCGATATGTGATCGGCTTGGGATAAGTGACAGGACAGGCTATCCACTTGGCCCGACAATCCGCGGTGACCTCAACGGAGAGACATGCCGGCCAACCTGGATAACGAGCACAAGGCAAGGGATCTCGCTACACTCTTCGTGAGGGAAGAGTGGCACGAGCACATGAATAGTGACAGGGTGGCTTGGATCACATAGCCCCTAATAATTTCCCATCCCCGAATAGTACAATGGATCTGGACATGACACGTCATGGCACGTGATTTCGTAAGAGGGTAGCAAATCCTCTTAGAAATCGGTGTCTATACAAGTACAGGGAACAAGACAGGGAGTGTACCCATATACCCAGAAATCCAGGAACAACATCTCATGTCATGATCCAATGTGTACTAGTCCGTGAGCTATCGTGACTAAGAATCAAGTAAGACACTACGACTGAATCGGATATAGCAGATATCAAGACAATGAAAACTATCAGTGAATGTACTCGCCTGCTGTCCTGAGCTGTATGGTATATCAATGCTCAGAGCGGTATCAGAAGACCTAAATATGAGATACTGTAAGTTAATTTAGGTTTAAACAAGTTTAGGAATGATTTACAATGAATGATATGCAATCTAGGTCAAACTAGGTCTCACTGAGTCACACTAAGTCCTGTCAAGTCAATCTAAGCCTAACCAAGTCAATCCTAGGTCATACCAGGCATCACGGGTCAAAACAAGTCGAAGAAAGTCAAACGGGATCAAGAGTTGGCCTACAGTTGACTTTTGGTCAACTGGTCAACTCTGGTCAACTCTAGGTCAACTATGGTCAACCCTAGGTCAATGGTGACTAATAGTTGACTTTTGGTCAACTACACAAGTCTAATGGAAATCGGGACTAATTTGGGTAAAGTGTTGACCCATAGTTGACTTTTGGTCCAAAAAGTCAACCGTGGTCAACCGGGGCCAAGACTAGGTCTAGGCGACTATTTCTAACTATTACCAACCTCTACAACTCATATCCAAGTCCATCTTGGACTTCGAAACTCATATCTTGGCCGTATGCCAATATCCTATTTTACCCTTAAAAAGGATAAAATTCTAGCTTCGGCAACTATCCAGTTAGCCTACCTACGCTTGATATTTTGACCCGATCTCCCTAGGGTAGTATGATACTAGCCTATACATATAATATCTACCAAAATACCTAGGTATCGTGGACATTCGGTCCACGATACGGTCCGTTGTCAAAATCTTGAATATTTCAAGATACACACCGATACGGCGCGATACGGGCGCCCTACGACCCCGAATTCCACCCGGAAGCCTACCCGCAAAATCTAAATCACGTATTCATGCCCCACGCCAAGTTTCAACTCAATCGGATACTCCGAACTCCGTTTCGCCCTCTAACTCGGTTTTTCCCTTTTTCTATTCTAGCCTTTTTCCTATTCTTCCAACTTCTTTCAATCTTTCCTCCCAAACTCAAATCCTTTTCTAATTTCTCATTCCATAATCTTTTTCTACTCTTCTCTACGATTCCAACCATATATAATACTTATATATATATACCTATATGTATAGGTGAAAAAGGGGGTGTAAATAGGCCTAAAAGCCAAGGTGAGGGGGGGGGGGGGGGGGGCTGTTTCCTGCAGCAGGTAGCTGCTGCTACTGCTGCAGCAAGCTGCTGCTGCTGCTGCGTTTAATCTTCTTCTTCTTCTCCTCTTCTATCTCCCTATATAATACACTTCATATATATATATATATATCTATCTATCTATATATATATATATATATATATATATATATATATATATATATATATATATATATCTATATATATATATAACTAGATATCTATATATAATCTATCTAGATATCTATCCATCCCTCTAAATATATATATAACACACACACATCCATATACACACATCCATGTATATATATAAATACACTCAAAAAAAAAAAATATATATATATATATATATATATATATATTTTTTTTTTTTTATATATATATATATATATATAAACACAAACACACACACATCCTCACACAACACAACCACACACACACCACTCTCACAACACCAACATCCCCATGACACAATATCACCCTCCTCTACACACACACAATACATAAATAAATACACACACATAAATACACATGTATATATGTATATATGTATATATATATATATATCATTCACAAAATGATTAAATCCTAATAAATTCTTAACCTATTTTTCTAGGGAAATCCTACAAATTTGTGGGCAAATGGAAGAGAATCTTCTCCTCTCCATTTAATGTGAATGAACTAAATGCAAAAGAGGATTAAATTGAGAGATTAATGCATACCTAATTGTAGGTTGGAGAGGAAGAAGAAAGCTTTTGAAAAGAAATTAATTTGGAAGAGAGAGAGAGAAAGAGTTGGAGTGTTACTTAGTGAAGAAGGAAGAGAGGGGGGGGGGGGTGTCATGGCCGGCCAAGCATGGTGGGGGTGTGAGGGGCACTTGTAAATTACAAGTTTGCCCCTCCCTAAGCCTAATATTAAACAATTTCCAAATTAGGTTTAAGAAGTTGCTAAAAATAAATAAAAATCATAATTAAACTAAATTACTCATGGGGAACTAGTCCAAACTCTTAAACCCTAATTTTTAGTGTGGTGGGCCATGGTTAGCTAACAGGCTAATTACAGCTCAAGTCAAAATTCACCGGGGTCCCGAATTAACTCGGAATGCGATGAAATTCGAACCCGACTCCTATAATAACTAAATAATAATATTCATGAAATAAAATTCCCAAAAATAATATAAAATGGAAAATTACCATTTTACCCCTAACTGGGAAAAGTGAGGGTGACAAGTCTATCCACCTTAAAAAATTTCGTCCTCGAAATTGAAGACAACAAGCACAGGAAATCACAAACAGAATTAAAGAAAATAAATTTATACCTCAGGACGCGAAAAGATAAGGAAAACGCTCCCGCATGTCGTCCTCCCTCTCCCAGGTAGACTCACCTGGAGAGTGATGTCTCCACGCAACCCGAACCAAGGGTATGACCTGGTTCCGGAGCATCTTCTCCCTGCGATCCAGAATCTCCACTGGCTGCTCTGGATAGCTGAGAGTAGGTCCCACCTGTATTGCTGAATGGTCCAATACATGGCTAGGATCTGCCACGTACCGTCTCAGCTGGGATACATGAAACACGTTGTGCACTCCCTCGAGCCTGGTAGGCAAGTCCAGTCGGTAGGCTACTGCACCGATCCTCTCTAAGATGGTGAAAGGTCCGATGTAGCGCGGACTGAGCTCCCCACCGCCGCCAAAGCGAATAGTGTCACGTGTCGGGGATATCCTCAGAAATACCATGTCACCAACCTAGACACAAGACAAAAACTCAACACACAACTAACAAACAATCACAACAAACACGACAAGAACTGAAACTAACCTCGAACTCTAACGGTCTCCGGTGACTATCGGCCCAATGCCGCTGCCTATCCTGAGCCACCCGGAGTCTGTCTCTAATCAATCTGACCTTCTCGGCCGCATCCACAACCATCTCCGGCCCAAGAAGCGCCCGCTCGCCAATATCGTCCCAAGACAAAGGAGTACGGCATCTCCGTCCATATAGAGCCTCAAATGGTGACATCTCTATACTGGCCTGGTAGCTGTTGTTGTAAGCAAACTCTACCAAGTGAAGATGGTCCTCCCAAGAAGCCCCGAGATCTAGCACACATGTGCGAAGCATATCCTCCAGAGTCTGGATGGTCCTCTCCGACTGCCCGTCTGTCTGAGGATGATAAGCAGTACTAAACTTGAGCGAGGTGCCCAAGCTAGCCTGCAAACTCCTCCAGAAGTGGGAAGTGAATCGGCTATCCTGATCTGAAACTATGCTCACCGGAACTCCGTGCAATCTCACAATCTGACGAACATACAGCTCAGCCAGCCTCTCCGTAGACAAACCCACTTTGAAAGGCAAAAACTGGGCCGATTTGGTCAATCTATCAACTATGACCCAAACCGCGTCCTTCCCTCCTGGCGACCGTGGAAGTCCAGATACAAAGTCCATGGTGATGTGCTCCCACTTCCACTCGGGAATGGGTAGCGGCTGTAGCAATCCACCTGGTCTCTGCCTCTCGGCCTTCACCTGCTGACACACAAGACAACGAGATACAAACTGAGCTACCTCGCGCTTCATGCCATACCACCATACGTGCTCTCTCAGGTCCCTATACATCTTGTTGGCTCCAGGATGCATAGAATACTGAGAGCGATGCGCCTCCTGAAGAACCTCCTCCCGAAGCTCTCCACGCGGAACGCACAGCCTAGTACCGTGCCGCAACGACCCGTCTTCGGCTACAGAGAAATCGTCAAGCAAGCTCATCCTCACCTGCTCCCTGATGCTCCTCAGGGCAACATCATCATACTGCGCTGACCTGACTCTATCCATCAGCTCAGACTGAATCTGCAAACCCCACATCTGGATCTCCATGCCCGGAATGATGACCTCGATACCCAAACTATCCAGGTCGGCCAACAAATAACGATCTGTCGTCAAGAACATAGCAACAGGATACCTGCTCAAGGCATCTGCAACTACGTTGGCCTTCCCCGGATGGTACTGCAAGGATATATCGAAGTCCTTCATCAGCTCTAACCACCGCCTCTGCCGCATGTTCAACTCCTTCTGAGTGAACACGTACTTCAAGCTCTTGTGATCTGTGAAGATCTCAACTCGCTCTCCGTACAGGTAATGCTTCCACAACTTCAAAGCAAATATCACCGCGGCCAACTCCAGATCATGAGTAGGATAGTTCTTCTCATGAGGACGCAACTGCCTAGATGCATAGGCAATCACCTTCCCGTGCTGCTGAAGAACACACCCTAAACCCTTCCCGGAAGCATCGCTGAAGATCGAGAACCCTCCTGACCCAGATGGCAAAGTCAGGATCGGAGCTGAAGTCAACCTCCTCTTCAGCTCATCGAATGCAGCCTGACACTCATCAGTCCAGACGAACTCCACGTCCTTCCTGGTGAGTCTAGTCATCGGCTCTGCAATCCTCGAGAAGTCCTGAACGAACTTCCGGTAATAACCAGCCAAACCCAGAAAGCTCCGAACCTCGACAACTGAACTGGGCGTAGACCAAGACTCCACTGTCGAAATCTTCCTCTGGTCTACTGAAATCCCGTGCTCGGTCACAACATGACCTAGGAACTCCACCTGGTCTAAGAAGAACTCACACTTCGAAAGCTTCCCGTAGAGTTGCTCCCTCCTCAGAGTCTCTAACACAACTCTCAAGTGCTCCTCATGCTCCTCCTGCGTCTTCGAATAGATCAAGATATCGTCTATGAAGACCACCACGAACTTGTCAAGGTACTGATGGAATACCTTGTTCATCAAGTTCATGAACACCGCGGGAGCATTGGTCAACCCAAATGGCATCACTGTAAACTCGTACTGGCCGTACCGAGTCCGAAATGCCGTCTTGGGAATGTCATCCCGCCTCACCTTCAGCTGGTGATACTCGGACCTCAAATCTATCTTCGAAAAGACCTTTGCCCCACTCAGCTGATCGAACAAGTCGTCGATCCTCGGCAAAGGGTACCTATTCTTGATAGTGAGGTTGTTGAGCGCCCGGTAATCAATGCACATGCGGGACGTACCGTCCTTCTTCGGCACGAACAGGACTGGCGCTCCCCAGGACGAAGAACTGGATCTGATGAACCCCTTGTCCTGCAGCTCGTCGACTTGCTTCTTCAGCTCTATCAACTCGCTGTTGTTCACCCTATAGACATGCTGCGAGATGGGCTCGGCGCCCGACACCAAGTCTATGGAGAACTCAATGTCCCTGTCTGGCGGCATCCCCGGCAACTCCTCGGGAAAGACATCCGAGAACTCAGCAATCAACGGATGTGGCAAATCCTGCCCCGCCAACAAAGCTCCACAGAATCCAGCCTCCGGCTCCGCTGCTCCTCGAGCAAACTCGATCTCTGGCTCACCCGGCGTCCTAAAAAGAACTCTGCCTCCTCTACAATCAATGTTAGCATGGTGCATGCTCAACCAATCCATACCGAGTACCATATCGTACCTCGGTAGGGGCATTACGAGCAGACACGCACTCAAGTCCCGGTCTCTCAGAGTGACTCTCCGCCCCTTGCAAATATTATTAACCAGGATAATACCACCCCCGGTCATAATCTTGCAAATCCTACCCATATATTCAGCAATGATATTGTGTCTCAGAGCAAAAGAAACGGACACAAAACTATGGGTCGCCCCAGAATCAAATAAGGCGAAAGCAGGGAAAGAATCTAGGAGAACATGACCTGCAACAACATCTCCCACGGGCTCTGCCTCCTCCTCTGCTGCCAAAGCGAACACCCTGCTCGCGGGGGCTCCCCTCTGGTGCTGGACAAAACGCTGCTGTTGGGTCTGGAGTGGAGGACCCCTCTGCTGAACCGCTGGTCCTCTAGCCGGCTGCGCTCTGTCCTGGCCTCCTCTGACTCCGCGAAGGCGGCAATCCTTCAGCTGGTGATCGGGCGCCCCACAGTAGAGACAGACGCCCAACCTCTTCCTGCAAGCCGCCCTGGTGTGTCCCGGCTTCCCGCAGAAGCCGTACGGTATAGTCGATCTCTGGCCCTGTCCCTGGTGCTGCTGGGCACGCGCCGGCGCCTGCTGGATCTGTAACAGAGGCTGCTGCTGAAACGGCCTCTGCTGCTGCTGCTGAAAGTGGGGGCGCTTGGCTGGTCCCGCACTGGAACTCGCCCCCATAGTATCTCCGCTCCTCTTCGGCTTGAGGCCGAAGTCCTCCTCTGCGATCTGCGCGTCCATCAATATCTGATCGAACGTCGCGTCACGGCGACCCGAGGTGCGGGTGCGCACTGCATGAATAAGTCCCCTGCGGAACTTACGAGCCTTCTGCGCCCTCATCCTGGATCATACCGGGAGCGAACCTGCTAAGGCGGAAGAACTCAGCTGCATACTCGTCCACCGACGAGTTCCCCTGAACTAGACCCACGAACTGGCCCTCCAATGCTGTAAGAGCCACGTCCGGGAAGAACTTCTCCTTGAAGAGCCTCCGGAAGTTCTCCCAAGTCAGCCCTCTCACCGACGCACGAGGATCCGTGCGGTACCATGTCAGCGCAATGTCGAAGAATCGGCTGGCTGCGGCCGAAACCCAAAGCGCTCTAGGAAGCTCTGCCAGCTCCATGCTCCGCTCTACATCCTCTAGCCAGTCGTCTGCGTAAAGGATGCCCTCCGTGCCTGTGAAGTCCCTGGAGCTCATCTTCTTGAAGTCCAACACTGTCCCCGGCCTGGACTGCTGCTGGTACGGCTGCTGGCCAGTAGGGCCCTGCACCGTACCCGGTGCCACTCTCTCTACTGCTGCCAAGGCAAGCTGATGCGAGTTCTCCATACTCTGCCTCAGCATCTCCATCTGTCGGTGTGACGCCTCCGACTGGCGCTGCGATGCCTCTGCCTGGGCCCGCTGTGTCTCCATCATCTGCTGAAGGAGAAGGAACATGTGATGTGTATCCGTCGGTATCGGTGGTAGTGGCGGCAGTATCTCTGGAAGAACGGCCGTAACCCTCTGGGGTGGAGGTGGTAGACCTCCCTGCGCAACTGCCTGGGTCTCTGGAATAGTAGAATCACTGGGGGCAGTCTCATGAACCTCCTCCTCGGCCTGATCAGATCTCTCAGGCAAGCTACTCGATCCAGAGGCCTGCGGATGTGTCTTCGTCATCCTGGAGACGAATTAAAACAAGAGATCAATATGGCACATGAGTAGATTATCAAAGAAGGACAGTTAATTTAATACAAGGTGAATAATCATGATAATCAAAAGATCAGAAATTTCCTAGGTGTGATTGAGAAACTCCTATCATGTCCTAGGTCCTACGTCCTAATCGCAGGCTCGTAATTAGTACTCTAAGTCGAGCACCATTACGAGATCGCACTAATTGCGACACTGGACCTGCGTGGGCCACCACAAAAACGTGTCACGACCCGCACCCTTATGAGGGGCACGAGCACGTGGGTACGTCCAGCCTACGCCGCAGAATCGGCGGTAGAACGCTGTATATAACGTCTGTAAATACCTACGACTAACAGTTAAAATGTACCTGTACAGTATATACTCTCCGAATGGAGGTGATATAATAATACAGTCTCAATCACAGAATAAAACTAAGGTAGATAGCTCAGAGGAAAGACATATGATAGGTGAAGAGTAAAATAAGTCCACAGTCTAATACAAGTCCAGATATATACAACATCCCAGAGTATCAAAATAGAATATAGAAACTACAGTCTGATAAGCTAGCTGGATCGCAGTCCAGTCAAACCTAGCTAACCTACACTACTCTGGAAGTACAAAATCTAGTGGCTCTACTATAAGGCCACGATCTAATGCTACTCCATCTGACTCGATCCCATAATAGGTCGAGCAGTCCGCATCAGAATCATCTGTAATATATCATAACGGTATCCTGTCAGGAAAATGAGCAAATACAAACACTAACAGCAGTTCCATGTGAATTGACAAATTCTATAAGAGACAGCATAATGAACTACAAGACAAAGATATATGAAGACTTGGGAACCGTTCGGAAGTCGAGTTACAACCCTTAAACCAAACAAGGACCGGGGTTGTAACTCTTCTCCCGAGCAGAACTTAGTCTCCAATCAAGGTACAATGTAAAGGAAAGTAGAGCATGTGAGTAACTGTATATCATGGCATGGTGAGAAAATACTGAATGTAGAACAGAACAGGATATACGATAAGACAAAATAAATATAAAATGTGATTTGAATTATTAGAGCGATATGTGATCGGCTTGGGATAAGTGACAGGACAGGCTATCCACTTGGCCCGACAATCCGCGGTGACCTCAACGGAGAGACATGCCGGCCAACCTGGATAACGAGCACAAGGCAAGGGATCTCGCTACACTCTTCGTGAGGGAAGAGTGGCACGAGCACATGAATAGTGACAGGGTGGCTTGGATCACATAGCCCCTAATAATTTCCCATCCCCGAATAGTACAATGGATCTGGACATGACACGTCATGGCACGTGATTTCGTAAGAGGGTAGCAAATCCTCTTAGAAATCGGTGTCTATACAAGTACAGGGAACAAGACAGGGAGTGTACCCATATACCCAGAAATCCAGGAACAACATCTCATGTCATGATCCAATGTGTACTAGTCCGTGAGCTATCGTGACTAAGAATCAAGTAAGACACTACGACTGAATCGGATATAGCAGATATCAAGACAATGAAAACTATCAGTGAATGTACTCGCCTGCTGTCCTGAGCTGTATGGTATATCAATGCTCAGAGCGGTATCAGAAGACCTAAATATGAGATACTGTAAGTTAATTTAGGTTTAAACAAGTTTAGGAATGATTTACAATAAATGATATGCAATCTAGGTCAAACTAGGTCTCACTGAGTCACACTAAGTCCTGTCAAGTCAATCTAAGCCTAACCAAGTCAATCCTAGGTCATATCAGGCATCACGGGTCAAAACAAGTCGAAGAAAGTCAAACGGGATCAAGAGTTGGCCTACAGTTGACTTTTGGTCAACTGGTCAACTCTGGTCAACTCTAGGTCAACCATGGTCAACCCTAGGTCAATGGTGACTAATAGTTGACTTTTGGTCAACTACACAAGTCTAATGGAAATCGGGACTAATTTGGGTAAAGTGTTGACCCATAGTTGACTTTTGGTCCAAAAAGTCAACCGTGGTCAACCGGGGCCAAGACTAGGTCTAGGCGACTATTTCTAACTATTACCAACCTCTACAACTCATATCCAAGTCCATCTTGGACTTCGAAACTCATATCTTGGCCGTAGGCCAATATCCTATTTTACCCTTAAAAAGGATAAAATTCTAGCTTCGGCAACTATCCAGTTAGCCTACCTACGCTTGATATTTTGACCCGATCTCCCTAGGGTAGTATGATACTAGCCTATACATATAATATCTACCAAAATACCTAGGTATCGTGGACATTCGGTCCACGATACGGCCCGTTGTCAAAATCTTGAATATTTCAAGATACACACCGATACGGCACGATACGGGCGCCCTACGACCCCGAATTCTATCCGGAAACCTACCCGCAAAATCTAAATCACGTATTCATGCCCCACGCCAAGTTTCAACTCAATCGGATACTCCGAACTCCGTTTCGCCCTCTAACTCGATTTTTTCCTTTTTCTATTCTAGCCTTTTTCCTATTCTTCCAACTTCTTTCAATCTTTCCTCCCAACCTCAAATCCTTTTCTAATTTCTCATTCCATAATCCTTTTCTACTATTCTCTACGATTCCAACCATATATAATACTTATATATATATACCTATATGTATAGGTGAAAAAGGGGGTGTAAATAGGCCTAAAAGCCAAGGTTGGGGGGGGGGGGGGGGGGCTGTTTCCTGCAGCAGGTAGCTGCTGCTACTGCTGCAGCAAGCTGCTGCTGCTGCTGCGTTTAATCTTCTTCTTCTTCTCCTCTTCTATCTCCCTATATAATACACTTCATATATATATATATATCTATATATATATATATCTCTATATATATATATATATATATATATATCTATCTATATATTTTTTTTTTTTTCTATCTATATATATCTATCTATATATATATATATAATCTATCTAGATATCTATATATATATATAAATATATATCTATATATAATCTATCTAGATATCTATCCATCACTCTAAATATATATATAACACACACACATCCATATACACACATCCATGTATATATATAAATACACTCATATATATATATATATATATATATATATATATATATATATATATATATATATATATATATATATATAAACACACACAAACACACACACATCCTTACACAACACAACCACAACACCAACATCCCCATGACACAATATCACCCTCCTCTACATACACACAATACATAAATAAATACACACACATAAATACACATGTATATATATATATATATATATGTATATATATATATATATCATTCACAAAATGATTAAATGCTAATAAATTCTTAACCTATTTTTCTAGGGAAAACCTACAAATTTGTGGGCAAATGGAAGAGAATCTTCTCCTCTCCATTTAATGTGAATGAACTAAATGCAAAAGAGGATTAAATTGAGAGATTAATGCATACCTAATTGTAGGTTGGAGAGGAAGAAGAAAGCTTTTGAAAAGAAATTAATTTGGAAGAGAGAGAGAGAGTTGGAGTATTACTTAGTGAAGAAGGAAGAGAGGGGGGGGGGGCTGTCATGGCCGGCCAAGCATGGTGGGGGTGTGAGGGGCACTTGTAAATTACAAGTTTGCCCCTCCCTAAGCCTAATATTAAACAGTTTCCAAATTAGGTTTAGGAAGTTGCTAAAAATAAATAAAAATCATAATTAAACTAAATTACTCATGGGGAACTAGTCCAAACTCTTAAACCGTAATTTTTAGTGTGGTGGGCCATGGTTAGCTAACAGGCTAATTACAGCTCAAGTCGAAATTCACCGGGGTCCCGAATTAACTCGGAATGCGATAAAATTCGAACCCGACTCCTATAATAATTAAATAATAATATTCATGAAATAAAATTCCCAAAAATAATATAAAATGGAAAATTACCATTTTACCCCTAACTGGGAAAAGTGAGGGTGACAGACTGATCATGTCTTCTCTGGTGTCCTGACGTGTTCACTTTACATGCGCGCGCCGGTGCTGGCCAAGTTAGTAGCGCATTAGTAAAGTCTCTGGCGTTGAAGAAGACGACGTCGACGACGAAGACGACGAAGTCGACGACGTTGGGTCAGTTGCAGACTCCGACGACGAAGAAGAAGACGACGAATTGAGTTCCCAGTTGCCGACGCCATGGATTCGATCAGTGGCAAACTGACGGCCGATGAGATGAAGGCCTTGGTTGATGATATCTTATCCAAGAGATTAACCGAGGTAACCCCACGTGTGATCAATACTGATGTGGATCCGTCGCCTTACAAAATGGGGAAGCTGGAGAAACTGGAGACGAAGTTGGAAGGAACTTCCAACTACTTGAAGTGGTTGCGGCAGGCGATGCGGACACTGAAGGGACGTGGCTTGGTTGGCTATGTCACTGGACAAGCCAAGGCGCCAGCCGATCACTCCACCAAGGAGTTTGCTGTGTGGGAGATTGTCAACAACGTCGTGGCTGGGTGGTTGACTGCCTCTTTAACCGACCAGGTGTCGGGCAATGTCGAGGCTATGGAGGCTGCTGCTGATATATGGCAGACTCTCAAAGATATGTACTCCGGCTCCTGCAACCCTATGCGAGTATTTCAATTGCAAGATGAACTCGATAGGGTGGCCCAAGACGACCGTACCATCTCTGAGTACGCGGCCCTGTTGAAGAAGTATTGGTCTGATCTGGATCATTATGATCCTCTTGGGATGGAAGATGCACAGGTCGAACCAGCCTTCGCAAAGTACTTTCAGACGTTCCTGGCTTATATTTCCCGGCAGCGTATGATGAAATTCCTGAAGGGACTACACCCTGTATTTGAGCAGCGACGGAATATCCTCCTTTCCCAATCCACGCTCCCGACCTTGGAAGAAGCTATAGCTGTCATGACACAGAAAGAAGCTCGACTGAAGTTGATGCCCAACAAGGGCTCCTCCCATGGGGAGCCAGCCGTGGTTGAAAAGTCTGTCCTTGCTGCCTTCAATCAACCTCCATCTATAGGTGGTGTTTGTCACAATTGTGGTGACTCCGGACATTACATCCGATTTTGTCCAAAACCCTTGCGCAGTCAGTCTACTGATCGAGGACGGGGTCGTGGAGGCCGACGTGGTGGTAGAGGAGGATATGCTGGTCGACGGAGCGGCCACAAAGCAAATCTGGCGGAAGAAGGGGGAGAGCATCACCTGGCTGAAATAATCCCGCTTGAGCGGGAGTTCCTTGAGAAGTTGCGTGGCACGAAGCTGGGTTCGGCCGACAGTCCTGGGGCATCTTCAACCTCGGGGGATCACTTCACTTGCTTTGTCCAAACCAGCACCGATGATTCTGCACGTGCTCTTGCATCTATCCATCAGCCAGGATGGATTATGGACTCTGGGGCATCTCGCCATGTCACGGGGTCCCGTGGTGCGTTTCGGGAATATACTCCCCTACCATTGCCGGAGAGTATTCAGACCGCTGATGGTACATCCAACCCTGTAATGGGTAAAGGCACTGTCGCATGCACCCCTTCCATCACTCTAACCAATGTCCTTCATGCTCCATCTTTTCCTGTCAATCTTCTATCCATTAGTGCCATTATACTTGATCTTAACTGTACTGTTTCCTTTGACATTCCTCAGGTGACTTTTCCGGAGAAAGGGACAGGACGTCGACTTGGGACTGGCATATGGCATAAGGGGCTGTGGTATTTAGACAGGACTGGTCTGGACAAAGCATTGGCATCCTTGGTAGCAGACGCATCACCAGAAGCTTCCTGTCGCAGTATTGAAGCCGACTTGCTACTCCACCACCAGCGTGTCGGTCATTCCTCTTTTCCGGTTATTGGTCGAATGTATCCGTCCTTATATCAAAGGGCTAATAAAGAGAAGTTATTTTGTAATGCTTGTGCTTTGGGAAAACATACCAGAAGCTCGTATGTGAGTACAGGGAATAGGAGTTCAGCTGCTTTTGACATGATACATTCAGACGTTTGGGGCCCTTGTCCTACAACCGGGATTAACGGCTTTCGATGGTTCGTCACCTTTATTGATTGTTATACCCGTGTGACATGGGTCTACCTTCTGAAGAATAAAAGTGACGTCCTTGAGGCCTTTCAGGACTTTCATCGACGAGTGGAAACACAATATGGCGCTAAAATTAAGTGTTTCCGATCCGACAATGGGACAGAGTATACGAATAAGCGGGTTGCTGAGTATTTTTCAACTCATGGAATACTTCTGATGTGGGCCCACCTATCATCATTTAGTCATAAAGGGGTATTGTGGTCTTTCACCACAATAACCCTCTTCCTGTTTTAGTAAGGAAGGATTATTTTGGTCTTTCACCAATAATAACCCTTCCTTAATAGTCATTTTCCTATTTTAGTAAGGAAGGATTATTTTGGTCTTTCACCAATAATAACCCTTCCTTAATAAGTCATTTTCCTATTTTAGTCAGGAAGGATTATTTTGGTCTTTCACCAATAATAACCCTTCCTTAATTAAGCCTTTGTTTTTCCCTATATAAACTAGGGTTAGCCATCTTTTATTTTCCATGCTTGTATTGAGAAGAAACTCTCAAGTATCAATAAGAAGGATTTAGACTTTGTCCGTCCACCAAAGTTGGGAGTTTGTTCTTTTCTCACAAAAAGATTATTATCTTTCTCTGTTTCTCTTTTCTACAAATCTTTTGTGAATCGAATAGGTCGATTCACATCAATTGGTATCAGAGCTCTCTACGATCCATGGCGTCCGGCACAAGGAACACGATCGAGGAGAAGATCCAGGGGCTTCGGGAGGATTTCAACATCGAGATCGAAAGTTTGAAGGCCGCAATCAAAGATCAAGCGTCCACACAGGAGGATCTCCAGACCGAGGTACGAAGCATGCGGGAGGAGATGAAGTCGATTCCGGCAATGATGAAGTTGTTGCAAAACATCTCGAACAAGATCAATGGCGGCGAAGCGGAGGCGGCAACAACCCAAATCCTAGGCGACCAACTAGGGTTTGTTCAAACGGAGGGGAAAACGACCGAAGATCACGGAGGACCGGCCGACGGGCGATGGCCCGCACCCGCCGTCACCACCGCGCCGCCGGGCGGGGCCCTGGCGGCCGGCAAGCAGCGCCGGACGGCGGCCGAAGGTCTCGGGGGCTTCGCCGTCGACCGCGCGAGCTCGGGCGGGGCCGCTGCCGTTGGGGGCGGTCGCTGGCCGGCCGCCGACCGCCACCCCTGGCCGGTCGGTGCCAGAGGAGCCGCCGGCGAGCGGCCGTGGCCGGACGCCGGCGACCCGTACGTTCCCGGCGGATCGGCTCCACATGCGGGAGAAGCCCTAGGGTTTGGGGCCCCCTTCGGGGGTCGGACGAGGATTGCGAACTACGGAGATCGGTTCGTGGGTCCGGGAAGGGGCTTGGCGGGAGTTCCGGCGTGGACGGGAGGAGCGGAACCGCCAGGAGGAGCGAGGCACGCCGGAGGCAGCAATTTCTTTGGAGAAACGACGGATCCCGCCAACTTCCAGAGAGGGGATCTACCCCCACGACGACCACCACGGAGGAAGAGGAGGAGGCGGAGGATCCGACGGAGGAAGAGGCCGCTATAGCAACATACGCAGTTCCCATATTTCCACCTTGAGGACAAGGTGGCTCTTTTAGGGGGCGGTATTGATGTGGGCCCACCTATCATCATTTAGTCATAAAGGGGTATTGTGGTCTTTCACCACAATAACCCTCTTCCTGTTTTAGTAAGGAAGGATTATTTTGGTCTTTCACCAATAATAACCCTTCCTTAATAGTCATTTTCCTATTTTAGTAAGGAAGGATTATTTTGGTCTTTCACCAATAATAACCCTTCCTTAATAAGTCATTTTCCTATTTTAGTCAGGAAGGATTATTTTGGTCTTTCACCAATAATAACCCTTCCTTAATTAAGCCTTTGTTTTTCCCTATATAAACTAGGGTTAGCCATCTTTTATTTTCCATGCTTGTATTGAGAAGAAACTCTCAAGTATCAATAAGAAGGATTTAGACTTTGTCCGTCCACCAAAGTTGGAAGTTTGTTCTTTTCTCACAAAAAGATCATTATCTTTCTCTGTTTCTCTTTTCTACAAATCTTTTGTGAATCGAATAGGTCGATTCACATCAACTTCATCAAACTTCGTGTGCTTATACTCCGGCTCAAAATGGTGTGGCAGAACGAAAGAACAGACGCTTGCTGGAAGTTGCACGGACGATGATGCTGGCTATGAATGTCCCGAAGCACTTATGGGGGCAGGCTATATTGACGGCCTCTTATCTTATCAACAGAATGCCATCTCAGGTATTGGACTGGAAGACACCATTGGAGATGCTTACTGGAGCTAATACATACACTGTTCCACCAAAAGTTTTTGGGTGTGTATGCTTTGTCCAGGATAATCGGCCAGGCGTTGGCAAACTGGATCCTCGGGCAGTTAAATGTGTCTTTGTCGGTTACACGGCGACTCAGAAGGGTTATGCCTGTTGGAGTCCGGTCGAGCGGAAGATGTTTGTCAGCATGGACGTTACTTTCAGAGAACTCGAACCGTACTATGGTTCGGATGAAGGTTCCGCATTTGGTGACACACCTAACACAGATGGTGTTCGATGTGAGGGGGAGATAATAAGCCCAAATGTGGTCGTCGGATCGGTTCTGTGTCCGGTTGTAGAAAACTGGACGAAAGGGGGAGAGCACAGTGACTCAGATACAGAAAATGAAGAAGAAGATCCATATGTTACGCAGGGGGAGCAGCAGACAAGGAAAAAGGAGCTCCAAGTCTACAAAAGAAGACAACAGAAGTCCAGTACTGTGCCTATGCCATGCCCTGTGCCTACTGTACCAAGTCCCTCGTCTACTCCTGCTCCAACTCCTGAAGATGTTGCCCCCGCACTGAATCACTCGGATTCAGATGCGGATCTCTCCGACTCGGATGGTACGATCTCTCCACCACCTATTGCTCCCTTAAGGAGATCTTCTCGCATCAATGCGGGTAAGGCTCCTGCTCGTTTTGATGATTACGAACATGACATTGCCAACTTCTTGTCTTATTCTAACATTTCTTCGAATTATCGAGCCTTCATTGCATCGTTAGACTCTACTTCGTTGCCCAAGTGTTGGCAGGAAGCAAAGAAAGATCCAAGGTGGAAAGCTGCAATAATGGAAGAACTTGGAGCACTGGAGAAAATAAGACATGGGAGCTGGTTCCATTACCCAAAGGGAAGAAAGCTGTGGGATGCAAATGGGTGTACACAGTGAAAGAGACGCCAGAAGGAAAAGTAGAGCGGTACAAGGCGAGGTTGGTTGCAAAAGGATTCACACAGTCATATGGAATAGACTATGATAAGACTTTTGCCCCAGTAGCAAAAATAAGCACAGTAAGAACTCTGGTCTCCATTGCAGCGAACTATGGGTGGAAGCTGTACCAGTTGGATGTGAAGAATGCCTTTCTTCATGGGGACCTGCAAGAAGAAGTATACATGGAGCTCCCGCCTGGGTGCTATGCGACGGAATCAAACGGAGGGACGTCGCAAGGAAAGGTGTGTAAACTGAAGAAGTCACTATACGGGCTCAAGCAATCCCCTCGAGCCTGGTTTGACAGATTCAGAAAGGCTGTTACAGGCATGGGATACCGTCAAACAAATGCAGATCATACGGTCTTCCTTCAGCATGCAAGAGGCCACATCACTATATTTGCTGTATATGTGGATGATATAGTGATCACAGGTGATGATGAAGTCGAGATCACTAAACTGAAGTCAAAACTCGCGAAGGAGTTTGAAGTAAAAGATTTAGGAGCGATGAGGTACTTTCTAGGTATCGAGGTGTGTGAAGGCGAACAAGGAATTGTTCTCTCACAGAGAAAATACACACTAGATCTGCTGAAGGAGACAGGGATGCTGGGATGCGAAGCAGCGGTCACTCCAATTGACCAGAAGTGCAAGTTGGGAGCAGAAGCAGGAGAGCCCGTTGATCGTGAAAGATATCAACGACTTGTAGGGAGATTGATTTATCTGGGACACACTCGCCCTGATATCTCATTTGCGGTGAGTGTAGTGAGTCGTTACATGCATGATCCAAGAAAGGGTCATATGGAGGCAGTATTTCAGATCTTGAGGTATCTGAAAGGAACGCCGGGAAAGGGGCTTTGGTTCAAGAAGAATGGACGCATAGAAGTTGAGGGATACTGTGATGCAGACTGGACGAGCTGCATAGACGACAGAAGGTCTACCACGGGATACTGTGTTTTTGTAGGAGGAAATCTGGTCTCATGGAGAAGCAAGAAACAGTCTGTGGTAGCACGGTCGACAGCTGAAGCAGAATACAGAGCAATGGCTCTGGGAGTGTCAGAGTTGCTATGGGTGAAAGCATTGCTGACAGAGTTGAAGCTGGATAAGGGAGCACCATTGCGTCTTCTGAGCGATAGTCAAGCTGCAATAAGTATAGCTAACAATCCAGTTCAGCACGACAGAACGAAGCACATCGAGATTGATCGATTCTTCATCAAGGAGAAGCTGGAACAAGGGATACTGAAGATTGACCATGTCCGCTCAGAAGAACAAGTTGCAGACTGTCTGACTAAGGGTCTTAGTTCATTAAGTCTGTCGAAGCTATGTAACAAGATGGGGATGATCAATATCTATCGCCCATCTTGAGGGGGAGTGTTGAGAATCAATAAGGGACTTTTAGTCCCACATCGGAATATGTAGTATGTAGAGGAGCTAGACTCCCTATATATAGTGAAGTCGTCCATCAATAAAATTAACCAACTATTAATTTCTACAAGAAGTCTTTAGGTTATGAAAGTTTAACAGAAGAATTCTCTAGATTAGCAGTGAAAAAGTGAAGACTATAAAGTCGGCAATGATATTTCGAAAAAAAAAAGGTTAACTGGTACCACATATGAAGTGTCCAGTTCTTATTCAATAGAATTATTCTCATGCTAACAATTTTACCAATCTGTATTGACAAGTTTACTTGCTAGTACATTAGTGTTGATGTTGTTCAATTTTCTCCAATATCTATAGCTTTTCATGCATGAATCTGCATAGCTAATCCAGCATATAAGTCGATTGTCTGAGAGAAACATCCTAAGATTTCCACTCCAATTAGATATGAATCAAGGCAAAGTCTTCACCTTGAGGATAAATGTGGTCTTAAAGATTTGAATTACTTTTTAAGTCCTATGGATATGCTTTTAAGTGGACCGTGGAAGAAGATTATAGTGGTTTTGAAAATATTAGATACATATTTCCCGTCATTTGAGCTAGAAGTTTAAAATGAGTCCTGATCCTATTCCTTGTCAAAATTTGAAAGATATGTTGCACGGGGTCAAATACAACTCTGCATAATACAGACACATCAACACGGATAGGGTATATATATTTTTACATGCCCTAGAATTATGGAGTGTTTGTATCGTGTCTAATACATGTCCAACATGACGCGAAACATGGATACCACATTGGTTTTTTTTTTTCCCTTCTAAGTATTCATGATTTTTTCTTTCTAGGAAATGAGTGTACTTGTGGAAGTTGGAGATGATACCTATTGAGGATGGAAAAATTAATCGCATGTAGTTCGGCCATTTGCAGTGTAGACCAATAGATGCACCGGTTAATAAGAGCAGTGATATTAGTTAAAGGATCCCTAGAAGTAGGGGTAGGCCAAAATAACCTTGGATTGAGATTGTAAGGTAGGATATGGTTTTTGCTAATGCTACAATGGACATGACCCTTAAATGAGATGAATGGAAGAACACACTCGAATGGCCAACCCAAAAAAATTGGGATAAAGACGTGTTACTTCATGGCAATTTAATTAAGACAAATTGCTATCTTAATATTATTCTCTCTTCAATTCTGGAAATGGAATTAATTACAATATCTTCATCATAAAGATTATGTCAAGTTGATTTATGTGAATGTCGAAATTCATTTCACCACCCCCGCCCCCACACCCGCACACACATCACCTACACCTAAGTGGGTATTGTCGGGGCGTACCAAGAAAAAGTTTAGGTAGAGCCAGATCAAGTGTTGTCTATTCAAGCATCTTGTGGTACAAGTAGTTGTTACGAACCATGTATATCAACCCCATGAGTAGCGGCGAAGGAGTACCTTCAACCCCCACACCTCCTTCCTACTTTTTGAGTTTTCTAATTAGGAATGCTGACTAAGCATTCTTAACTTACCTTTTTAATCCATATTTTAAGTTAATAAGGTATAATATGGACCATTCCTTGTTATATACCTTTTTAACCATTTGGCTAATCTTTGCTGATCATATATTTGGAACCTTTACACAAACACCAGATCCTTTCATGGGTTTCTTTTTATGTACATTGATTAGGATTGACATGAAACAATCTTGTTTCCTAAAATAATCACAGTCAAGGAACTTGGAGGTTGTTTATACAAGTTAGCTAAATTTATCATTAGCTCCTTAATAAGAACATTAGTATTTCAAAAGCAGATTGCAAAATCTATGGAGTATAAAAGGCTAGGTTTGAAAAATATAAGAGGAGGAAAGATTTGAGGTACTTTGCCTTAAGGTTGTGGATATGCTAATCTTTGGGGATGTTTGTGGATGCAGTAGATATCTCATGAAAATTTAAGATGGGGACTAAGATGGATGTTTTTGTGAACATTGTTTGTGCTTAAAATGGAGTGAGATTTTGTACAGAGCAACATTTGGTCTAATACATTGCTAATGGGGATATGTAAGATGGAATAACTGAACACTCTGGACAAGAACACAGTCTGCCACAGACTCCTGTTTTTGATGTGCAGAAGTTAACAGAAGCTGACTGCAAACCTAGTTGACAAGGTGAATAACGGAAGTATTAAATGCTCTGTTATATTTTTTGCTAATTCATAAGTAACATGTGGCTTCCTAGTTGAACTTGAAAATAAAGGAAGGTATGTGAGGGAAACAGCCATCTTGATTTTCAGATTATTAATGTAATCGAACGTGAACTGAAGATAACTCTTGGGATTTTGTTTGTTGGATGGTTGTGATCTTCCACCACATAATTTATACATCGATCTGCACCATTGATTTTTTTATTATGTCAGTATGTGCTTAATTTGGTTTGTTCTCTCTCCGATGTCCTTTTGTTATCTTTCTTGACCCACTTCGTGATAGACCTTGTTGGTTCAGACAATATAGTGCTCTGAATTTTGTTTTGTCAATCTAGTTTTTGCTTGCTTTGATAGGCAGGAAGCCAATAGGTTTTAATAGAAATTTTCTTTCAGACAAAAGGGCTCCCCAGCTTATTTATGTTGTATATCTTGTGCAAGTTTCCAGTAAATACTGATAATATTGCTTTGTGGATATGTAGTACTTCATGGAGTTGGATGACTTGAGATCACAACTTTCATTTACCAAAGCCACTGCAGAGGCTAGTGCTGCATCAGCTCAATCAGCTCAGTCACAGTGCTTCTCTCTATTGAGAGAATTAGAAGAGAAGAATAATTCACTGAAAGAGAATGAAATTCGAGTCAATAAGTTAGGAGAGCAGTTAGATAATCTACAGAAGGATCTGCAAGCAAGAGAGTCGTCACAGAGACAGCTGAAAGACGAAGTTGTTAGAATGGAGAAAGAGATTATGCAAGCCGTTGCTAAAGCCGGGCTCAACAAAGACTGTGAGCTCAGGAAGATCTTGGATGAGGTTTCTCCTAAAAATCTTGAGAAAATGAACCAACTCTTGGATGCCAGAGATGACGAAATCTCAAGACTGAGAGACGAGCTCAGGTTTCTATCTGCACATTGGAAACATAAAACAAAAGAACTAGAATCTCAGGTAGTTAAATTTCTGCTTGTTCCATTTCCCTTTGTTTTGTGTGTCCGGGTGGGGTGTTTGTTGTTTGTGCCTGTTGATTGATACAATTTGCTTATGTCATATTGGTGTGTAAACAGCTAGAGAAACACCGTAGAGCTGATCAGGAATTGAAGAAGAAGGTGTTGAAGATAGAGTTTTGTGTACATGATTTACGGTCTCAAATACGAAAGCTTCAAAGGGTACCTCCTTCTCCTTGTTGTCTCAATCTTTGCATCCATTTTTTTCTGTTGGAGTTTTGTGCACAAGATCGGTGGTCAAGAAAAGATTGTCCTGCTTGTCATGTTCTTTGTGAATATGATGATTTGATTTTATTCAGTTGTACCTACCATGGGAGATGAAATTCTTATTTTGCAATTCTTTGGATTTCCAACTAGCATAGAACTCAGAAATACTTCAAACAAAAAAATGATGTCTATTTCTCTTAGTTTACTTTTTAATTTCTTTCCTTTTCTTGAGTAAATAAATCATGAAGTTCCTACCATATAATAGCTTAGTTAGCTGATCTTAGTTGTAGCGTTTATGATTAATATTAATATTAGGATGCAAGTCTTTAAGGAGTGTCCTTTTCATTTGAAACTTCTATGTTTATTTGATGCGCTCTATTGCTTTTGGGTTAAATTCGTCTGAACTTAAAGTTTTGTCAAACATATGATAGGGTCTGAGCAAAGTATATATCATATCTATCAAACAGGCTCAACAAATTATTTGGACTCACAAACAAAACCAAATAGTTCTGCCAAAAAAAACCTCAGAAAGAGGAGCAACCTAAAAATATATTGATAGGGAGTACAATCAAGGGAATGTGCCAAATTTGTCCTGGAGTTCTTAATACTTGCTTTTAGAAGGACCATTATTCTTAGCATGACAAGTACCAAAACTCAGTAGTAGTCCATGAGCCAGTAAAACAAAATTAAGAAAACATAAGTGGAGTAAAACATAAGTGGAGTTTTATCTTTCTGTGTTATCAGAATAATTTCCTTCTGTATTTGAGTTTTTTTTTGTTAGTCATCTTAGTGAAATGTGGGAAGATTTATTCCAATCATTTAATCTCCAAAAAAAATGAAATTCTTGCTTGGCTGCCAAAACTTTGGACAATATTAACAAAATCTTTAATTTTTTTTATGACCAGGCCGGAGAGAGAAGAGACAAGGCCCTGGAAGATTACAAGGATCAAGTGAATTCCTCCAAGCAACAGAACCAAGCTGGTTCTCATGACAAAGAAAACTTCTGGGGAAGCTCTGGGTTCAAAGTCATTGTTTCTATGTCTATGTTGATCTTGGTAGCCCTTACGAGGCGGTAATTTAAACTTCAAACTCTGTTATTCTTATGAAGAGATGTAGATATCTAGTAATTTAGGTAGGCTAGTGTTTATCCCAAAGGTGAAGAAAGCTCAGAAATATTGAACAGCTTTCCTATTTCCTATGTAGGTTTTATGTGCTTAAATCTAGATTATAATTTGTATATAAAGTCTTTTGCTTCAAGACTTGTGATATTAGCCTTGCTGTGCCGAAGCTGGATCAATTTATACTTGTCTTGTGTTTCAAAGGTTTAGTGTTTTTTTTTTTTTTCTAGATCTATCATATCTCCCTGAGGAAAATGGGAAGAATTATATCAAAGAGGAAACACTATGTGGCATAAGTAGCTTGCTTTTAGACCTCGTTGTTTCGTGGAAAGTAAAATTAATCAATTCATTGGCCTTTTCTTTCCGTTGAAAATTGTAATTTTTATAAATAAAAAAAAATCTGGTATTTGGAAATGCTAGTGAATCCTTTGGATAGGTGGAGGAAACCTTTTTTTTTTCCTTTGGAAATTATTTTTCTTTTCCAATCATTTCCCTTTTTTAAGGCTGTAATTCTGCGAACACATTAAGATCCCGTTTGGTTCAGTGTAATGTAATCGTAATCGTATTGTAATCAAATGAATTTTTTATTTTTTCAATTGATTATTTTACGATTACGATTACATTTAAGTGTACCAAACAAGGCAAAATGTGGCTTGCACAGAGTGGAAATAGTCAAAGATAACTGTTATTTTTCATGAATTAGCAAGGCAGTTTATACCTCCGAGGGGTGGGAATTTTGATCCCTGATGCCTGGTACTTTGGCCTGATCACAGTTAAAGAGTCTAGAACGAGAACGGCGTTTGCTACAAGACTGGATTATGTTGACAATTGATGATCAACTCCCAAGGGTCGCACAGGTTAGCGATGGCATTTAGGCAGGTTTAAATCACCGATTCCCAAATGTCTTGTTTTTTTTTTTTAATTTTCTAATCATGTATATTCATATATAAAAGAGTAATTTCTATTTATCCTCCCTAATTGCTAATCATATTTCTGCTACTCCTATTTTTATTTTAATTAGTGCTACTCACTCCCTAATGTGCGGTCTACTGGAAGATGCAAATCATCTACTACTCCACTGTTACATTGCCAGGGAGGTATGGTTTCTTAGCCCCTTGGGCCTTCGCACAGACTTCATTGATGATGTGTGCACCTTGGTAGAATCTTGGCTCTTGGACAAACATTCTAAAGAGTTTATCAACGTAGGAGCTACTATCCTATGGATGATTTGGAAGGCTAGGTGTACCTGTATTTTTCAAGAAAAAAAAAAAATCTCAACTGCCAGGGAAATCATTAAGCCGGCAATGGGAGGGTAAATACAAATAACTCTATATAAAATAAGTCAGTATCATTGGCACGCATAAATTGTTTGGGGGCAACACAGATGTTTTTTTTTATTGATTAGCATCTCTCTTTTTTGACGGTGTCCGGCGTAACCCTCAGGACGTTTTGTTCACATTGCATTGTATGCCTTTTGGGCCCACTGTCCTCCAACTTATACCATAAATTTTAGAAATAATATACTCCCGTGACTCGATCCACTGTTTTTTCGTCATCTAGCCAGAGCTTTTATGTCTCTCCCCGCTGACCACAAGGGCCACTCAGATTCGACTATTGATTAGCATCTCAAACTATCATTTCTTCGATCTTAAGGACAACACAACTTATTAAATAACAACTAATTTCTATTGGTTTCTTTCTTTTGTCCTTCCAAATCCTTAAACCTCGAAATCCTAAACTTCAAACTTGTTAGCCTTAAATCTTAACATTTCGATCACCATCGACGAATCTTAGGTCGTGTATCTCTGAAGTCCGACTAAGTTCACAACCTTGTGGTAGTCACTCAATACATGACTAAATTATTAGGATTTGACTCATTAGTAACCTAATAGTAATGGGATTAGAGCAAACTTCTACTCCTATCTAGTTAATGTTAGTCCCTTGGCGAACAATCGATGGAAAACCACGAATTCAGAAACTATTGTAAAGACAATGTTTCCAGCAACAACACCTTAAAGAAGGTGATGTTGTATTACGGGAATCTAAAAAGATTTCGTAATATTTCTCGAAGGCAACAGAACCGTATGACTTCTAAAGAGAAGCGACGGTATTCTCGAAGGCAACAGAACCGTATAACTTCTAAAGAGAAGCGACGGTATTCTCGAAGGCAACAGAAGAAAAAGAAAGCCTGCTGGGATGAAAGATCACCGGCGCTCAAAGCTATATCCGCCTTACGGACAAGCCTCCAGGAACCAGCAAGTTCGAAGAGAACTTTAGAACGCTGGCCAAAAATGTCGACGACTCCTCGGAATAGCAGCAGCACTTCTCACTCTCTCTGGAAATTCTCTGATTATTTTCTGTAACCCTGGAGAGAGGAGATGCTCCTGATATTATAGGCACGAGGTGGGCTTTTCAAATTCTGAACGCACGCCCTGGTTTAATGCCAGATCCGGGTCGTGCTAAGTGCAAAGTGCCATCAAAAAGCTACAATAAGCCTCAAAAGCCCATTAGCCCAAGCCCGAGCCCGAGCCCGAGCCCGAGTCCGAGTCCGAGTCCGAGTCGCTAAGCCCCTTCGGGGCTTAGCTCCAATCTATTTTCATTTTGGCCAAAAGTTGGTTTCTTATTCTCACCTCTATGTAAAATCCCCCCACATGGCACCCTCCATTGGGCCTCAACCCATGTGCATCTCTCTATTCCTTCATAAGTAATATATAGAGATACATATTGGTGTGATTTTCCGATTGGGACTATCTTTTAACAATAGAATGTTGTGAACACACACAACACATAGAATAAAACACCAACAATCCCCCACATATCTCGATCTCTATATATATGAGTTAAGCGTTCCACATAATAACTGTCCATTATGCATTAGGATAGATGTCGCTGACGACTTGAATCTTCCCGCATGGGTTGAACAACAGTATGATACAAGAATGGACTACGCCTTGAATTCTGTACCACAACTGTAATTTTTTCCCACTCACATAATGTAGTTATCTGTGCTTCTGGCTGCACATTAAAGGCCTTGTGCCAGCCTGGATTTTAATGTATGTATTTTGGGCGTCTACAAATTTACCCTCAAGAAACGGCCTATTTTTCTGTCCATACATTATAGGTGAGTTCTTTATTAAAGAGACATGGCATGAAGCGTCCAACGCTTCCTTTGCGGTGCTACGCCGCTATGACATGGACTTAAGCCGAGGACCTTACCCCGAATCACCGGGAACCTCATCGTAGTGTCATACTACCCGTAGCATGAGGTCTAGCCCCTTTGTAGTGCCAAACTACCCAGCATGAAGCCTTACGCTTCTGTGCGGTGTTACGCCGCTACGACATGGCTTGCAAGGCCGAGGCTTTATCCCTAGCCGGGTTTACCTCATTGTGGTGTCGTGCCACCCGTAACATGAGGAACACCTCCTCTTTGTAGTGCTGACTACATCCCTCTTTAATTCAATATACAGCATTAGGCCAACTGCCTATTTGCGGTGCTACGCCGCTGTGACTTGGCTAACATAGCCGAGGATTTACCTCTTTCGAGAACCTCATGGTGGAGTCACCGCCACACATAGCATGGAGTCACACTCCTTGTAGTGCTGTGCTACCATGCTTCCTGTAAAGCATAACAGACCTTCACTCAGTCTGAGAACTCATTAAGGCATTATGCCATCCTTTCCACAGGATCAATTTTCCGTAGAAAATTCATAGTAGACAACAGTGGTTCTGGGTCCGAAACCCTTCCATGTTCCGCAGAACAAGTACCCACTGTTAACTAACATTTTTCCAGTCAATAGTCCTCCCTTGAATCAAAAAATTAGATATCTGGTAGATTTCTCTTTGAACCAATAACATAAAATTTATTGATAGGATTATAATGACACAATATTAGAATGCCTTCAAACCCATATTCCTTGCTGTGTCCTCGACCAGCTGTCGTTTGAGGCCTTTCGTGAACGGATCCGCCAGGTTCTCCTGACTCCGAACATCAATCACTGCAATGACGCCTCGTTTGATGAGATCGTTCACTGCTCTGTGCTTTAACCGCACAGTCCTCTTCTTCCCGTTAAAGAGTTCATTTGATGCTACTGCTGCTGCCGCCTGGTTGTCACAGTATATCGGGATTGCCGGTATCTGAGCTCCAACCACTGGAAGATCATACATGAGCTCCCGAAGCCACTCTGCTTCATCTGCAGCAGCATCCAATGCAAAGAATTCAGATTCCATGGAGGAGCGAGATAACATTGTCTGCTTCTTCGATTTTCACGATATAGCAGCTCCGTCCAAGGCGAATATGAATCCACCTGTAGAATACTCGCTCTCCACCTCTGAACACCAGCTAGCATCACTGAAGCCTTCCACTACTGACGGATCTCCGCTGTAGTATAGTGCAAATGTCTGAGTCTTTTTAAGATATCTCATAACACGCTTCACAGCATTCCAGTGTTCAACGCCTGGGTTGCTAGTGAACCGACTCAGCATTCCTACCGCAAAAGCTATGTCAGGCCTTGTGGCAGTAGTAGCGTACATCAAGCTTCCGATGACGCTGGCGTACTCCAATTGCTTGACGCTTTCTCTCGAATTTGGCTCCAGCTTCTGATCACTCCGGTACGGTGTATCAATTATAGGAAGATCTTGATACCCGTATCGAGTGAGCATTTTCTCAATGTAATGAGATTGTGACAGTGCTATTCCCGTGCCTGTCCGGATGATCTTGAGCCCCAAGATAACATCGGCATCCCCCAAGTCCTTCATACTGAACTTGGTCGAGAGAAATTTCTTTGTCTCTGTGACACAGCTTAAATCTGTACCTAGGATTAGCATGTCGTCAACGTATAGACAAACGATAACTCCTCTTCCGTCAGCAAACTTAGTATAGACACACTTGTCTGTTTCATTGACCTTGTAGCCATTTGACCTTATCACTTTGTCAAACTTCTCATGCCACATTTTGGGAGCTTGTTTCAAACCATACAGAGACTTCATCAACTTGCAGACTAATTTGTCTTCCAGACCTCTGACGACAAAACCTTCTGGTTGTTGCATGTAGATCTCTTCTGTCAGCTCGCCATTCAGGAATGCCATTTTCACATCCATCTGATGTATCACTAGTTTGTGTATTGCTGCTAGAGCAATTAACAATCTGATGGTTGTCATCCGAGCTACTGGAGCATAAGTATCAAAATAGTCGATCCCCTGTTTCTGAGCAAACCCTTTGGCCACTAGCCTGGTCTTGAATTTGTCGATGGTTCCATCTGCTTTCATCTTCTTCTTGAAGATTCATTTGCATCCGATGGGTCTTGCTCCTTCTGGCAGGTCAACTAACACCCATGTATTATTGGAGGTGATTGAGTCAATCTCATTGTCTATCGCCTCCTTCCAGAATACAACATCTCTGGTCTTCATCGCTTCATCATAGGTAAGCGGATCTGCTTCCACATGATAAGTGACGAAGTCATCTCCGAAGTCTTTCGGCCTCCTTACTCGCTTAGTTGACGGCTCAGCGAGTTCTGGTTCAAATGGTGTCTCTTCGACAATAGCTTCTTCTTGGACTACTGGTTATTTAAGGACTTCTGTCTGCTTTGCACTCTCATCATTCTCCGGAAGATTCGCGAGAACAATATTTTGTGCCTTGCAAACTTGTCTTCAAAATATTCAGCATCGCGAGATTCAATGATATGATTTGATTCTATATCAAGGAATCTCCGAGCATCACTCTTCTCGGCATAACCCAAGAAGATAGCCTTAGTGGTCCTAGTCCCCAGTTTCTGAATCTTCAGATCTGGGAGCTTCACGTAAGCCAGACACCCCCACACTCGAATGACATTCAAGTTAGGTCTGACTTTGAACCAGAGTTCATGAGGTGTTATGTCCGAAGTTGCATACGGTACTCTATTGAGAATGAAAGTAGCCGTTAATGCAGCTTCTCCCCAGAAGCTCTTTGGAAGACCCGCAGTCAACAGCATAGAGTTCATCATCTCTGTCAACGTTCTGTTCTTCCTTTCTGCTACTCCGTTGGATTGAGGAGAGTACGGAGCCGTCGTCTCATTTATGATTCCATGTTCTTTACAGAATGATGAGAAATCATGAGACCGATACTCCCCGCCTCGATCACTCCTTAGCCTTTTGAGTTGTTGTCCAGTTTGCCGTTCAGCCTCGGCCCTGAACTCCTTGAACTTCTCGAATGCTTCGTCTTTAGACTTGAGCAGGTAGACAAAAGCATACTTTGAGAAGTCATCGATGAAAGTAATAAAATACTTCATCCCGACTTTTGTAGAGAATTGCTTGAAATCACAGATATCTGAGTGAACCAACTCCAGAAGATCTGTGCTTCGATGGACCCTGTGAAAGGGTTTCCTTGTGATCTTCGTCTGAGCACACACTTCACATTTCTCTACCTTACCCCAACACTTGGAGATAAGTCCTAGGCTAGACATCTTGTTAATCCTTTCACAATGAACATGTCCTAGCCTATTATGCCACAACTCAAAAGAATAGTTCAAAGTAGAAATAGCATTAATATCATTTTTCTGGGTTACAACAAGCTGAATTTTGTACATTCCTTCAGTCTGGAAAGCTTTTCCGAAGAATGTACCCTTCTTGGACATCACCATCTGGCCAGCATTGATGTCCATCCTCAAGCCTGCGTTACAAAGCAGGCTCCCAGAGATCAGGTTCTTAGCAATTGCAGGAACATGCTTCACTCCTTGAAGCGTCAGAATGTTCCCCGATGTGAGTTTCAGCTCCACCGTCCCGATCCCCAGTACTTCAGCTTGTGCCTGGTTTGCCATTATGACTTTCTCGGAAGTTGGCTCATAGGAGTCGAACCATTCCTTGTCTGAGCAGACATGACATGTCGCACCAGTGTCTATCCACCAGTCCGAGTCGACCCCCACATTTGCAACCTGCACTATCATTGCAACCAGATTAGTAACCAAAGAAACCTTACTAGGCTCACCTTTTTCTGGTTCCTTGCAGTCACTTTTGTAGTGGCCCTTCTTGCCACATTTGTAACAAGTCACATGGGACTTGGACTTCTGATTCTTGAATGAAGGACTCTTCACTTTCAGATTAGTGAAGTCCTTCTTCTTCTTGTGAGGAGAAGCCGCCTGCTTCCCCTTGTACTCTCTGGTTTGGACCAGATTTGCTTTCGCCAGTTGTTTGGACAAAGAATCCATCTTCTGTTGAGAGCGCATCTCGTCCTCAACATGGATCTCTTGCAGGAGATCTTCCATACATATGTCCAACTTCTTGCGGTGCATCCTTGCATAGAAGTTGCTCCAACCCGCAGGAAGTTTAGAGACGATTCCTCCAACGACAAACTTGTCGACAAGAGGCATCTTCTCGTCATCCAACTTTTGGCGCAGCTTCAGAAACTCCTTTACTTGGGGCAGCATAGCCTTCTCATCTTCGAAGGTCCACTTGTGGTATCTTTCAACCAAGAAGATCTTGGACCGATTCTCGTCATCTTCGTACAATTTCCCCAAGGAGTCCCAAATCTCTTTGGCAGAATTCTTCTTGGAATAGGACTCTGCCAGAGAGTCTTCCATGCTATTGAGAATCAACAGTTTACAGATACTGTTTTCTCTAATCCATTTTGCCTGCTTGGACTTAGCAGCTGCAATAACTTCTGCGGTTCCGGTTGTTGGAACGATCGGTTCTTCCTCATTCAGCACGTGATCAACTTCCACGAGTTGAATGTTTAAGGTTACTTTCCGTTTCCAGATTTGGAAATGTTCGCCGTCGAATTTCTCCAACTTGTTAAAGTCGGTATTGACGAGCGATGTACGTGAGTTATCCATCTTTTCGATATAGCTTTGAGATTGTTAGTCCCTTGGCGAACAATCGATGGAAAACCACGAATTCAGAAACTATTGTAAAGACAATGTTTCCAGCAACAACACCTTAAAGAAGGTGATGTTGTATTACGGGAATCTAAAAAGATTTCGTAATATTTCTCGAAGGCAACAGAACCGTATGACTTCTAAAGAGAAGCGACGGTATTCTCGAAGGCAACAGAACCGTATAACTTCTAAAGAGAAGCGGCGGTATTCTCGAAGGCAACAGAAGAAGAAGAAAGCCTGCTGGGGTGAAAGATCACCAGCGCTCAAAGCTATATCCGCCTTACGGACAAGCCTCCAGGAACCAGCAAGTTCGAAGAGAACTTTATAACGCTGGCCAAAAATGTCGACGACTCCTCGGAATAGCAGCAGCACTTCTCACTCTCTCTGGAAATTCTCTGATTATTTTCTGTAACCCTGGAGAGAGGAGATGCTCCTGATATTATAGGCACGAGGTGGGCTTTTCAAATTTTGAACGCACGCCCTGGTTTAATGCCAGATCCGGATTTTCTAGATCTGAGCCCACAAGACCCGCGGACGTTACATAATTTGAACGACCCGCTCGACCCGTACGCTCCGTACGTCTCGCACGCCACGCAGGGCCGCGCAACTAAAGCGCACAATGCGCCTTGCGACGAGCTGTCGTGCTAAGTACAAAAAGCCACAAAAAGCCACAATAAGCCTCAAAAGCCCGAGCCCGAGCCCGAGCCCGAGTCCGAGTCCGAGTCGCTAAGCCCCTTCGGGGCTTAGCTCCAATCTATTTTCATTTTGGCCAAAAGTTGGTTTCTTATTCTCACCTCTATGTAAAATCCTCCCACATGGCACCCTCCATTGGGCTTCAACCCATGTGCATCTCTCTATTCATTCATAAGTAATATATAGAGATACATATTGGTGTGATTTTCCGACGTGGGACTATCTTTTAACAATAGAATGTTGTGAACACACACAACACATAGAATAAAACACCAACAGTTAATGAGTTTCTTTATATCATGTTTACTAATTATGATTAGATTTCTATGGATAGAAACATGACATGTTATATAAAGAGGGCCTAAGGTTTCTTGTGTGGGAGATAATTGTGCTCAAAGAAATATGTTGCGTCGCCACCAATAGGTTAAGAGAGAAGAAAAAGAAAAATTGAAGAAGAAGAGAGAAAGGGAGTTTCTAATATCTTCTTGAATGTAACTTCTGAAAATTTCTTGTGTTCTTTGTGTAATTTTTCTGGTACTAGATGTTAGAAGTTGTAGCAATTTTGTAACTTTATTTATTATTGATCTCGTTTTTCCTAAGATTTTCTACTTGTAGAATCTTTTCACTAAATTCTAGTTTGTTTTTATAATCTTGCATAAATTAATTATTTATCGTGTCGTGGATACTCATATTAAAATTAAATTTTGCTTTTATTTACAGTATAAACATGGTACGTACCAAAAGAGGCTGACAAAATTTAAGAGTTCTTATTTAAAGCAATGTTTTTAAAAACTGGACCGATTATCCAACCGATTTTTTTTTGTATAGGTCGGACCGAGGTTCAACCGGGTTCAACCGGAGTTCAACCGAGGTTCAAGTAGACTTGGTTTAGTTTGGTTCAAATATGTAAGATATCCATATTTACTTCTTGGTTTAGTTTGGTTTGGTTATAAGTATGTTGATTTGGTTTAATCTTACAACTATAAGGTCGACTAAAACCAAACCAAGAATCAAATGGCCTAAATTTTACATGATAATTTAAAAAAAAAAAAATCAAAATTGGTCGGTTCAATTGTGAACCGGTTCACCGGTTGAGTCCGGTTTTCACAAAAAATAAATGGTTCTTTAAAAGATCCGATTTTAATCGAACCGGACCAATTTTTTGGTATAAACCGGTCGGACCCGATCCAACCGGCAGTCCGGTCCTTTTTTTACAACATTGATTTAAAGGCATCACTTTTTCAAGCATGAAAAGAAGTAAAAAAAAAAAAAAACCAATATAATGGATTAGAAGACAACTCAGGATAGTGGCCAAGTGTACTTTTTTTACTGGTGAAGCCAAGTGTACTTTTGTGCAATCCAATAACTTAATAGAAACAGCACATGTTTAAAGATGCCAAATTTGAATTCCCACATTGAGCCAAACGCCAGGTTTCATAAACAGAAACTATTCCTCGTTCACAACTTTTATCCAATCTTTTTTCACCCAACCCTTCCGACCAATTTAAGAATGAGGAATTTTAAATTATACCCTACTTTTATTATTATATTTCAAGATACGCAACAATCAATTATCATAATATATATATATATTTTTTTCATTTTTGACAAAAATCGTATACGAACCAATGGTCAGTTCCTTTGACCAAACTTTTAGGACCAAAATATTCTTCTTCTTTTTTCCTTCTTCCCCGAGCGCCCTCGTTGCCCCCCTCTGCATCGCATGTCCCTGTTGCCCCCCTCTCAGTCTTGCATGCCCATGTTGTCTCTTTCTGTCGGACTGATGTTTTACGGCGATGGACTGCTGCTGCTCCACCGCTCCTCTTCTTCAGATCTGTCGCCAGCGAAAAGTCGATGCCGCCTCTTCTTCAGAACCGCGTCGCCGAAGAGTCGATGTTGCGTCAGAGGCACCAGGAGCAACAGATGTTGCTCCGACCGTGGAGGGTGGCAGTGGAGGCGCACAAGACGTGGAGAGGGGCGACGTGAGTAGCACCAGTTGATCGATAGTCATAGGCAATTTTCGTCAAAAGTGAAAGAGTTTGTACATTATAATAATTGTATGTAATGAATCTTGAATTAGGGCATGTTTGGTTGGATGTAGGTGCATGAAAGTGTGAAAGTGGGAGTTTCATGTGCATGTAACTCATTTGAGTTACAAAACATTCCACTTTCCAAAAAGTGTTTGGATGCAAAAGTTTTTGTCCCCCCGCAAGTGGAGACTTACAATGTAGTTTGTTTGGATGACCACTTGAAAGTGGCTTTGATGGACTTTGTGTGTTTGGTTAAGACATTGCAAGTGATATAATCACCATCATGAAGAATGGTATGGTTACCAAAAGCAAAAATTTTCAACATTTCCAACCGAATTTGGCAGCAGAGAAACGGTTTCACAACCGAAAAAAATTATGAAACATGTTCCCAGCAAATTGATATATAATTTTGCAAGATTTGCTTTTTCCAGCAAATATGATACATTTTCCCAACAAATTTGATATATGTTCGCAGCAAGATGACATGTTCCCAGCATATATGATACATGTTCCCAGAAATGAACACATTTTCCCAACAAATATGATATGTTTCCAGCAAGTATTCATGTTCCCAGCAAATATGATACATGTTCCCATCAAATATGATACACGTTTCCAGCAAATATGATATGTTCCCAGCAAGTGACATGTTCCCAGCAATACGACATGTTCCCAGCAAATATACATGTTCCCAGCAATGGAAAATGTTCCCAGCAATCTGACATGTTCCCAGCAATACGATACAATGAAACAAAATCTTGTTCACAAGGACATTATGGGCTCAGAGTATGAAATCTGAAAATAATTGAAACATGTTCAGGAGAACATAATGGGCTCATATTGTAGCAAAATCTTCTTCGAAAAATATCTTCATACGAAGAACATATCAAAAATAAAAATTCCTGTGTACAAAAAATAGGGCCGGCCAACCCATCAAATATGATACATGTTCCCTGCAAATATGATACATGTTCCCAGCAAATATGACATGTTCCCAGCAATACGACATGTTCCCAGCAAATATTACATGTTCCAGCAATGGGAAATAATTCAAACCAGCAAATATGATACATAAAACCAGCAAAATCTTGTTGACAAGGACATTATGGGCTCAGAGTATGAAAGCTGAAAATAATTCAAACTTGTTCAGGAGAACATTATGGGCTCAGAATGTAGCGAAATCTTCTTCGAAAAATATCATCAGACGAAGAACATATCAAAAATGAAAATTCTTGAGTAACATAACATTGACACATGTACCATATTTGCTGGAAACATGTATCGTATTTGCTGGGAACATGTCGTATTGCTGGGAACATGTCGTATCACAGGAAAAATTGAAACTCAACATAGCCCATAATGCATTCTCATCATAGCCCATAGGAGATACTGAAACTCATCACAACCCATATAAGATTTCTGAAAACCAAAACTCATCATTAACCCAAAACTGAAATTGAAGTGCTGCTCCTTTGCAAATATGGGAAGTAACAAAAAACTGAAACACAAGACTGAAAATATCAACAAATTAAGCACAAGTTTGGGAAAAAAAGTTATTGGCTCAAAGGATTCACCATCCCACTCATCATCGCCAATTTAAAAACTTGGCTACCTCCATCCATCACCAAATTGGTGGGGGAGGCCATCAAGTTTTGGTTCTCAACGTGGGGCACCTTCCTCATTTGTGTTGTCGGAAAAGAAATAGCATTTTAGACTCAAAGGTTGCACCTTCCTCATCATTGTCTAAAAGCAGGCTACAAGTTGGCTACCTCCGTCCATCACCACAATGGTAGGGGAGGCCACCAACTTTAGCTTGTAATTAGGTTGCACCTTGATAGCTCATTCAAAGGCAACTCCTGCACCCAAACAGTACATACCCCTTGTCATTACATTGTCATTCAAAGACAACTCCTGCACCCAAAGTAACAATAATCGGTAGGGAATTAACAAAAGCAGCAGCAAAGATATCAAAAGAGCAGGGAATTAACAAAAACATCAGCAAAGATATCAAAAGAGCAGAAAATTAACAAAAACAGCAGCAAAGATATCAAAAGGATATGGGTGCCATCTATCATCCCTATACAATCCTACAGTTCAGTGAAATGCATATGTAACGTATAATGTTATTAGGTTATGTAATGCAAATTTAATTTATAGAAAACAACAGTTTTACCTCAAAATATGGATACCATTTTGCTGAATTTAGTATCTCCGTCGGAGTGTCAGACCCTGCTTGCTTCACAAATCGTTCTTGAATTGAACATATTGCACCTAGGACTTTATTAAAATACCTAGAACGTGTCTCTCCGGATCGAATGAATTCAATGCCGCATACTCTGTTTTTTGCCTTATGTCCCAATATGTAAAGGAATATGGCTAGTTGTTCTTCCACACAAACAGATCGTGTATCATAGAGCGACCCATTGGAACGTAAAATAATTACGAGACTGTAGAAAGCGGCACTACTCATCCTTAGGTAATGGACACAATTATTTGGTCCGGCCGTCAAGATTCGATACATGTGTGCTTGCCTCCACTGTTCTCTAATTAGGGACGGTTCCTTTGCAACGCCATGTCGGTCATTGCCCTCATTTTCTATTAAATTAATAATTATAGTTACAACAGTAAGTATACTAGCGACTGCGGCAATTAGTAACGGATCATTGGGATTCGACAAATCCATCTACATGAAAACCACAACGTAAACATGTATCATGTTATGAAACAGATAATCCATTACATATTATCAAACAGACAGATCAGCATAAATATTTATAATAATAATATAAACTAAATCGGAATATCGGATTATTTGTGAAAGCATAAATATAAACTAAATAATATAAATATAAACAGGAATATGACATTTTTCCAGCAAGATGACATGCTCGCAGCAATATGACATGTTCCCAGCAACATGTTCCCAGCAATATGATACCACAAAATCGGAATATCGGATTATCTGTTCCCAGCAAAAATTTATAAGCAAAAAATTCTTAAGAAAATCGGATCTACAAGAAATCAGATCTACAAAATCTATAAGCAATATGACATGTTCCCAGCAGATCTATAAAATCGAAGGCATGTGACATGTTCCCAGCATATGTATAAACCAAAAATTTCTTAACAAGATTTCTCAAAAAATGGTGGAAAATGAACGGATATACAAAGAAAATGAACGGATCTACAAAAAAAATGAACGGAGCTACAAAAAAAATGAACGGATCTACAAAAATGGGAGAAAATGACCGGATCTAAAAAAAATTCCACGAAATGGCGAAAATAATGACAGAACATGACAGATCTACAAAGATCTAAGAAGATTAAGGGAAAAAATGGCGAAAATAAGAAAAATTAAGGAAAAAAACGGTTAAAAATTAACGAAAAAAGGGTTCCAGAGCAGAGGTTTACACTGCAGAAGAATGGCGGAAGAGCGGTGGTCGGACCCTTTTTTTTTCCCCACTTCCTTCTCCAGAGTTTCCTTCTCTCTCCTCCCAGTTTCACTGGACTTCAACACACAAATGGCCGGAACTCAAAATAAGTTTTTTGGTAAAGACAGGAACTGGGGACCGGTCACATCAAGCCACTTGCAAGTAATAAACCATCCCAACCAAACACCAAAAGTGGCCAACAGTTCACCCGAGTTGCAAATAACAGCGCCACTTTCAGCCCATAGGAGCAAACCAAACAGCCCCTTATGGTAACAAAAATGAAATACAATTCAAAATTTATCAAATTTTATTCAAGGCTTAATTGCACTTTAATACCCTCAACTATTCCCGTTTTTCAACTTACTATCTCAACTATTTTTTTTTCATGTTGATACCCTGAATTTTATTTGGACAATAATGCCCCTGCCTAAAATTCAAAACTACCTCCAAACCCTCCCCCCCATCCCCGCTCCCCCATTCGGCCCCAACCCCTCCCCTCCCCACCCCCCCACCCCCTTTCGGCCACAAACCCTCCCCCCCCCGGCCCCCGCCACCCCCCCTCTGGCCAGCCGTCTCCGCCCCACCCCTCCGCCCCGCCCGCAGCAACCCCCGCCCCCTTCCGGTGCCCCCCCCTTCAGTCCCCAACAGCAGCCCTCCCCCCCTCCCTCTCCGGCGATGCCCCCCCCCCCGGCTCCGGCCACCCACCATTTTCCGCCTCCACCGGAGAGGAAGGGGGGGGGGGGGGGGCATCGCCGGAGAGGGAGAGGGGCATGGAGAGAGAGAAAGAGGGAGCCATGGGTAGTTTAGGGATATTTTGGATTTTAGGTATTAAGTTGAAAAACTAAAATAGTTGAGGGTATCGAGTTGTTGAGTAAAAAAGTTTAGGGTATTAAGTTGAAAAACGAAAATAGTTGAGGGTATCAAAGTACAATTAAGCCTTTATACAATACAACTAAATAGCCCCTAAATTAATGTCCCAATCCATCTTTATTGATGTGACCTTGTGCTAGTTGGGGTTCACTTTTGAGGCTCGTGTTACAGTTGTACATGATAAGGACCCCTAATCACAAAAGGCCAAACTTGTTCCATAAAGCACAAACAAAAGCATCCAAATTAGTTTCACCAAATGTTGTTTCTGTGTGATTTAAAAATAGCGACGATAACACCAACTTTATCTTAATTATCATGCAGGAAATCCAATTCCAATGGGTCCTAATTACAGGAGAGAAACAGAATTGACATGGAAGGAGTTGGGATACCATATCCGTTGTCATAATGGAATTTGGAGTCAGAATTTAGACAAACGGTATTGAGAACCGGAATTATAGTTTCAGATCCTTGTTAGCAATCACTCAATTAAAACTCGTATTATACGTAAAAAATTTCTTATTTTTCAAAAATGTATAATACTTATGTATTTGTGAAAGATTTGGATTAATATACAAATTTCAAGCATGTAAAATTTAAAACTTGTTCCGTACGAAATTTTGACAACTTTGGTATAAAAAACGTGATGACAACATGTTTAACTAATCAAATTTGATCACCAGTGAAGTTCCTACCCTCAATATTTCTTTGATGAATATTTGATTTTTTTTTTTTTTAAACATATTTTATAATTTATACTCGTACTTTTTGTCCGTTCTGATTTTGTTACCAGTTTACGGAATTGCTAACAAGTTTAAAGTGAAATTATAGTTTGGATTTCTGGTCTGTGGCAGAAACAACAAATGGGCCCAACTTTTTGGTCATATTGGACGGGTTCGGATTGAATGGTCTTAAACTTAATATTTAAGTTAGGATGTTAATTGGAGGCTCTTTTTCTAGGGTTCAAGGTCCATATACTATTACTACTACAAGACAGTGACCTATATTGTAGGACTTACATTTCAAGGGAGTAGGGGTGTTGATTGGAGTGTACTCGTCAACTCTCGTAATCGATGTCATTTTGTTAGAGCATCTCCAACCCTATTGTGAGTTTGAAAAAAATGGTTGCCACATAGGAATGACAACCATTTTTTCCAAAAGTACTTCTCCAATGCAAATGTGAAATAAAGTGTGGAGTTGACATGGCAATGACATGGCAAAGACAATGTGAAGTTGGTTGTCTAGATCTAGACAATGCACTTCACAATGTCTTTATGTCCACATCATCATTTGTGAATAAAAATATTTATAAAAAAGTTCAAGAAGTGGAGGAGTTGCCTTGGAAGTTGGAAAAAATACTTTTTATTGTCTCCTCAATACTTTTGCATTGGAGAGAGTTTTTCTATCCCATTGTCTTTTGAGATATAATTTTGCCACATAAACAAGACATTGTCTTGTGGCTCATGCCACATAGGAGCCACCTAAGACTCACAACACTTAACAAGACAATAGGGTTGGAGATGCTCTTAGACAACCGCTTACTAGGTACCAGAGTTTGCCCGGATCCACGGCACCGCGGACAGGACTTTTTATCCACGCCTCCTCCCTTCCTCCTCCCTCTCTCTCTCTCTCTCTCTCTCTCTCTCTCTATATATATATATATATATATATATATATATATATATATATATATATATATATATATATATATATATATATATATATAATTTTCGGATTCGAACTCCGCTCACAAGGGCCACATGTCTCCACATTACCACTTGGACTAGTGATCATATATATATATTTGAAGTCCATACCTCCTAGCTCATGTGGTTAGGAGAAGGGGCTTACTTGGGAGAGGTCCCAAGTTTGAGCCTCCTCTCGGGCACGGACCACTGAGGCTCGAACTCCCGACCACTTGGACCGCATGCATCTATCTTAACCACTAGGCTAGAGGTTATTTGCTATATATATATATATATATATATATATATATATATATATATATATATATATATATATATATATATATATATATATATTGTCACGACCTGATCCCAAATTATTGGGTCGAACCGGATCATGTCCAGCCTGCACCGTTGTGAGACGGCGGCAGTAAGCTGTTCTATATGCAGGTATTCACAACAACATCTATACATTTGTCACAACTCAATATACGAAAATTTTAAAACTTTTATTCAACATTTGAAAAGTACAACTGGGAATGAAAGAACTGAAATAAACTGCTGAATTCAAAATTAACAAAACTCCAAAACAACAAAACTAGAAAAACTGGAAACGACTAAATAAGTGGTCGGCTCGTCGGCCTCAGGTCATGTGTCCTCCAAGGGGGACTCCGTCAACACCACAGGGTATAAAATCGGGTCATAGTAGTTATTGTACAATAGCTCAGCATCCTCAATGTCACCTAAAAATGTTGTCTCCAGTCAGGAGAGAGCAAAGTACAATTCATGATAATCTAACAATTGAAATAATAATAGAATCATGCACTTTTAAACAATTTGAAAGTAAACAGTTCTCCAGCAGTTAAAACATTGTGATGTGAATAGGCAATGAATATGACCGGCTTGGGTTGTACGGTGAATGATATGGCTTATCCCCGTGTGTATGAGGGGTAAGCTAATACAGTTCTAAATTATTACTTTGGATGTGGTCATACTCATTACACTACTCTCCCAGTCCCCAAACAGTTACAGTAGTTACAGTCAGTACTCTCAGAGAGAGTTCCGTGTTGCATCGTGGTTTAAACTTGCAATAAAACGATTATTAAATAATTGTAAACTAACACAAAATGTACTTGCCTTTGATAGTTCCTTGACTTGGCAGCAACCAGTAGATAACTGCTAAGGTTTAGGGTCCCGAACCTACAGATTCGTAACACCAGGTTCAACAGCTAGAAATAATTACACTATAATCCTTAAGAGTAACGCCAACTAGTTAATTAGGGCAAAGTCTGGTCGGGTTGAAAATAACATAATTTTGTTAATAACGTTGAAAAATATTTATATTTTAGATACTAAGTTACAAAATAATCGTTTTAGTAAAAATACAAATTTTTAACGTAATAATTAAGGGTAAGAAAATCATTATTTAATCGTATTATAGAAATTAGTATTTTTATGCAATTACCAAAATGTGCAAAAATACAATTTCTTACTAAAGAAAAATACACATTTGACTATCATTACCAAAATAAGGAAATAGTTACTTCATTTATATTATTATGATATTTTATGAAAATTATTATTTATGCACGAAAGTCTATTTATAAAGCAACCATTTTCTGACTATAAACAACAAATACTATTTTAGAACCAAAAATATCATTTTTCGTAAAGGGCTAATTTTCTAACTAAAACTATATATATAATGAACATAATATTTTAATAAAACTTATTACTAAAAGTCATCCTTGTAATATTTAATAAATAAATCATTTTTAATAGCAAAACCTTATTTTAACTATTTATTTGATAAAATAGAATAATTACTAACTTTTATAAACTTTTGGAAAATAATATAAATAATTACCTTTTAGCTATAGAATACTCATATAATTTTCTAAATGCCTTTTTTTTATAAGAACCTTTTATAGACAACTATTTACTTATAGAAAATACAAATACCAATTTATTACCAATAATTCTTAATAATAATTAACCAAAATGACAAATATTCTTAAATAAACTAATTTGCCATATAATTATACCTTAATAATTTATATTACTAATATTTATTAAAAGTTAATAATACACTAATTATTCATTATTAATCTAATTTATATAGTTCCACAACTAATAACTAATAAGCAATACATTAATTAATTAAAGAACCTACACAATAATACACAATTAACTAATCTAACTATTCCAATTGGCAGAGCTTCATTCTGCCAATTGGCCAGAACATGAAAAAGGTTCTGTACATGGAACAGAAAGTTTCTGGGTCAAAGATATACCAAAAATGGAGGCGGAGCACCGAGGGGAGGCCTCGGGCTCGGATCGGAGCGTCGGAACGTCGACGAAACTGTAGCGCCCCGCTTTCGATAGGCGACGGAACTTCATAATATGCTAGCGCCGAGTCAGATCGGCCGGGAACTTAGATGGCCATCTGACTCGATCGCTAAGCTTGGTAAACGTTAACGCCTTGCGGCATCGATTCAATTCGATTTGGACGGAAGATACGAGAATCGATCCAACTAATGGAACGACTTCTGTTGGAACAAGTCCTAGATGCAGCGGGCTGCGTCTCGGCGCGCGAGCTCTCTATAAGAGTCCCTTCGACGGGACCGGACCGCTGTATGGTTTTTTTTGGAGCTTTACCGCTGGGCTTGATTGAAGTGCTTTCGCGTCGTTTTCAAGGATGCAATTACAAATTTCGATGCAAGGAAAAAAGAAGGAAATCTAACAAAGTGTTGATGCATTACAGGAGCTCGCGTAACTAAGGATTGACGTTGCGTAGCGCTTCGACGACCTGCACGAAGCCAAGTAATCGGTGGGTGATTCGGCCTTCTTTTCTATTCTGTCCCGCAAACTTATTCCTTGCTTCGAATCCATTCAAATCGAACGATGCCAAGTTAATTGCATGCCAATCCACTAAGTCAAGAACTCGGGAAAAATGTATCGATTTACAAATACAAGTTTTTCACATAAACCAAAAAGTTTAAGGTTTACAGAAAAAGATAGACTATTTCAAGTGCTGCAAAATATTATGAAACGTTGAACATGGGTTTTGATGCCTCGGACAATTTGGTGCCTACGGGACGCTAAATCGAGTGTATGGCTTCGGGGAAAATGAATCGATGCATAAGTTGCCATAAATGATAATGTCGTTGAATACTGTCCGCGCTATACAAAACGGTTTGCATGCATTAAACTGTTCGCACATAGGCATGGTCATGGACAGCTTGTGCACAAGTTCGATTCCTCGAAACGGTATCCGGGGCATCGGAACCGATTCGACCTAGGGGGAATAATTTATCGTGCTTCGGCGCGATGCGTGCGGGACCTTCAGTAAGGCTTGCAACCTAGGCTGAAAGGGTAGCGTCGCATGCCAACTTCGATTAAGTCCCTCGTGGTGCATAGCACCAATGACCGCATATAAGATAGTTTCATGCTCATCTATTGTCTTATGCAGGGTAAATATTATCTATGTTTTTATGCAGGGACGAGCACGGCCGTGGTAAGAAATATGATAAACTACGATGTTATGTTGTATGCTTAATACTCAAAGACGGCTATCGAATATGAACTGAATTTATTTAGTTCTAATAGAAAGACAACTCTAAAGCATGCCTATCCTAACAATCAGAGTCGGTTTAGACGAGTTGGTTCGTCTCGTCCACTTAGCAAGTGTGCTAATCCCCTCCCCCAATTTCCCCAGGTGCGACGGGCGCTCCAACCTAAAACGAAGCTGAAGTGCGGAGAGGCGTTTTGAAGCTCTTCCTATACTGAAGTATTTTGAAGCCAATTCAAGTCGACGGCTTATGTATAAAGGGGCGAATGTATGGGACGGCAAGCGTAGTTCAGGCAACTTGTCGAATGTATTCTCTTTATGTTTCCAATCAATGTAGCCGCAACGGCATCCAATGTAATTACGACTTGCACTTCGTTGCAAGCTATGAATGAAAAGCATTTCTATCTTCCTATACCGCGTCTTAAATTCTGATGTGATTTGTGAAGTTTCAACTTGGCGTATTTATATCAAAAGATAACTGTTTGAGAACTTGTCATCTTGCCTTGCACGAGCGCAACTCCAGGCTCGTGCGGCATCACGCCTTAGCGAGGACGATCGAATCGGCAAAATTAACATCGGGGACGAACGTTGCCGACTCGGGACGTGACAAATTGGTATCAGAACCCAGTTATGTTTCCTCGGATTTTCGAAATATGTTTCATTGTTGGAATGTCCGTTGCGATGGCTCGATTGAATGCTTGTCGGCATGCTGCGTGAAATACGAGTTCCATACAGGTAAGCCCGTAGATATTTTGAAAAAAATATATATATACTAACGGGTTTACACTGTTTGTAGGAATGACTAAGCAAGATAAGAAAATCGCCGGCCCAACAACCCAAACTGTAGATAGTACGTCGAGCACAAAAAGCACCGAGCCTAGCGAGACGACTATGCAGAAGATGCTACAGTTGATGGAACTGCAGCAGCAACAGCTTCAGACACAATTCAAAGCTTAATTTGAGGCACAACAAAGACAGATGAATGCCCTGACTCAGATAGTGAGCAGAATGGCGGGCAATAGCAAGACGACGGATGAAGAGCCCGAGGAAAAGCAAGGCGACCAAGAAGAAGACGAGGAGGAAGATGGCTCCCCGCAAATGATGAACTCCCCTTCCATGTTCAAAGTGAAGGAGTTCCGCAAAATGAATCCGCCGAAGTTCAACGGCCGAGCAGAGCCCGACGTGATTGTAGGATGGCTCGCAGAGATAGAGGACTTGTTCGATCTCCTCTGCATCGAAGGGTCCCAGAGGGTGGCCTGTGCGGCGCTGCAGTTACAACTACGAGCACATGACTGGTGGGCGGCGAAGAAACAAGGGATCTGTGAAGCCGATTCCAACAAAAAGATCTCTTGGGAAATGTTCAAGAAGGCCTTCCTTGAACAGTACGTTCCTCGCGCCATCCACCGACAGAAGGCGGATGAGTTCATGATGTTAAAACAGGGGAATATGAGTGTCGAAGATTATGATACAAGCTTCTCGAAACTTGCAAAATTTGCTGGCGCCTTCCTGTCCAACAAAGAAGAATGGTGCGAACGTTTTCAGCAAGGCCTCAACGAAGAACTGCGTAGGGACGTCATGAACCAACGGTGCCAAACTTATCGTGAATCCTACGAAGCCGCACTTGATAGCGAGCGAATCTTTGGCCGTATGTCACAAAGGGCCGTGCCTGTCGTTCGCAACAACTTCAACAAACGTCCTAACGACGCCGGGGGATCGGGAGTATCAAAACGTCCAAACACAATTGATAACCGAGGCCATGGCGGACCACACTGCTATAGATACGGTAAGAACGGGCATCGAGATCCCGATTGTAAACTGAGAACATGTTTCAAGTGTAGCGAGCTAGGCCACGTAGCAACGTTTTGCCCGCTGAGAGTCCAGAATCAACATAACCCACCGAGGAACGTCCCGAACCCGCATAAAGCGCCGATACTGCAAGGCGCAAATGCGGTGCCCGTCAACCAGCAGAACCAACGCCACGGAGCTCAAGGCCGAGTTTATGCCTTAACTCGGGACGAGGCGTTTGCGTCCGATACTGTTGTAACAGGTATATTACTCTACAAAAGTATACCTGCTCGAGTATTATTCGATTCGGGTGCGACGCATAGCTTTATATCTTCTAATTTTGCGAAAGAAAATAAAATAACCATGCAATCACTAGATATAAATATTAGCGTTAGCACTCCGTCGGGAGTCGATATGCCTGCGAACTTTATTTGTAGGGATGGCCACATTTGCGTTGGAGGAAGATATCTATCCTTGGATGCCGTCGTACTAGACATAAAAGATTATGACATAATCCTGGGCATGGATTGGTTGGGCGCTTGTCGTGCAACGATCGAGTGCGCAGAGAAGAGAGTGGTGTTTCGTCTTCCTGGCGAGACAGAGTTCTCATATTCGTGCGGTACGGCCTCGAAGACGGCGTTGATGGTATCGGCAATCTCGGCAAGGCGTATGCTGCGTTCCGACTGTGCGGGATACTTGGCATCTGTTCGAGACACGCGGACGGATAATACAAACACAATGCAGACTGATGTTGTGGCAGAATTTCCCGACATTTTTTCTGACAAGATGCCTGGGATGCCGCCGGATCGAGAAATTGAATTCAGCATCGACACCTTTCCGGATACACGGCCGATATCCAAGGCGCCTTACCGAATGGCTCCAGCAGAACTGAAGGAGCTGAAGGTGCAATTACAAGAGTTGCTAGACCGCGGATTTATTCGCCCTAGCGTCTCTCCGTGGGGAGCTCCCGTACTGTTCGTGAAGAAGAAAGATGGGTCGTTGCGGCTATGCATCGACTATCGTGAACTCAACAAGGCGACCGTACGGAACAAGTATCCTTTGCCGCGAATCGACGACTTGTTTGACCAACTGCAAGGTGCGTCTGTGTTTTCAAAAATCGATCTTCGTTCAGGCTATCATCAACTGAAGATCAAGTCCGACGACGTATCGAAGTCTGCCTTCCGCACTCGATACGGTCACTACGAATTCCTCGTCATGCCGTTCGGTTTGACGAATGCCCCGGCCGCTTTCATGGATCTGATGAACCGAGTCTTCCGACCTCAAATAGATAAATTTGTAGTCGTATTCATCGACGATATCCTTGTCTACTCAAAGAATCGGGAAGAGCACGCGGAACATTTGAAGACGGTACTGCAGATTCTGCGTGAAAACAAACTATACGCCAAGCAAAGTAAGTGCGAGTTCTGGATGAGTAGCGTGACATTTCTCGGGCACGTAATCTCTGCCGAAGGTGTCACGGTGGACCCAAAGAAGATTGATGCGGTGGTGGATTGGAAATGACCTGCCTCGGCTAGCGACATTCGGAGCTTCCTGGGCTTAGCGGGCTACTATCGTAGATTCGTGCGAAGCTTCTCAAAACTAGCGTCGCCTCTGACTCGCCTCACCCAGAAGGGAGTAGTATTCGAATGGAGCGACGACTGTGAATCCAGCTTTCAAGAGTTGAAGCAACGGCTCGTCTCAGCTCCAATCCTTGCACTTCCAGACGGTCTCGAAGGCTTTCAGATATTCAGCGACGCGTCGGGAACTGGCCTCGGGTGCGTACTCATGCAGAGAGACAAAGTCATCTCCTACGCTTCACGGCAGTTGAAGCAGCACGAGAAAAATTACCCGACGCACGACTTAGAATTGGCGGCGATCGTCTTTGCATTGAAGTTATGGCGGCACTATCTCTATGGTGTAGCATGCAGAATCTACACAGATCATAAAAGCCTGAAGTACTTGTTCACGCAACGGGAACTCAACTTACGACAGCGACTATGGCTCGAACTCATAAAAGATTACGAGCTAACGATCGAGTACACGCCGGGCAAGGAAAACGTGGTGGCCGACGCACTCAGCAGAATGTTTATGGGAACACTGGCCATAAACAAGGAAATACGGTGAGACCTTGAAGCGATGGGTATCGAACTCGGAATTGAGTATCGACACCTACACCTAGCTCAACTGAAGTTAGGATCGAGCCTGCTTAGCAAGATAAAGACCGCACAGGAGGACGACTCATTCCTGAAGAAGATGCGCGAGCTGATTTCAACGGGAAGGGCGACTGACTTTGCGGAAGACGGAGACGGGACGATGCGACTAAAGGGAAGGCTCTGCATTCCTGAAACTGCCGAACTCAGAAAAGAAATTCTGACGGAGGCGCATTATGCGAAGTACTCGTTACATCCTGGGAGCACCAAGATGTACAAGGACTTGCGCACAAACTTTTGGTGGCACGGTATGAAGAAGGACGTGGCTACGTTCGTATCGCAATGCATGGCGTATCTGCAAGTGAAGGCGGAACACCAAAGGCCAGGCGGCGAGCTGCAGAACATCGCCATTCCCAAGTGGAAGTGGGACAATATCTCGATGGATTTCATTGTGGGATTTCCGAAGACGCCGCGGGGGAATGACGCGATTTGGGTTATTGTTGATAGATTGACCAAGTCGGCTCACTTCATCGCAATTAAAGTAGGATGGAGCGTCGATCGGTTAGCGCAAATCTACGTCGATGAGATTGTTCGACTGCACAGGGTGCCGGCCTCAATAATTTCGGACAGAGACGGGCGATTCCTATCGCGTTTCTGGACGAGCCTCCAAGCGGCGATGGGAACCAAACTGAACTTTAGTTCGACGTACCATCCCCAAACAGACGGACAGACGGAGAGGGTGAATCAAATCCTAGAAGACATGCTGCGTCTGTGTGCGATCAACCTAAAGACTAGTTGGGATACGCATTTGCCGCTTGCGGAGTTTGCGTATAACAACAGTTATCAGTCGAGTATTCAGATGGCTCCATACGAAGCGCTCTACGGGAGGAAGTGTCGTTCGCCGATATGCTGGGATGACGTCGGAGAGCGACAAGTGCTGGGACCGGAACTGGTGGAGCAGGCCGTCGAAAAGGTCCGCCTGATTCGAAATAGACTCTGCATCGCGCAAAGTCGACAAAAGAGCTACGCAGATCTTCGTCGACGACCACTAGAGTTCTTGGCCGGGGACCATGTGTTTCTGAAAGTAACACCCATGCACGGAGTGATGCGGTTCGGCGTTAAAGGCAAATTGAGCGCGAGATTTGTAGGCCCCTTCGAGATCATTGAGCGAGTTGCGACGGTTGCTTATCGGACCGCGCTACCTCCTGCCTTAGCCGATGTGCACGATGTTTTCCACGTTTCACAACTTCGAAAATACATGCACGATCCAAGTCATGTGGTTAGCTTCGATCAGTTGGAGCTTCGTACTGACTTGTCTTACTCGGAGGAGCCTATTCAAATTTTGGACCGCAAGGAAAAGGTGCTACGAAATCGGTCGATATCCTTGGTCCGCGTGCTTTGGCGGAACCATACAGTCGAGGAGTCGACGTGGGAGATGGAGGCGGAGATGAAGGAGAAGTACCCTGCGTTGTTCGTCTAAATTAAGGTCCGACCCTTGTTCTTAAGTTTCGGGACGAAACTTTTTCTTAGTGGTATATTATGTAGCGCCCCGCTTTCGATAGTCGACGGAACTTCATAATATGCTAGCGCCGAGTCAGATCGGCCGGGAACTTAGATGGCCATCTGACTCGATCGCTAAGCTTGGTAAACGTTAACGCCTTGCGGCATCGATTCAATTCGATTTGGACGGAAGATACGAGAATCGATCCAACTAATGGAACGACTTCTGTTGGAACAAGTCCTAGATGCAACGGGCTGCGTCTCGGCGCACGAGCTCTCTATAAGAGTCCCTTCGACGGGACCGGACCGCTGTATGGTTTTTTTTTGGAGCTTTGCCGCTGGGCTTGATTGAAGTGCTTTCGCGTCGTTTTCAAGGATGCAATTACAAATTTCGATACAAGGGAAAAAGAAGGAAATCTAACAAAGTGTTGATGCATTGCAGGAGCTCGCGTAACTAAGGATTAACGTTGCGTAGCGCTTCGACGACCTGCACGAAGCCAAGTAATCGGTGGATGATTCGGCCTTCTTTTCTATTCTGTTCCGCAAACTTATTCCTTGCTTCGAATCCATTCAAATCGAACGATGCCAAGTTAATTGCATGCCAATCCACTAAGTCAAGAACTCGGGAAAAATGTATCGATTTACAAATACAAGTTTTTCACATAAACCAAAAAGTTTAAGGTTTACAGAAAAAGATAGACTATTTCAAGTGCTGCAAAATATTATGAAACGTTGAACATGGGTTTTGATGCCTCGAACAATTTGGTGCCTACGGGACGCTAAATCGAGTGTATGGCTTCGGGGAAAATGAATCGATGCATAAGTTGCCATAAATGATAATGTCGTTGAATACTGTCCGCGCTATACAAAACGGTTTGCATGCATTAAACTGTTCGTACATAGGCATGGTCATGGACAGCTTGTGCACAAGTTCGATTCTCGAAACGGTATCCGGGACATCGGAACCGATTCGACCTAGGGGGAATAATTTATCGTGCTTCGGCGCGATGCATGCGGGACCTTCAGTAAGGCTTGCAACCTAGGCTGAAAGGGTAGCGTCGCATGCCAACTTCGATTAAGTCCCTCGTGGTGCGTAGCACCAATGACCGCATATAAGATAGTTTTATGCTCATCTATTGTCTTATGCAGGGTAAATATTATCTATGTTTTCATGCAGGGACGAGCACGGCCGTGGTAAGAAATATGATAAACTGCGATGTTATGTTGTATGCTTAATACTCAAAGACGGCTATCGAATATGAACTGAATTCATTTAGTTCTAATAGAAAGACAACTCTAAAGCATGCCTATCCTAACAATCAGAGTCGGTTTAGACGAGTTGGTTCGTCTCGTCCACTTAGCAAGTGTGCTAATCCCCTCCCCCAATTTCCCCAGGTGCGGCGGGCGCTCCAACCTAAAACGAAGCTGAAGTACGGAGAGGCGTTTTGAAGCTCTTCCTATACTGAAGTATTTTGAAGCCAACTCAAGTCGACGGCTTATGTATAAAGGGGCGAATGTATGGGACGGCAAGCGTAGTTCAGGCAACTTGTCGAATGTATTCTCTTTATGTTTCCAATCAATGTAGCCGCAACGGCATCCAATGTAATTACGACTTGTACTTCGTTGCAAGCTATGAATGAAAAGCATTTCTATCTTCCTATACTGCGTCTTAAATTCTGATGTGATTTGTGAAGTTTCAACTTGGCGTATTTATATCAAAAGATAACCGTTTGAGAACTTGTCATCTTGCCTTGCACGAGCGCAACTCCAGGCTCGTGCGGCATCATGCCCTAGCGAGGACGATCGAATCGACAAAATTAACATCGGGGACGAACGTTGCCGACTCGGGGCGTGACAGAAATGACGGACACGTGCGCGGGGTGCATGTGCGGAGCGCACGAACGCACTAGGGGCCGCCGTGGGGCGCGACACGGGCGGTGGCGGTCGGCGCTGTCGCGGGAGCGACGCAGGAACGGGCTCGAAAGGTGGGGAAGTGGGGTCTGGATTCGTAGAGGACGTCGAGACGAACGCGATGGTGGTCTAAAATTTGGATTTGGTGGAGGGAGGAGAAAGTTATGGAGTTTTTAGTGAAGAAGGGAAATAAAAAACTTCTGTGAGGGTTTCTGCTCTTCTGAGAGTTATTACGTGAAAGGAAGGAGAAAGGGGGACGTGGGCGCACAAAGGAGGGATCTGAGCGGGGAACCGGGGTGAGTGGAGGAATTGGTAAGTTGAATTAAATGGGTTGGGCTTCCCATGGACTGAAATGGAGGGTCATCCAATCTTAATTAAATTAAGCCCAAGATAATCTAATTAAAAAATAACAGACAATCAATATTAATCAAATAGTAAATATGTGGGCTTTACAACCTTCCCTCCCACTACAACAAAAAAAACCCTTTTAATGACGCTCGACAAGGAGTTTTAATGACGGCTGATACATAAGCGTTATCAAGTTGAGAAATACCTTTTTTCTATGACGGTTTGGGCTAATTCTGGGCTTTTTATAACGTTTATAAAACAAAACGTCATTAATATTTTAGAGCGGTGGCAAACTTATAATTCTTTCACTGTATAAAAGCTCAGTGGGAGAGAGAAAATTCATTTCTCATCCATTTTCTAATGGAGCAGCATCTCTCCTCAAACCTCTTCTCCCCCAATTTTTCAGTTTTTATTTTCCCTCCTTTTCGGTTCGACTCCAATTTCTCTCCCAAACTCCAGATCTACGCAAAGGTGGACGCGACGACGGTGGTGGTGAAGAGGCTGAAGGAGGTCGGGGTCGGGAGGAGGGAGTTCGAGCAGCAGATGGAGGCGGTGGGGAGGGTGCGGCACGAGCACGAGGAGGCGGTGGTATGATCCTCAACTTCAACTCCATTCTAGTTCGATTTTTGACTATTTTCTTACTTTTATCATCTGGGCAGCCCTTGATTCAGTAGATTTGAGTGTTTTCTTTTGGGAAAGATTTGATTTTTCCCTCCTTAGGGTTATGGTTTGGTTCTTCCGAGTAAATAGTTTGATTTTCCGACTACGTTCTCTGTTTTATCATCTGGGCAGTGTTTGGCTCAGTAGATTTTGGTGTGTTTCTGGGAAAGATCCGATCTTGTGATCAGGATTAGGGTTCTCGGTAGGCGAATGGCTCGTGTGGTTCTTCCGAGCAAAGGTTCGAGTTTCATGAAAAATTGAATCATATTTCATGTTTGTATTATGAAAAATTGTTCACTGTTTCATGTTTGTATCATGAAAAATTATGGAACAATTTCTTCTCGGTAGGCAAATGGCTCGTGTGGTTAAGAAACTCAAAATACCCACTGCAAAGGATATGAGACATATTGATAGGAAACTGAAGAGTTGCTGGGATCCTAGCTCCCAAGACGAGTAATTCTGCTCATTTTTCTAAACAAAAAGCTTCAGATTTTCTTTACAAACATTAGGAGTTGCAAGGTTACATTTATAAGTATATTTATTTCTTGTGTGCTTTGTGTTTACATAAGTAAGAAGCGGGAGAAGAGACCAAAGCACAAATCAGAGAGAACAGCAAGCGAGATGCAAGGCGAGCCTGCCGAAGTGTATGACTTCCCTACGCTAACCTTGATAACTTAGCTAGTTATATGCAATAAGAATTTTTTTCTCATGTCTTGGAATAAGAATCCCCTTGTGCTATATAGTTCTTACTTATTATAAGATCACCATTTGATTTTGCGAACTGTTCCTCTAGAAATTAATCTACTTAGCAGCATTCCAGTATTTCTTTATTCACCTATATCCAGAAGATATTCATGAAGTTCATTTGTGATATTTAATCATTCACAATTTTTTTTAATGTAATTCAGTATTTTTTTTTAATTATGAAATCACTTCATTAAATGGTAAGGCTTGAACTTGCATCCTGGTGGATGTGCTTTTGAGTCTTGTTTCATGACAGCCTCGCCATAATGGGCAAACGGCTTCATACTTCTAGACCCATCCCTGACCTTGCATAAGCGAGGTCCTGTTGGCGTTGGATAACCATTTTTGGTATAGTGGCTTAGATTATACCATGTGCATTCCTTTGCTATTATATTTTGTTGTAAACCGGTATGAGTAAATTGGAATACGCATGCTTTCTATCTATAATTTATAAGGATATTAGTCTTTCTCGGAGCATTATATGGTACCTTGATTCAGACTTCAATCACCGTGCTAAATTATTACCAAATGCCTAGTTTGTGTGCTAGTTGATTTTATTAATGCTAGCTATTTGATTTACACAGATGAAAGACTCCCAACTATAGGAGGAAAGGATGAAATGAGAAGGAAAGTGTGCATATCGCATGGAGACTTGAGATCTTTCTACATCGAGTGTTGGCAACTATAGGAAAAACAAGGCAAGCAACAAAACGGGAAAAGTTCACGTTGCACAGGAGGTTACTAATTATTTCTACATTCAGTGAGTTGATATTGAACTTTACTTTCGGAATTAATACATGTTCAGCTGGGTAGTAAAAACATTTCTTTGTTGTATGTCTTAAGGTTATTAGTGTCACAATGATACAGTTTATTGTTCACTTTGTATATTATACTTGTGTAATCTATATGCTGTTGGATGCATTTTCTTCACATGTTCTGCTAAATTATTAGAACAGAGAGCTAGATTCTGCTAGATTGTTTTCTAGGCACTCCATTTTGTGCAATCTGTCAAACTTAGGCACTCCGTTTTGAATCCCTTTACTTTTGTTCCTTATCTATGCAATTTATATTACACTGAAATTTGTCTAGAATTGAACCATGTAACAGGTTTGAATGTGTTTTGTGTTGTTTGTTCTCGTTAGGTTTGTGTCTCGCACCCAGTTATATGTCCAGGTTCATCCAGCTTACTTCGATGATTGCATGGAAGAGAGTAGAATAAATCTTTGTTGCATGTTGATTTACTGAGGAAATCTGTTCCAAAATGTTGCAATTGTGACTTAATTTCCTTTTTCTCTTTGTGTTGATAACAACAAGAAGAGTGCAATGGGATATCTGGCCTCTTCTCTTAGTATGCACTCCATGCATTGCTTTGTGAAGGTATCTAGTTTGTAAGTAATATATGTCTTTTACTGAGTTTGTTTCTGTTATATAAATTTCTAATATATAAATTTTTTGTTAACTTTCTTTAATTTATTGGCTTGGTAAAATCCAGGTTGATTGCTAGTCTCACATTTCAGCGTTGATTACTAAAGTGCTAAGCTGACATTTCCGATTTTTTGCAAAAAGGGCACAACGTGACGCTGAGGTGCATGCAGGCGCTGGTGAGGGTTCAGGCGAGAGTAAGGGATCAGAGGATGAGGCTCTCCCACGACGGCACCGGCTGCAGCAGCACCAAGTCGTCGCTCAGCTGCGACACTACTTCTCTTTGGGACTCCCGATATCTTCAAGAGATTGCAGAGAGAAGATCCATGGTCAGAATCTACTTAAGTAAATATTTCTAATAATTTGGTTAGCAAAAGAGAGATTTATTCCTATTTTTTGGGTACATTCTGTATTTGGATATTCAATGTAATGAAGATGTTGATATGTACTTTATTTTGAGAAATGTAATAAAGATGGTGACATATAATGTTAAGTTTTTGGAATGTAATATATACTGTGCAGTATAGAGCATTATAAATATGCTAATTTGAATAGTATAAAGTGTTATAAATGTGCTTCATTGAGCCTGTACATATTATCTATTCATGACATTTTAAAATTGTTCTGAATTGTGCACTATATATTAACCATTCATAACGCTTTTATAGAAACTATTCATGACGGTTATTTTATGACGCTTTTAAAAAACATTTATAACACCCGTTTTCATAACGGTTGTTGTGGAAAAATAAGCGTCATGGTTCGTCATTAATGACGCTTTTTAGCCGTTATTAAAAGGGTTTTTTGTTGTAGTGTCCTTAGAAAATTTCGTCCTCGAAATTTCAAAGATAAGGGCCGAGGCACAATCAAAATTACTAACCTCGATCAAAAATGGAATTTAAATTATCAGGCACGATCGGATTCTAGGCATGATCTCTAGGTACAATGATAAAAATATAGGCACGATCCGAATTATCTAGATATGATCTGAGATAGAGTTGAAATATTGTTGTGATCAAAATCATTTTAGCACGAGTAAAATTAATAAAATGATCATAAAATAGTAACAATCAAATAAGGTCTCGTGAAACAGAAAAGACAAGAAAGAAACGAACGTTAATCGTTTATTGAAAAGACAGAAAATAATGGAATCTTCTGAGATGGGGGACTAAAAATTCCAAATCAATTTGGAATGGGATATAAGGGTTCGTGACTAAGGAGAACTCATCAAGTTGTATGATGGGAGGATAGCGAGGATGATTAGAACAATATATCTATGATAGGAATGTAATCGAGTAAGATATTTTCACTGAGAGTCGAGTGATGATCAAAGGGGATAGAAATAATATCGTTCCACTATTTCAACGATCCGAAGATATGATATGCAGGAAAAAGACTTACAAGATAACTATCTTAAGCCAATCTCTAACTAGCTGAACCTTCGGTATCTACGTAAAACTAAGATATCTGCCAAGGTATTGAAACTAAATATATTTTGAAACATAAATCATCTAAATCAATTTTCATCCATTGTTGTATTTAACTCGTATACCAAATGTATTTCAGATTTCAAGTATTTCTCTCGATCAAGTTATTTTACAAACGTCAATTTCTAATTGTCCGCCATTCTTCCAAAACTGACTACGTCAAAGTTTATAATATTCACTCGTCATAGTAAATCCTTAGAAGTTCTTTAAGTTGATCCATGACCTCTATTCGAGAATTCTCAATCCTTGAAACCAATTGACAAAATTATAATCCCTAATCAAATTCTAATCCTTAACCATGCATCTAACAATCGTTCTTATCCAACGCATTAGCAAAATATCCCAGAATCCCAATCATTCTTACCATAACTAATATGAGTCTCCAAAGTTTGGTAAAAATTGCAAATCCATTTGCTAATTACCAAAGTTGCATGCCAATGGTCTTATCTCAATTCCTAGCTGCTTATTCCTTCTCTAGAACCTATCATTCCATTGCTCGTATTATTCCTTCCATGGCTATATCCGTCCCTTCTAGGTATAGTAGTCATCTAACCATAAAAGTTGATCCTCGTCAAGTGTTTCTTTACTTGATCATTATATTCACATGTTTATATATCATCCAAATTCACTTCCTCCATGGAAGAATCTTACCAAATCTTAGACTTGCCTCGCTAACTCTACCTATATCTTTCTCTATCTCCCACACTCTTCTTTAATTATAGAATTCAAAGTCGTCAAATACCTTCATTTGTTTGAATGAGGTTTAGGCACTGATGAACACTACCAACAGTTATAACCCGAATAAGTCACAAGTTAAGACATACCACTCTCTCAAGACTAGCTTACTCAAGGTATTCTTCTACCTTTCCTACCCTTTAGCTAACTAATATTGATCCCAAGATGTCCTTACTAGAAATGCGATAGGTAACAATCTATGTTTCTCCCGCATATAGCTATACACTATATACATATAGTCATCTACAAGATGTATATTAATTAACTATTTAACATATAAAGCTAACCACAACTATCCACACCTTCCAGAATATGTAACTAAAATTAATAATAATAATAAATCAATAAATCAATAAATCAATATAAAAATATATATATACAACGTACTAAGGTTGAAACAGGAAAGAGATTGAGTCAATAGAGATTGATATGGTCCTAAATAGTTCTAGGAAAAATTAAGTACAATTTTTATAGAAAATAGATCCTTTCTGGCTGTGATAAGAGATTACTGGAAATAGAAAGCCAAAAAAAAATACAAATCTTTTATTCAGACAACAGTGAGAATAATTTGATGGTGCAGAAAAAAAATAACCATATTATGGATATAGTTTCAATAATATTCAAAAATCCAAATATATCCGAAGTCACTTTGCCTCAAATTTATGCCTCGCCAGAGTGCACCTGACTGCAGTGAACTTTGGCTCCATAACTTGGATAGTAATAGGTTTTCGAGTAGTCTATCAACTTTATCCATTTTCTGGCTGAACTACATAGGAGACAAATTTGATGCATTTTAGGACGTAGTCTCAATAATATCCAAAAACTTATCAACACCTGAATCACTTTAACTTAGGGGAGTGCGCAACTAGCTGCAGTAAATTCGCAGTTTTCATAATTCAGACAAATGACTACAACGCAAATGTGCGAAGCCATATTAGGTCACTGAATATTTCCTCAACTTTGTCCATAAGAATTTCAAAGAAGTTTCCTAAAAATTCAAACGAGTTCTAAAGTTCTAGTCATGATAGAAAAGATGTTGATGTATGTTCTTCTGGAATCAAGAGAATTTATCAGGATAAATATGTGTTCCAGTATCAATTGAGATTTGAGAGATTGGTTTGAAGTCATGAAATTGGTCTGACTGGATTATGGCTAATTGAGTTGGACACAAAATAAGATAGAAGCACCAGAGCTTCGAGTTGAGTTGAAGAACTCAAAGAGAATATTCCCGACAAATCACTTAAAGGATACTGATATTTACCAAAATTATTTTGAAGAAATAATTTTTTATCCAAGGAGAGTTTGAGAATGTGCTGGGTAAGTTGGACTGACACAAAAAGAAGTATGTCTTATGGATTCAAGGAAGTCAGGTTAAAATGGTTTAGCAAAGCCAATCAGGAGATAGTTCAACAATTCAAAAGTTTTTTAATGACTAAAGAAAATTTAATAATAGGATGGAATCAATTCTCTGACCGTTCGTGCTTCACGATACTCAAGCATTGAGTTTAAAAGCTGTCTAGGCCTTGAATTGATCAAGAAGTTGCATAGAGAGAGTAGGGTTTCAAGTTGGATGGAGGGGATCAACAAATAAAATATTTGGAATATCCTATGAGATAACAATCAATATTGAAATTATTTCTGAAAATATCTTCTCTAGGGGAATCATGAACTAACTAGGCTGAACCAATTCTTTTGGTAATAATTAATATTGAGGTTTTATAGTTCCAGAAGAATTTTGTTCAGGATTCGTTCCAAGAAAGTCAATTAGAAATGAGTTCAAGGCAAATAGTTGGATACGCTAATCGTATAAGTACTTCGGGTAGATAAGAGTTTATTAGAATTTAAAACTCTAGATAGCGAGCGGGGCTGGATGCCAAATAAAGGTAGAGAGAAAAGATTTGATCAATAAATGAAGAAGTTGAAAAAATAGATTTGCTGAATAAGGAGATTGAAGAGTTCTAATATTGGTCCATAAATAGCAAAAAGTATAGATCCTAAGGGATGCTAAAATCTGTTAAAGATATGGAAATGAGATAATCCCGAAAATCACGGGACACTAAAAGATACAAAAATCTAGAAAATAAAATATGTAGTAACATATACCATCATACAATCGGCCTAAACTGGTTAAGGTCAAAATTCACACCTTATGTCATTATCACTTCCAATTGTTATAAATACCAACTAATATCTGGGTATTCCAGAATTCTATCCTTCCAATTTTTAATCACCGTTATATCTGTGATAAAATACTGCCTTACACACTTTCTCATTAAGATTAGAATCCTCCAACTTTTCTGAAATTGTATCGTGGGGGAAACATGACTTTGGGAAAGATATTGGCCAAAAAAATAGTGTAATCAGGGTAACATATTATGCTTCGGTAGGGTATCATCTAGTGCTAATCAATAGCTCTTATGGTCCTGGTCTGGTTCGAGCAGTCTCTCGTTGCTCAATCTACTACTACGATTCTCTTGCGTCATGCATAGAAAACAAGATCTTGCTAGTACCGACTAATAGGTTGTCGTCATAGTCTGGCTAGTTTAGGGGCAAGCATAAACAAGGTAACCTACTATTCTATAAGCAAGCAAAAATAGTTACATATATATAGATAATTCGGTCCTATATTGTGACAAACCAATGTTCTAGTGTTCTAGTTATTTCTAGATATGTTCTCCTAAGTTGTTGATTCGACCTGCATGGGCCACCACTAAAAACATGTCACGATCCGATCCCAAATTATTGGGTCGAACCGGATCATGCCCAGCCTGCACCGTTGTGAGACGGCGGCAGTAAGCTGTTCTATATGCAGGTATTCACAACAACATCTATACATTTGTCACAACTCAATTACGGAAATTTTAAAACTTTTATTCAACATTTGAAAAGTACAACTGGGAATGAAAGAACTACTGAAATAAACTGCTGAATTCAAAATTAACAAAACTCCAAAACACCAAACCTAGAAAAAATAGAAACGACTAAATAAGTGGTCGGCTCGTCGGCCTCAGGTCATGTGTCCTCCAAGGGGGACTCCGTCAACACCACAGGGTATAAAACCGGGTCATAGTAGTTATTGTACAATAGCTCAGCATTCTCAATGTCACCTAAAAATGTTGTCTCCAGTCAGGAGGGAGCAAAGTACAATTCATGATAATCTAACAATTGAAATAATAATAGAATCATGCACTTTTAAATAATTTGAAAATAAACAGTTCTCCAGCAGTTAAAACATTGTGATGTGAATAGGCAATGAATATGACCGGCTTGGGTTGTACAGTGAATGATATGGCTTATCCCCGTGTGTATGAGGGGTAAGCTAATACAGTTCTAAATTATTACTTTGGATGTGGTCATACTCATTACACTACTCCCCCGGTCTCCAAACAGTTACAGTAGTTACAGTCAGTGCTCTCAGAGAGAGTTTCGTGTTTCATCGTGGTTTAAACTTGCAATAAAACGATTATTAAATAATTGTAAACTAACACAAAATGTACTTGCCTTTGATAGTTTCTTGACTTGGCAGCAACCAGTAGATAACCGCTAAGGTTTAGGGTCCCGAACCTACAGATTCGTAACACCAGGTTCAGCAGCTAGAAATAATTACACTCTAATCCTTAAGGGTAACGCCAACTAGTTAATTAGGGCAAAGTCTGGCCGGGTTGAAAATAAAATAATTTTGTTAATAACGTTGAAGAATATTTATATTTTAGATACTAAGTTACAAAATAATCATTTTAGTAAAAATACAAGTTTTTAATGTAATAATTAAGGGTAAGAAAATTATTATTTAATCGTATTATAGAAATTAGTATTTTTATGCAATTACCAAAATGTGCAAAAATACAATTTCTTACTAAAGAAAAATACACATTTGACTATCATTACCAAAATAAGGAAATAGTTACTTCATTTATATTATTATGATATTTTATGGAAATTATCATTTATGCACGAAAGTCTATTTATAAAGCAACCATTTTCTGACTAGAAACAACAAATACTATTTTAGAACCAAAAATATCATTTTTCGTAAAGGGCTAATTTTCTAACTAAAACTATATATATAATGAACATAATATTTTAATAAAACTTATTACTAAAAGTCATCCTTGTAATATTTAATAAATAAATCATTTTTAATAGCAAAACCTTATTTTAACTATTTATTTGATAAAATAGAATAATTACTAACTTTTATAAACTTTTGGAAAATAATATAAATAATTACCTTTTAGCTATAGAATACTCATATAATTTTCTAAATGCCTTTTTTTTATAAGAACCTTTTATAGACAACTATTTACTTATAGAAAATACAAATACCAATTTATTACCAATAATTAATTACTATTAATAATAATTAACCAAAATGACAAATATTCTTAAATAAACTAATTTGCCATATAATTATACCTTAATAATTTATATTACTAATATTTATTAAAAGTTAATAATACACTAATTATTCGTTATTAATCTAATTTATATAGTTCCACAATTAATAACTAATAAGCAATACATTAATTAATTAAAGAACCTACACAATAATACACAATTAACTAATCTAACTATTCCAATTGGCAGAGCTTCATTCTGCCAATTGGCCAGAACATGAAAAAGGTTCTGTACATGGAACAGAAAGTTTCTGGGTCAAAGATATACCAAAAATGGAGGCGGAGCACCGAGGGGAGGCCTCGGGCTCGGATCGGAGCGTCGGAACGTCGACGGAACGACGGACACGTGCGCGGGGTGCACGCGCGGAGCGCACGAACGCACTAGGGGCCGCCGTGGGGCGCGACACGGGTGGTGGCGGTCGGCGCTGTCGCGGGAGCGACGCAGGAACGGGCTCTGAAGGTGGGGAAGTGGGGTCTGGATTCTGAGAGGACGTCGAGACGAACGCGAGGGTGGTCTCAAATTTGGATTTGGTGGAGGGAGGAGAAAGTTGTGGAGTTTTTAGTGAAGAAGGGAAATAAAAAACTTCTGTGAGGGTTTCTGCTCTTCTGAGAGTTATTACGTGAAAGGAAGGAGAAAGGGGGACGTGGGCGCACAAAGGAGGGATCTGAGCGGGGAACCGGGGTGAGTGGAGGAATTGGTAAGTTGAATTAAATGGGTTGGGCTTCCCATGGGCTGAAATAGAGGGTCAATATTAATCATATAGTAAATATGTGGGCTTTACATATATATATATATATATATATATATATATATATATATATATATATATATATATATATATAAAGGATTAATTTGGACCACTTAGTTCAAAAATGTGGTTGAACCACTGGTTGAACCAATTTGATCCGACCCAGTGCCTTGATCGGGCTGAAATGGAGGGTCAATATTAAGCCCAAGATAATCTAATTAGAAAATAACAGACAATCAATATTAATCATATAGTAAATATGTGGGCTTTACATATATATATATATATATATATATATATATATATATATATATATAAAGGATTAATTTGGACCACTTAGATCAAAAATGTGGTTGAACCACTGGTTGAACCAATTTGATCCGACCCAGTGCCTTGATCGGGTCCACCATCGGTTCGATTTTTAAAACACTGGTTAAACCGGTTCGAAAAAGTTACTCTATTTATGATTTGACTGGTTCAACCGTCCGATTCGATTCGATTTTAAAATACTATCGGCTATTGAGTAAAGTATATTTAAGGATAATTACTCCATCCACCTTTTGTTATTTATTTCACAAAAACAACTTATTTCACTTATATCTGATTTATTGTAACACATGTGTCCTTAATAGGGACATAGTTTTAAAATTCGTGGCTTAGAATCCTTTGTGGATGATGGAATTTATTAGTCTCTCTTCTTTTTAAGAGATGGGTAATTGTGACGAATTCGTCTTCACTGGAACTCGAACTCTCGACCACTTAGACCGCATGCATCTCTCTTAACCACTAAACTAGAGGTCATTTGCAGATTTATTAGTCTCTCTTGTTCTGTTACTTGTACTTTTGGAATACAAACATATGACAAGGAACTATTTGGTTGGGTGAACTATAAAATTTGAAATTTTATATTTTATGTTCGAGTTGTTTTAAGAGAGCTGCTACGTTGTCCGTTCCGGGACTGGCCTGCCCCCACGTGGCAGGCTATCATTGGCTCCCCGCTTGGAGTGGTCCCAGGTTAGCAGGGGAGCAATGGTTGTCCGCCACGTGGGTGCGGGTCAGCCCCACGGACGGACAAAATAGTCTTTTCGTTGTTTAAAGTAGGACGAAGTGTAGAGAAATAATTTTTTTTTTCATTTTGGTGCTTTGAAAAAATAGAGATTAGAAATGAATATTTTTTAAGTTTGGTGGTTGGCATGTGGGAAGGTTTAACTTTTTTTGAGTTATTATGATTTAGAAAGGATTAAGGTAGAGAGGAAGTGAGAAATCCAACCAAACATGCAAAGTGGAATTGAGTATTTTCCACTTCCGCACCCCACTTCGGATTTTAAAAATTCGATTTCAAAACTCCAATTTGTAGCAGACAATATTTATTGTTCATGTTATTTTATAGTAAATTTTGTTTGCAAATTCTTCAACCAAACGCGTGAAGTGGTCTCAAATCTGAATTTCTACCACTTAACATTTCCAAATTTTCGAACCAAACAGACCTTAAAAATATGTTTGGTATGTTGAAAGCGTCCATAGAAGTGTCACCACGACGTGAAGTGATATACTAAGCTGAGCAAATCTTTTGTCGGTTGGAAGTGAGACAGAAAAGTGGAAAATGTTACTTGTTTGCATGATTTTTTTCGATGGATTGACGGGTTGAAAAGTTTTCATAAAACAAAGAAACTTTTAACAATATCTGAGGATTTTTTTTTACAATCATATTATCTAAAAATTTAAAAAATGGCGAAAATTACTTGCATAAAGAACAAGTACAATGCATGTGTACGTACTAATTTAAATAAGAAAAATTTTGAGTGGCACCCAACTTATTTTATGCTTATTTAAGGTGCACCCCACAAGTTTACATGAATGTAACTTTTGACGGTTTTCGTCCAAAACGAACGATCAACCCCGTTGACCAATTTTTTTGGATGAAAATGCCCTCGTCTCCTTTTGTGTGTACCCCCCCTCCCCGTCACATGTGGCTGCCCCCCTCCCCTTCATCCCGTGACTGCCCCCGCTCCTCTCCGTCACCTCGCCGGCGTGCCTCCGCTCCCCCCCGGCCATCACCACCACCACCACCATCATCATCACCACCGACACCCTCCCTCCCCTCCCGCTCCGCCCCCCTAGCCCCCACCGCCGCCGCTGTTGCTGTTGCTGCCGCGCGCTGCTGCTGCTGCGACGGCGGCGGTGGCGGTGGGGGGTAGGGGGGCGGAGCGGGATGGGGGGTGAGGGGGTCGGTGGTGGTGATGATGGTTGATGGTGGTGATGGTGGTGGTGGTGGTGGTGGTAGTAGTGGTGGTGATGGCCGGGGGGGTACGGCGAGGTCGGGGAGGAGGGCCGAGCACGGCGGGGGGAGACAGATAGTTGACGCGGGGAAGAGGACAACAGACAGGAGGGTATTTTCATCCGAAAAAAATTGGTCAAAGGGGTTGACCGTTCGTTTTGGACTGAAACCGTCAAAAGTAGGGGGTGTCATACATTCATATAAACTTCTGGGGTGCACCTTAAATAAGCATAAAATAAGTGGAGTACCACTCAAAATTTCTCTTTAAATAAGTAGCTACGACATATCAAAATATTAATTTCTATGGAGCTATAAACACTCATGTCGTCAAACGCATACCAAAAATATATTAGACAAACCACGAAAACTCCAAACTATAAACCACTTTATCACATTACTGTAGGCCTTAAAAATGAAAGTCACGCTGAGTTGATCAGGACAAAGTCCAAAAGTCACGCTGAGTTGATCAGAACAAAGTCTCAAAGTCACGCTGAGTTGATCAGGACAATATTTAAAAATCACGCTGAGGGACAGCTCAACATTTTGTCAGAGTGTCATTAAGACTGACATCACGACAGTCGAAGAATGTCTTCTCGTATGTCACGTACGCACGGAACTCGAGAGATCACAGCCGACTATTGCTTGACTTTTGAAATCTTCTTCAGCAAGACTCAGCCTTCGTCAAGTTGGCGTACCAAAAGAGCTTCTTGTCATTTAATGCGACTGACAAAGGCAATCACTGTCAGAGATTTTGTGTCAGTCGAGGCACGTCGAATCAAGACAGCTGGCAGTCCTGCCTCAAGCTAGCGTGGATTTTGAGCCTTCTGGCTCAAGCCTGCATGTATTTTGAACTTATATGTTCCTTCCTCAAGTCTGCGTGTATTTTGAGCTTTTTGTCTCAAGTTTGCGTGGATTCTGAAGTTTCATGACCCACGTCTGCGTGGATTTTGAAGCTTTCTGTCCCAAGTCTGCGTGGATTTTGAAGCTTTTTGCCCCAAGCCTGCGTGGATTCTGAAGCTTCCTGTCCCAAGTTTACGTGGATTTTGAAGCTTTCTGACCCCAGTCTGCGTGGATTTCGTCTTCAACAAGTCTGCGTGGATTTCATCAAATTGGAGTACGTGGCAGCCATGCCACTGATCTCTCGCCTGCGTGTCCTGTAACTTGCACACGACTCATGTATGATTGCCATGTGTCCAACAGTTACAGGCCACGTCCAGTAACTGCTCACAACCTTGCGTATGTTAGATCCTGCGTGATTTTCAACTAGGCACAGGTTGTGAAGACAGTTATCCTTTCAGTTATTTTTGACTCTATAAATAGAGTTCTTTTTCTCATTCATTGTACAGATACATAGTTATCTAACTTACTGTCAAAATTTTGAGAGCTTTTCTTCTTCGCATAGTCCAAGGGATAAAGCGATCGTCTTCTAGATCGGATTCCTACAGTTGTAATTTTTCCAGAAACACAATAAATAAAGTGAATTTATTTATGGAAAACAATTACTAAAAAAATTATTACATTATAATTTAGATAATAAAATATTTAATGATATACCCAAAATATTAAAATAATAATAATTAGTATTAGTAGATAATTACCGACTTAGTTAGATAATTAATATTATATTTATTAGTATTAAATGCAATTTTTTCACCTCATATAAATTTTGCCACTTTTGTACCAAGTAACATATATATGTAGACGTTAAAAGTAAAATTTTCATACAAGAACTGACATTTAAAAAGTTAAATGCATAGGGTAAGTGCATTTAAACCCTCCTTAGATGTTACGAAAACGCAATTAAAGACTCCCTGATTTAAAAAATCCACCCTGTTTCGATTTTGCTCAATTCACCCCTCCCGCTGTTAATAACCGTTAAAATGGCCTAAAAAGACGATTTTACCCCTCCCTCACTCTCCCTTCTCTCTCCGGTGGTGGGGGCGGGCGGGCGCCGGCGGAGGGAGGAGGGGGGGTCGGGGGGGAGCAGGAGTTCGTCGGCAATGGGAGGAGGGGGGGCTCGCCGGCGGAGGGAGGAGGGGGGGTCGGGGGGGAGGAGGGGGGCGGGGTCGGGGGGCTGGCGGAGGGAGGAGGAGGGGGGTCGGAAGGGCTGGCGAAGGGAGGAGGGGGGAGGAGACCGGCCGGCGGAGGGGCTGGCCGGTGGAGGGATGAGGGGGGGGTCGGGGGGAGGGGGGCTGGCGGAGGGAGGAGGAGGGGGGTCGCAAGGGCTGGCGGAGGGAGGAGGGGGGTCGGGGGGAGGAGGTCGGCCGGCGGAAGGGCTGGCCGGTGGAGGGGGGTAGGAAAGGGGGGCTGGTAGGGAAATAGGGGAGGGGTAGTTTAGGTATTTTTTTAATTTTTTTTGAAAGTTAACAGCCATTTAACCGCAAAATAGACGGTAGGGGGTAAATCGCTCGCGCGGGCGAACTAAGGGGGGCCAAACTGCATTTTTGGTCTAAGGAGTCTTATTTTGCGAACGAGGCAACTCTAAGGAGGGTTTAAATGCACTTTACCCAAATGCACATGCACAACACTTCTAATGGGTAAAGTGCAAAAAACCCCTCGTTAAATATGTGCCTTTTGCACTTATCACGCCCCAGAACCAGAATACTGAAGAGCGGGGGTACACATAGCCAGCTACGTATATCGAAATGGCATCCACCTCGCTATACGGTCACGGCTGTCTAGATATGAGGGTTTACTACAAGCCAACAGTCTCTTAAGGTCAAGCCTATTGTCTCAATCTCAAGCAAGTAATATAGTCACAAGATGTTTGACCACTAAATATACAATAAAAGGCGTCCCAAATATTACATATCAGCTGATCATGAAGCTAGTCGTACCAAATGCTAGGACTAGCAAGAGTTAAGTCATACATGATCAACCCTAGGATTTGTTAATCATGTTTACAGCCCGTAGGCAGACAGTAAGTAAAGTGCATCGAGCTAACAGGTGCTCGTCGGCTAAACGCCTCAAAAGAATAAATTTATAATAGAGTGAGCGAAACAAAATAGAAAACCCACTCGTAGCCCGGATTTCTTCTAGTTGCCACCATCGGGCTGGAGGTTCGGTAGATCCTCGGGTGCTGCTCCAAAATCTGGCCACACAAAACCAGCTGGGTCAAACCCCAGAAAGAGCAAGTGCCACAAAGGAGGCCACGAAACAAGAACAAAAGCCAACATATCAGATCATAAGAAACTAATTACATAGTAAAGACAATTATTAAGAAGAAACCTGGCAGGTGATATTCGATGAGATAACCATGGGACTCTTCAGATAACCAGGTTACAACCCGTAAACCAAACAAGGACCGGGGTTGTAACCCTTCGTCTGAACGGAACTTGGTTTCTCCCACCATTTATCGGCAAGATAAAATACAAGAAATCTGGACCTGTAATTAATCATGATTAAGGTAAAGTACGAGTAGTCATGTCATGTCATAACCTTGTACAGGATCAGGACAGGACAAGCGGGACTAGACTCCATCCAATCAATCACGGCCAAGCAAGTACTACGGCTTACTACTTAACTAACTAGGGTTATCACAAGCCTAATTACTAACAAGATGCAAGTGAGAATTTCCCAGTCCCAAGCCCTGCAGACTATCCAGTTATCCTTCCGCGGGTTGAGAGTATAGGTGGGTACATCGCCCGGGAGACAAATGTACCCTTAGGTGACTTAGAGGGTGCAACACGCGACGGTGTGCTGGAAATGTGCTCTACTCGTCGGCAAGCTACAAGTCCAATTAAGAGCGCCCAGATAACAAGATTGCCTGTGACTGGAAATTCTCCATGAACTACACTTTGATCTAGTCATTAGCCTGATCCATATTCAGTGTGAATCTATGACCGTGGGAACCAGGGAGTCACGTCCTAGACATGATGTAAGACAAGACAAGTGGATTGCACAAGCAAGCAAGCAGGAACACCCACGGTGTCAAGTTGATTATACAAGTCAAGTTAGCCATCGCAACAGCATCAAGTCAAGTCAGGATTACAAGTTACAAGTTACAAGTCAAGTCAGGTACAAGTCAAGAGTGCGCCGCCACGGGCCACTATCAAGTTATCAAGTATCAAGATTAATCATGTCAGGGTACTTGTCAGGAGTACGCCACGACGGGCCACTATCTGGTCAGGTTGGTCATGTCAGGAGTGCACCACTACGGGTCACTGTCGTGTTATGCTAGTTCCTTGTCATACCATGCCATGTACAATAGTCATTCCAAACATAATAAGTAAAATCAAGTTCATGACAAAAGGGCTATAGAAGAGCCAAGCTTAAGGAAAATAAACAAAATCTCCATAATTGGACAGATTGCACAAGGGTCCCTGGGGTCGGGTTGCGCAGGAGTCAAGTGCGCTAGGGGCCAACTGCGCAGGAGTGGATGGCGCAGCAGATGGATTGTGCTGGATCAGGTTGCGCAGGAATAGATGGCGCAGGGTCAGATTGTGCAGGGACGGACTGCGTATGGATGGATTGCGCAGAAGTGGACTGCGCATGAGCAGACTGCGCAAGAATCCATGCGCACTCGGGTTGAGCGCAGTTCGCCAAGAGGCAAGCTGCGCGGTCGGCGCTGCGCTAAAGAGCGCTGGCCAAGGGGGATGCACAATCCAGCACTGCGCTAAAGAGCGCAGGCTGCTGTCTTCTTCTCCAGGCCGAGAAGAAGACTCCAAGAACTCCAAAGTTCAAAACTTCATAACTTGATCAAATCAAAACGAAATTTAGATTTTTCAAAGCTCTAACTTGAGTAAAATTGAATTCTCTTCCACATGGAAGCATCAAAACAAACTAAAATCCAAGTTAAATAGATCAAAATCATGCAAATCCGAAAATAGTAAAAACCTAGATCTAGAACAATGGAAACTCCAAATCACAAAAACCCAAGTTCTAATGTTGATCTCCATGGCCTAATCTAGCTAATAGACAAATAAAAAGTGGTTCTCAAGTGGTGGCGAGGTGCACTTGCCTATAGGTAATGGTGTTGTGTAGAGGAAGGAAGAAGAAGAAGAAGAAATAAATGAAAATTATGAGGAGAGAGAAAAGTAGGTAGGGATTTATGATGGTGGGTTGTGGTGGAATGAGGGTGGAGAATAGGTTAAGGTGTTCCACTCATGATGAACCAAACCAAACCAAACCAACTCCACAAAATAAAACCAAGCCATGGTCCAAAATCCATTTACGAGAAACCAAATCCACAAGTCGAGAAAATAAAATACGGGCCAAAATCAAATTACGAGTACAAATACGATATACAGAAAATACGAAAAATGAGGGTGACAGCACTAAAAGACCCCATGCTCTTAAAATTCCCAAAAGTATGAAATATGCTCATTTTGCCCCCAAATGACAATTTTACCCCTCCCTCCCCCCCTCCTTCTTCGGCTGTGTTCGCCGACGACGGAGGCGGAGGGGGGGTTGGGGGTCGGACGAGGGGGGGGCGGGGGGTCGCTCGCCGGCGAGGAGGGGCAGGGGGGTCGGGGCCGGCGAGGGAGCCGGGGGTCGGGACCGACGAAGGAGGAGGAGTGGGGGGGTCGAGGCCGGCGAGGGAGGAGGAGGGGGTGGGTCGGGGGAGCGCTCGCCGGCGAGGAGGGTGGGGCTGGGGGCTCGCCGGCGAGGGGGGGGATCGGGGGGGTCAGGGGGGCTGGGGGATCGCCGGCGGGGGGTGGTCGGGGGGGCTGGGGGATCGCCGACGATGGGGGGGGGGGGAGGGTGGTTGGGGGCTCGCCGGCGCCGGCGCCGTCGGAGGGGGGGGGAGGAATATTTTTGGTATAAATTTTTTAAAGTTTGACTGGAGGGGCCTAATCGAGCGGATATATAATCTAAGGAGGGGTAAACTGACAAAAAAATTCTAAAAGGTCTTTTAGTGCAAAAGGCACATATTTATCGAGGGTTTTTTTGCACTTTACCCCACTTCTAATACATATGTACTTTTTATTTTATTTTTCACTTTTGTCATCCAAACAGTCCTAGAAGGCAGAACAATTTAATAAAAATCCTAAAGCTGATAATAATTTATCCAAACGGTCCTATAGGACCTATCTATAGAATAATTATAATCCATTTTTTTTCACTTTTGTCGTCCAAACAGTCCTAAAAGACACTGAGGCCTCGTTTGGTTCACGGAAAGGAAATGAATTTTATTGTATTTTTCAGAGGAATGGATTCCTGTCACATTTTTTCTGTTGTTTGGTAAAATAATAAAACTGCCTAGAAAAGGAAATCCTTATCTTTTAAAATAAAAATAATATTATAAAAAATAACATTAATAGTAAAATAAGCAATGACATATGGTTACTTTTGTCATAACTTTTGTAATAAATGTTGGAAAAGGAGGAGGAAAAATCAATTTCATGGGTCTTGAGTTGAACCATGTTCCCACCAATTTTTTTCCTTGTCAGAAAATTGATTCTCAAGTTTGTGACTACCAAATAAAAAAAATGAACAACTTTTTTTTCTTGGTTCTTTAAATCCGTGAACCAAACGAGGCCTGAAAGTAAGATTTTCAACAAAAATGTTGGATGAAAGTGACACTCTATTTTTTTTTGTATAGGTTCGTACTTTGTAAGAATGTCAACAAACTTTTTAGAAGATTTATATCCACGTTAGAGGAAATTAGTAAAATATAATCCAAACTGTGGTGGGTTAAAAGTTTTTGTCTTATATATTTGTATGATTTAACACAGTTTTCTAAAAGAAAAGTGGATGTAATTGTCAAAAATTTTTTTACAATTTTACAATGTTCACAAATTTGAAGTTGGATTTTCAAAATTATCGTTAATTTATATGGGAGTCTATAAATTTTATTTTAAAAATTGTGATAATTGAGAATAATTTAGATAACTCATCTTGAAATTTACAATATAATACCTTGTAATTTTTGACTTATTTTGCACAAACTGGACTCGTGCAACAGAAGTAAGATCCCTGGATATTATGTTAAATTTGTGTCATTATAATAAAACTATAAATTATAATAAAGTTGAAGATTATATAGTTATATTATTCCCACGTATTAAAAAAATTAAATAAGAATCGTACATACGGTTTTTTAGTTAGTATAAATGTTTAGGAGGGAATCAACAAATCTCTCTTGGCATGTCCGTTGGTCTACCCACCGTCTATACTGATGTTTCCATTTATTTTATTTTTTAGATGTTCATATATTTATAGATCTACTTAAATAATAATATTTGTTGCTAGTATGAATTATTATAAAATAATAAATAAATTAACAGAGGTGGAGTAATTTGACATTAGGCAGAACTGGGTGGGTGTATTTTTTTTGGGTAATTAATTTTGGATCGAGAATCGATTCGAACAAATTCGAAAATCAATTAAGACAACACAATCATAATTATCCTCAAATTTATTTTACATTAAAAATGTGTATATTTAAAAATGATAATTCTATAGATGTGTTTTAAAGCTAATTTTGGTAATTTAATAACTGGATAAATTTTGGATACAATTTTGAAATACAATAAACACATGTCTAAAAATTATAATTTTTAGGCTAATTTTTAATATAATTTAACTATAATCAAAGTCTGGTCTATTAAATAATATAAAATAGTCCAATTGAACAAATAGAATCGATTAATGGTTCAATTCAATTTCGGTAATGGCTAATTTTGATTCAATTTCTATTTAGAATTTTAGAAGTTTAGTTTATTTGTTTTTGAATATTTCGGTTCAATTGAAACCAAATAAAGGGAACTCTCACGCGAAAGTAAGTATATATAATTTTTCAAAAAACAAAAGAAGGCATAATAGTTGCTAAATAATTTTTGTTATTGTTATTAAGAAAAATAATACATCACATTTGGTTGAACAATACTTAAGTTTTTTTTAAAATCTCTCGCGCACACACAATTGTAAGGCTCAAATTTTAAATATAGTTATAAAATTTGGTGTATTTAATCAGAAGAGTACAAGTTTTAAATATTTACCATGAAGGGGATGCGGCGTCCAATGCAATTCTTAGACTTTGTGCCATCTTAGATGGAGCCCAATTTTTTTTTAATTTTTTAAAATCCATGATGATGTGAGAAAGTTAGATTTTCGCATCCGTAAATAAATTTAACTCCTTATATACAATTTTATCTTTTAAATTTTTTTTCATAGATATTTATTTAAATCTAATATTAGGTAAAATATGTTAAAAAAATTCAAAATCTTAAAAAAAATTTAAAAATCTTAGGTATAATCTGAAATCCTAAAAAAAATTCAAATAAAATTTAAAATATCTTTATAGGTAAGTTCTTAAATATGTTTTCAAACATAAAAAATTATATTTGGTGATAAAAAGTATCTTATAATTTATCGGATGAGAATATAAAAATATATTATAAGTTATCGGATGACAATATAAAAATATCTAATAAAGATTTAAACAAATATCCAAGTGATGTTTTTCTAATATTAGATTTAAGTGATGTTTTTCTAATATTACATTTAAGTGATGTTTTTCTAACATATTTTTTTTTCTAATATTAGATTTAAACAAATATCTAAGATTTGAAAAAAAATTAAAAGATAAAATTGTATATAAAGAGTTAAATTTATTTATGGATACGAAAATAAGATTATTTTTTTAATTTTTAAAATTATTTGTTCTAACATTTTTTTTTCTAGTATTAGATTTAAATAAATATCTAAGGTTTGAAAGAAATAAAAGATAAAACTGTATATAAAGAGTTGAATTTATTTACGGATGCAAAAATCTAACTTTCTCACATGACCAAATATTAAAAAAAAAAAAAAAAATTGGACGTCATCTAAGACGCCAGATCATAGTAAAAAGAAAACAAAATTGAGCACCATCTAGGATGGCGCCAAGTCTAAAATAGCATTGGACGCAATCTAAGATAGCGTCCTATTCCTTTTCTGATAAATATTTAAAATTTGTACTATTTTGTATAAATATATCAAATTTTATAACTCTCTATAATTTTTTTTATTCGTACGATTTTTTTTTATTCGTACGATTCTTTTTCAGTGATTGTTTATCCTGGTCCTCGTGTCCGTGGGCCACAGGGGCGCGGTGTCGGGTGCGGAGAGGATAATTTCGCAACCAACCAAGCATCAAGCATGCGCGAAGAGTGGGTCCCACATCCCTAAGATTGCCACGTGGACAAGAATTTAGGAGGGTGGTAGGATCCAGCTGGCAGCACCGGCCCTCCGGCCCCACCGTCCTCATCATTGCCCACTAACTCGATATTCGTTGACTTTTCAGGCTCCCTTCCTTCCATTCCACACCCTGTAAAGAAAAGTATTTGCTTTAAGGGCCCGAGGGTGCAAAGTGCAAAATCAATTTTATCATGCGGAGGGCCCCACTCCTGCGCAAGAAGTGAGAAGCCGTACCATTTTCAGTTCCTGGAAAAAATGCGCACGGAGGACCTCCCAGAAATCCTTTATTTACTTTATTGATATTTTTGTTATAGTCTTCTTTCCTTGTGTATTTTTTTCCTCTTTTTTTTTACATAAATACCTTATTTTTACTAGTCAAAATAAATATAAAAAAGAAAAAGAAAAGGACAAGGCAATGAGGACCCTCACAAGGACCAATTGCTTCTAGACCTGACAAGTGGGCCGGACCGGTCCAGACCGGCAGGAAAATTGGGTTGGTCGGTCCGGGCCACTTGGGCCCATGAACTGTAGCGGACCGGGCCGGGCCAAGGGTTGAAAATCTCGGCCCAGCCCGGCACGTGACCCACGACACAGTGGACTTCGGGTCGGACCGTGCCGAGTCTTGATTGGCACGACATTCATTTTCGTTTTTCTTCTCAAAATTTTTGTATATTAATTACAATTATTTTTTAAACACAAAAGATTGAACATCCAACATGTTTTCATACATGTTTTTCAACAATCACATATATTTACGTAGATTAACATAACATAATAACATGATTAAGTTTTCTAAATATTAATAACAATCATTTTTTGATATAGAAACTACTTGATTCTTATTTATTTGGGTGGGTCGGACCGTACTTGGGCTTTGGGCCGGGCCGGACCGGGCCTATGTTATGGGCCAATATATGTAGCCCGACACGAGCCAATATACGGGACCGGGCCGGCACATGGGCCAAATTTTCGGGCCGAACTCGTGCCGAACTAGACCGGCCCGGCCCAACTGACATGTCTAATTGCTTCTCTTAGTTCAAAAAAAAAAAAAAAGAAGGACCAATTGCTTCTCTTGTAATATAGTTCATTACTTATAATTATTTTTTTCTATCTTCTATTATCTAATGATGCTTCAAAACGACTCAAAAGTGAACCGTCTAAGACGTATGTATATAATAGTTCATTTTATTTTTTTTAAATTACGGAGGATAAAAATTAACTCCTTCATCCGCCATTTGTTAAAAAAATTATGAACAAAAACTAAGTTTCTCTCTTCTAGTCCGTACAAATATCTATTTAAAAATTAAATTTAAAACTGTTTAAAAACTAAAATTAAAAAAATATTAAGAAATATTTAAAAAGTTTAACAAATCTTAATTCAAATATATTTAAATATTTGAATTAATTTTTCAACAATATCATAAAAAAATTATCCATAACAAATTTTAATTATATTTTAATTAAACTTTAACAAAATTTAATAAATATATAAATATATATACAAAAAAAATAATTTTAGTTTTAATATTTAAATGGAAAATTTTATGAAATGCCCAAAAATTACAAAAGTTTTATGAAAAGTCCACCGCAAAATAATATTTCATCGCGTGTCCAGAATTAGCGAAAAATATATAAAGGGGTTCTGAATGACTTTTTTGTCCTTCTAATTTATTAAAAACACCCCCGAACCCTACTCTTCAAAAAAAATATTTCGATATTTTCTCTTCTTCCATACGCCGCTCAGTTTCGAATATAGGTTTTCTCCTAAAAAATCTACAAACCTTACTTCAAAAACTCGTCGAAAAATTTTGGAAAGACGGACAAACGATAAAACTGTTAAAACGGAGGTCCAAACATCATTTTTTTTGCGATTCTAAAATTTCGGGAGGCCGACTAACAAGAAATCGGTTAATATTCGGCTCCTCGAAAATACGCTCCTTTTACTATAAACCGGACCTCGTTTCGACCTCCAAGTAAAAAATTATGGCCCTTCAAAGTTTCAACCGGTCATAAAATGCCGGAGAATGATCATTCTCCGTGGTAATATCACGAAGAATGGCCATTCTCCGTGATAAAACCACAGAGAATGGCCACTCTCCTTGTTAAATTAACAAAGAATAATCATTCTCCGTGTTAGAATGACGAAGAATGACCATTCTCCGTCAATTTAACAAGAAGAATGACCATTCTCCTTGTTAAATTGACAAAGAATAGCCATTAACAAGGAGAATGGCCATTCTCAGTCATTTTATTACGGAGCCATTCTCCGTCATTTTAACACGGAGAGTGGTCTTTCTTCGTGGTTTTAACACGGAGAATGACCATTTTCTGTTATTTTAACACGGAGAATGACCATTCTTCGTCATTTTGACACGGAGAATGGCCATTTTTATCATTTTGACATGGATAAGGTCATTATCCGTAGTTTTAGCACGAAGAATGGTCATTCTCCGTAATTTTAACACGGATCATTTTAATACTGAGAATGGCCATTCTCCGTCATTTTGACATGAATAATGCCATTCTACGTGGTTTTAGCACGGAGAATGGTCATTCTCTGTGATTTTTAACACGAAGAATGGACATTCTCCGTCACGGAGAATGATGGAGAACAGTCGATGTCACGCCCCAGAACCAGAATACTGGAGAGCGGGGGACAGACACAGCCAGCCATGTACATTGAAGTAATTCTCACCTCGCAATACGGTCACCTAGGCCTGTCAATGGTAGCTTATTGGTCGGATATTGGCATTACCATATCCGAACCATTAACTATCGGATATATCCGATAACTATCCGATATCCGATCGGATATAATTTTTGGCTACCATACCCGTTACCAATAATTTTAACGGATATCGGATAATATCCGAACCAATAAGATTACTAAAAAAATATTAAAAAAAAAGGAAAGAAAAAAAATGAGTTAAAACGTTTTGGTTGTCACCTTGCTGGTTTAGATCGGGTCGATACTTCAAACTATGTTTTTCAGCCGCTTGCAAGGTGACAACCAAAACATTTGAACTATTTAGATATGATATGTCAAATATATTATAATATATACGTTGCTGGAAATTTAAGTTCAACCCTATGGTACCGATCTAAACCACTTAAAGTGGCTGAAAAATATAGTTTGAAGTATCTACACTTTCCAATAAGTTTTGGTTGAAAAACATAATTTGTAGTAAATATCATTTTAAATTTATTAAATAATTTAAATATTATTGGTTCGGATATTATTGGTTCGGATATGACACTTACCGTATCCGTATCCGATATCCGATAAATATCCGATATGATATCCGAATCCGTATCCGTATCCGAAATTTCGGATATTTTCGGTTCGAATACGGATCGGATACGGATTTTCGGTCTACCATTGACAGGCCTACGGTCACCACTGTCTAGATGCATGAGGGTTTACTACACGCCATTAGTCTCTTAGGGTCAATAACAAGCCTAGTGTCTCAATCTTAAGCAAGCGAGTAGATATAACAAGATGGTAGATCATCAGACATACAAAGTAAGGCATCCCATACATTACATATTCAGATGATCATGAAGCTAGTCATACAAAATAGGAAGACTAGCAAGAGTTTAAGTCATACATGATCAACCCTAGGATTTGTCAATCATGCTACAGCCCGTAGGCAGACAGTAAGTAAAGTTGCAAACGATCTAACACTTGCTCGACGGCTAAACGTCTCAAAAGAATATTTTTACAAGGGAGTGGGAGAGCAAAATAAAACCCACTCGTTGCCGGGATTCCTTCTAGTGTTCACCATCTGGCAGGAAGGTTGGGAGATCCTCGGTAGCTGCTCCGAAATCTGGCCATACAAAACCAGCTGGGTCAGACCTCAGAAAGAGCAAGTACCACAAAGGGGGCTTCACTTAAGAACTAAAACCAGCATGTCAGCACATAAATCATAGGTGAAATAACATAAGACATGAGTTAAAGAAAACAGGATGATAAACGATATGATAACTAGAGGACTATTCCGGTAACCAAGTTACAACCCGTAAACCAAACAAGGACCGGGGTTGTAACCCTTCACCTGAACAGAACTTAGCTTCGAACCAATTATCGATAAAGTAAAGCATAAATAAGCATGTCCGGAGATATCCATGTACCGGATCTGGGCAAGTGTAAGCCCCTATTTTTTTCAAATTTTATTTAATTAGTGTTTATAATTTTTTAATGTCATTTTTAACCTTAAAATAATTAATTAGATTTTTTAGGATTTTTTTTAGAATTTTTAAATAATTTTTAAATGAGTTTCTAATACTAATATATCATTTTGCAATTTATTTAAATGTTTTAATATAATTTTGCAATTATTAGAATTGTTTTAATATCATTATATAATTTGTTAAATTATTAATATAAGCAGTTTGTAAATTATGATTTGTTTGTGCAAATTAGTATTTGCATTACTTAAGTTTTTGGACCTAACTGTAAATCCTAAACTACCAGGGACCTAAGTGTGAACCCTACCCCCCCACACGATCGGGCTCACCCACCCCCGACGACTGCCACGCCGACGGCGACCCGCGTTCTCCGGCCAGTGCACAGCCCCCCGACCGACCTAAGTCTTCTATAAAAACTCTCATTCTCTCCCCGAACCAAACCCTAACCCTAAATTCTCCCCGCGACCACCCCAAACCCCCTTTCTTCCCCGACGAGCCAAACTGTCACGCCCCAGAACCAGAATACTGGAGAGCGGGGGAGTGACTCAGCCAGCTACGTATTACGGGTAGATGAATACCGTATAATACGATCAATGCTGTCTAACCAGACGAGGGGGTGCATACTACATAAAAGTCTTACTATGGTCGTTACACATCTATTGTCTCAATCATTCAAACAAAAAACAGAAATATAGAACATGTAAGGTAAAGCAGTAAGGCGTCCCAAACGCTCAGTCAAAATGTTCTTGAGATATGGCTTTACAAAATACAGCCAGATGATATAGCAAGCGTACACAATTGTTATCAGCTGCAGTCTGACTTAATTACAATTATGCAAAAGTAAGTACAAGACAATCCGACTAACATGTCGGTGCCAAACGGCAAGGTATAAAGTAGATAACAAAACGAGTGGTGAAGTTAAGGAACCCACTCGAGGCCTCCTGCGATCATTCCTCTAGTATTGACCATCCTGGAGGTGGAAGTACGCTGAGTCCTCGGGAACTGGCTCTAAATCTGGCCATGCAAAACCAGAGAGGTTAGACCTCTAATAGCAAGTACCACAAGGGAGCACGACATGAGAACTAAAACCAGTAAGTAAGAGAATATAATAATAGATCTCTGCTTGCTACTAGAACTCACATCACATCAAGACACTTCGAACCAACCTCCCAACCAAACAAGGACAGAATTTGGCCCGTCATGTCCTGACATTCTGATCATCCCAGTTAGGTAACAGAGTACAGTGCACAAACAAATCATCTTGAACGGCCAATCAACTCCTACGGCTTGCTATTATGAGTCCCAAGTTATCCTGGAATAATGCAATTAGGGATTCCTCAGTTCTTACTATGTGCAAACAAGGCTAGTCTATCCAGTCGATCAATTGGCCCATGCATGAATTAGACGAGTCCTAGCAGGACGCCCGTCAATATACAATATACAATAATAATAAAAGCAGATACTGTTCCCTGCCCGTGTGGCAGATTTACAGTATCTGTGGGAACCAGCCGGCCCGTCGGGTACTACTCGTCCCAAGGGGGCTGCCATGTAAGAATTCGGGAATCCATTCTCTCCATGTAATCATTATTTTATTTAACTTAATAGTCTCTACGTTGAGTGAAATCCCATGCCGTGGATCATGGTCATTCAAATGAGTACTTTCGTACGAGATACGATATGCACAACTCTACAACGATACCAGTGCGGTTAGGTTGCAGGTCTTACATAGCGTAATGCAACAATCAAATCTATCCACGGTAATCATGCCTTGACCATAAAGTACACATGCTTCTTTTGTAGAAATTAAATAAGTAAATAAATAAATAAATAAATAGATTGAAGCCTGCATGTGCATGTATGTCGATATTCGGGATCAGCCAGTCGATTACAATAGTTCATAATATGAACGTGTCTCATTCATTTTATTCAATAAGACGACTAGCCAGTCTCTTAGTTCCAATTAGGAACGCATGATCAATTTAGTCAAGATAACCATTATTATTAATGGTGACAAGGCATGAAAGTCAATTAGCATTAAACAGGGTCGAGTCTACAACTCTCAGGGTCAAGTCCCAGTCAATTCGGGTATCTATAACTCAATTCATGACACATGGTACATCCCACGTAACAATCTATAATTAACAGAAATATCAACATATCATGATTATATCAAGTTTATGCAAAAAGGCGTAAGGATATAAAATGGACGTTAAACATCTAATAAGATATCAATATACAGGGCTATAGAAGATCCAGGGTAAGCAGGCTACTCTCATGTCAGCCTACGCTCATGCCAGCGTACGCTCAGGTCAAGCTACGCTCAAGCCAAGCTAGCGTATGGAAGTCATACGCTTCCAAAAGGCAGCGTATGAACTCCATACGACTCCTTACTATCCAAGTCAGCGTATGCAAGTCATACGCTCTCAAAAGGTAGCGTATGAACTCCATACGACTCCTGACCATCCAAGTCAGCGTATGCAAGTCATACGCTCCCAAAAGGTAGCGTATGAACTCCATACGACTCTTGACCATTCAAGTCAGCGTATGCAAGTCATACGCTCCCAAAAGGTAGCGTATGAACTCCATACGACTCCTGACCATCCAAGTCAGCGTATGCAAGTCATACGCTCCCAAAAGGTAGCGTATGAACTCCATACGACACACGCTTCCAAAAGACAGCATATGCAAGACACACGCTTCCTAAAAAGGCAGCGTTTGGATTCCATGCTGCGCTAAAGAGCGCGCACAGCTCAGTGACGCAGCTAAAAAGCTAGCATACACTGCTCACTGTCTTCTCCAAACAGCAAGAACTCTATGGTTGCACCCCAAAGCTTCAAAAGTCCAGAACTTGGTCAAAATAAGTCCGAATCCAACTTTCCAAAGGTCAAAATTGGGTAGGATGAACTGCTCTACGACATGGAACCATCAAATCTTGAGAACAAAGGAGTTTGCTAGATCAAAACCCATAGACAACCGAAAATACAATAACTTAGATCTACAAGAAATGAACCAATGAAATCAAAAATACTAAGCACTAAACTCTCTTAGAATCATGAGAGGAAGAATATTGAACCATAAAATATGGTCCTCATATAGAGCAAGATGTACTTGCCTAGTTGGTAGGTGAAGAGAGTAATGAAAGGAAGAAGAAGAAGTAATGGTGAAGAAGGAGTGAATGAGGAGAGAGAAGGGAGAGGGTGGCTTTAAATAAAAGGTGGTGGTAGGTGGGAGTTGGGCCGGGTCCAATGGGTCGGGTTGCACGGGTCCAACAAGGCTAACCCGAAAGTAAAACTAAAGCAGGAATTAAAATGCAGGTAATAAAATTACAGGAAGAAATACAGAAATAAAATTGCAGGAATTAATTAGCATAAAAATTAAAGAGCAGCTAATTAGTTAACATGAAAATTTAAAGAGCAGATAATAGAATTGCAGAAAAAAATAAGGTGCAGAAAATAAAATACAGATAATTAATTAACATGAAGTTATAGGAATTTAAATACAGGATACTACATGATAAATATTAAATAAATACATTCAGGCAATATACGTATTAGAATACGCATTCCAGGAACGGGGAGTGACATTTCTACCCTCCTTGAAAAAATTCCGTCCTCGGAATTTGAAATCCAAGCAGGATAGAAACATCGGGGCTAAACTAATCTAAGTACAAGCAATTCAATCAAGCAATTATTTTACAATGTCCATAGCAAGTAACATATCCATATTTAACAATCTACGTTATCTAGCAATTCTACCCATAAGGGGTTAAGCATGAGGAATCAAGACAATCAAGGTACACAGAAAAAGATATACCTTGTGAGTCAAACAGATGTGGATACCGTGATCGGATATCATCCTCACGTTCCCACGTTGACTCTCCCAAAGAGTGATGACCCCAAGCAACCCGGACAAGGTTAATTGTTCGGTTCTTGAGTACCTTCTCTCTTCGGTCCAAGATGGACACAGGCTGCTCCTCGTAAGACAGGTTGGTACCAACAACCAGCTCAGAATGATCGAGGATATGGCTTGGGTCCGATACATACCTCCGTAATTGAGATACATGAAACACGTCATGCACCTCTCGTAACGAAGGTGGAAGGGACAAACGATAAGCAACATCGCCTATCCTATCAAGAATAACAAATGGGCCTACGTATCGCGGACTCAGCTTCCCGCGAACGCCAAATCTAATGACCCCACGGGTAGGTGAGATCCGCAAGAACACGTGGTCCCCAACAGAAAACTCTAGCGGCCTTCGATGCTGGTCCGCCCAATGACGATGCCGATCCTGCGCGACACGAAGTCGCTCTCTAATTCCCTTAATCACTTCAACCGTCTGAACAATCATTTCTGGGCCTAGCATCTTCCTTTCCCCGATATCATCCCATGCTAGTGGCGATCTACACTTCTTACCATATAGTGCCTCAAATGGTGCCATCTGGATACTGGCTTGATAACTGTTGTTGTATGAGAACTCGACCAAGTGAAGGTGACTCTCCCAAGACCCTCCAAAATTTAGAGTGCAAGCTCGCAACATTTCTTCTAAAGTCTGAATCGTCCTTTCTGATTGTCCGTCCGTCTGTGGATGGTAAGCCGTGCTAAATTTTAATTTGGTACCCAGACTATGATGCAAGCTCTTCCAGAAATGTGATATGAAACGGGTATCTCGATCTGACACAATACTGACAGGGACTCCATGTTGCCTGACTATCTGCTGCATGTACAACTCTGCCAACTTTTCTGTAGATTGCCCTACTCTGAAAGGAAGAAAATGCGCCACCTTCGTAAGCCGATCTACTATCACCCAAATGGCATCCTTACCACTTGGCGATCTCGGTAAACCGGTCACAAAGTCCATCGTGATATGCTCCCACTTCCATTTCGGGATAGGAAGCGGTTGCAATAATCCAGCTGGCCTCTGCTGTTCTGCCTTCACTTGCTGACATACCAAGCAACGGGAAACGAATCTAGCTATCTCTCTCTTCATTCCATTCCACCAGAAGTGCTGCTTGATATCTTGGTACATCTTGGTCCCTCCAGGATGTATAGAATACTGGGAACTGTGAGCTTCTGCCATTACTTCCTGTCTGATATCTCCACTAGGTACACATAGACGTGATCCAAACCTAAGCGTACCATCTTCATGAATTTGTATCTCCTTTCTGAGTCCTGACTCACATTCTGCCCTAAGCTTCTGAATCCTTGGGTCTTGTGCCTGAGCTGCCTTGATCCTATCTACCAAGTCAGATTGAACTTGTAGACTCGCCAGAATTCCTACATCACTAGGAAGTATAATTTCAATGCCCATCTCCTGAAGGTCTTCTAAGATGTGCTTCTGCATTGTTAACATAAATGTGCCGCCTCTCCTGCTGAGAGCGTCTGCTACTACATTCGCCTTGCCTGGATGATACTGAAGCTCCACGTCATAATCCTTGATCAACTCCAACCATCTTCTCTGCCTCATGTTCAGTTCCTTCTGAGTAAAGATGTACTTCAGACTTTTGTGGTCTGTGTACATTTCCACTCGGTCACCATATAAGTAATGTCTCCATAGCTTCAGAGCAAATACTACTGCTGCTAACTCCAAATCATGAGTTGGGTAATTCTTCTCGTGGTCCCGAAGTTGCCTAGATGCATATGCTATCACCTTTCCATGTTGCATAAGGACACATCCAAGTCCTTTACCTGACGCATCACAATATACTGTAAAACCTCCGGGTCCAACTGGCAATGTAAGAATGGGCGCTGATATCAACTTCTGCTTCAGATTTTCAAATGATGCCTGGTATTCTGCCGACCAGACGAATGGTACATCCTTCCGTGTCAAGCGGGTCATGGGTGCTGAAAGTCTTGCAAAGTCTGACACAAACCTTCTGTAATATCCTGCCAATCCCAAGAAACTCCGTACGTCAGCTACGGTCTTGGGTACTGGCCAACTCTCTACTGCTTCTACCTTCTTGGGATCCACTGCTACTCCAGCTCCTGATACGATATGACCCAAAAATGAAATATGATCCGTCCAGAACTCACACTTGCTGAGCTTGGCATACAACTGGTTCTCTCTCAAAACCTGCAACACTTTCCTGAGGTGGTCTTCATGCTCCTCTTCACTAGCAGAATATACGAGTATGTCGTCAAGAAACACAACGACAAACTGGTCTAAGTATGGCATAAAGATGCGGTTCATCAAATCCATGAATATAGCTGGAGCATTGGTCAAACCAAACGGCATTACTAAAAACTTATAATGCCCATACTTCGACCTGAATGCTGTCTTGGGAATATCCTCCTTCCGAACCCTCACCTGATGATACCCTGAACGAAGATCTATCTTGGAAAAAACTCTAGCCCTGCTCAACTGATCAAATAAGTCGTCGATCCTGGGTAATGGGTACTTGTTCTTTACTGTTGCCGCGTTAAGCTTCCTGTATCGATGCATAATCTGGATGACCCATCCTTCTTTCCTATAAGTACCACTGGCGCTGCCCATGGTGATATGCTAGCTTGGATGAACTTCTTCTCCTTCAATTCCTCTATATGTTGATAAACCTTGGCCTGTTCTGAATCCGCCATTCTGTAAACCCGATCTGATATTGGTTTAGTTCCAGGTGCCAATTCTATGCTGAACTCAATATCTCTAACCGGTGGTAGACCTGAAAGTTCTTCGGGAAACACGTCTAGAAATTCTTCAACTACCTTCGGAATCTGAATTTCTTCCATTGTTGTTACTACTCCCTGCTCTTGCTGAGTTGCTTCTGACCTGACCAAGGTGAACCTCTCCATGCCTGGAATATCAAAAGATACACTTCCACTACGACAATCTATTGTCGCATGACTGTCTTTCAGCCAGTCCATGCCTAAGATAATGTCGAAATTTCTAACAGAAAATTCTATCAACCGGGCGGGTAAAGGATGCCCGCACACTACAACACTACATGCTAAACTAACTCTACTAACTCCCACGAGCCCATTACCAGTGAGTATATTCAACCTCCCTGGCAATGCTTCGAACTCCACTCCTAGTCGTGTCGCAAATGGTGCAGATATAAATGAATGTGATGCTCCCGAATCAAACAATGCTACTGCGGGATATGAGGCGACGAGAATGTTACCTGCCACAACATCTCCCGATGCCAATGCCTCTTCCAAGGACAGTGTGAATGCCTGTCCTCGACCTCCTTGCTGGTTCCCATGCTGTGGCCTAGCCTGGTGCTGCTGCTGGCCCCTGCCTTGATGATGCTGGGGTGGTCTATGCTGGTGTTGCTGCATCGGTGGTCCCTGCTGTCGATACATCTGAGCCTGCGGTACTAACGGACGCTGCGCCAACGGCCTCACTGCCAATGCTGGTCCTCGATACTGCCCTGCCCCTGGTGCTGGCAGAGCAGAAAACTGCTGCCCTGGTCCTCCTGACCTCGAATTCATGGGACATGTGGTAACCCGATGATCTGGGTTTCCACATATCAGACACAGTCCATTCAATGTCCGATACACATCTCTAGTGTGCCCCATCTTCCCACAATAAGTACAGCCCGTCGGGGGTTGCTGGTTCTTCCTCTGTTGCTGTTGCTGCTGCCTGGGTGGTGGTGCTGGCCCTCGTATCGCCACATCGTGGATACGAATGCCAGGGGATAGTGCTGTTGTTCGGGGCGCTGCTCCCCCTCCTCCTTCAATCTGACTGTGGGATCTCTTCTGACCCCCAGTCCTTGCCGCAAGCTTCTGAATGGTGATCTCATGCCTTCGAGTCGCCGTCAATATCTCATCAAAAGTCTGGTAATTGTGCCCCTCTATCAATTGCAAGAGCTCAAGATGAAACCCTTGCTGGAACCTCATCGCCCTCTGGCGCTCCGTCGCTACCATCTCTGGGGCAAATCTACTCAATCTGCAGAACTCCGCTGCATAAGCATCTACCGTCTTGCCAGCCTGGCTGAGGCTGATAAACTTTTGTTGTAGCTCAAATTATGCCACAACTCCATAGTACTTCGTCTTGAACCTTGCAGTAAAATCGTCCCAAGCAACAGGACGTATGATGCCTACTTCCTCTGATTCCCACCAATCACGTACGAGATCCTGAAGTATCAACTTCACTAGATCCACACGTTCTTCTGCCGGCACCTTAGCTGCTGTCAGAATAGCCTAAATATCCTTAAGCCATGCATCTGCTGAGATGGCATCCTCCGTGCCCTCGAAACGGCGGGGGTTGTACTTGCAAAACCGGACTGACGCTCCTGAATCAGTCCTCACTCCTCTTTCCAATACCGTCTGTAATCCTTGGTTGAGTAGTACATTCTGCTCTTGCAACTGAGCATGCATGCGCTGCTGGGCCAACATCTGGTGTTGCTGAGTAGCCATCATTCCTCTCATGATCTCCAGAAGGGCTGGTGTGTCCATCTCCGCAGGGGTAGGTGGAACTGTTGGTGGGGGTGGAACATCCGGATACTGCGATCCAGCTGCTGCTTCTACGATCACTTCTTCCTGAGTAGCCTCCTGAGTTAGTACCGGCTCTTGTTGCTGACCAACAGGGTCAGGTTGTCCATATTGCTGTCCATGTTGTTGCTGTCCAGCTCTGACCGATGCAGACGAAGTGCCCCTAAGAAAAGGGACAAGAGAATAATCAAACGACCGGACATGAAGGATCAATGAAGTCAAAGGATACTGGAATGTCAAGCTAGAGTTGAGAGTAACGAATCATGAGATCAAGGGGAAACATATGTGATTGAGACATCCTATAAATCAAAACACCCCACAAGTCTGAAATCAGACCTGCATGGGCCACCACTAAAACCTTGTCACGCCCCAGAACCAGAATACTGGAGAGCGGGGGAGTGACTCAGCCAGCTACGTATTACGGGTAGATGAAAATCGTATAATACGATCAATGCTGTCTAACCAGACGAGGGGGTGCATACTACATAAAAGTCTTACTATGGTCGTTACACATCTATTGTCTCAATCATTCAAACAAGAAACAGAAATATAGAACATGTAAGGTAAAGCAGTAAGGCGTCCCAAACGCTCAGTCAAAATGTTCTTGAGATCTGGCTTTACAAAATACAGCCAGATGATATAGCAAGCGTACACAATTGTTATCAGCTGCAGTCTGACTTAATTACAATTATGCAAAAGTAAGTACAAGACAATCTGACTAACATGTCGGTGCCAAACGGCAAGGTATAAAGTAGATAACAAAACGAGTGGTGAAGTTAAGGAACCCACTCGAGGCCTCCTGCGATTATTCCTCTAGTATTGACCATCCTGGAGGTGGAAGTACGCTGAGTCCTCGGGAACTGGCTCTAAATCTGGCCATGCAAAACCAGAGAGGTTAGACCTCTAATAGCAAGTACCACAAGGGAGCATGACATGAGAACTAAAACCAGTAAGTAAGAGAATATAATAATAGATCTCTGCTTGCTACTAGAACTCACATCACATCAAGACACTTCGAACCAACCTCCCAACCAAACAAGGACAGAAGTTGGCCCGTCATGTCCTGACATTCTGATCATCCCAGTTAGGTAACAGAGTACAGTGCACAAACAAATCATCTTGAACGGCCAATCAACTCCTACGGCTTGCTATTATGAGTCCCAAGTTATCCTGGAATAATGCAATTAGGGATTCCTCAGTTCTTACTATGTGCAAGCAAGGCTAGTCTATCCAGTCGATCAATTGGCCCATGCATGAATTAGACGAGTCCTAGCAGGACGCCCGTCAATATACAATATACAATAATAATAAAAGCAGATACTGTTCCCTGTCCGTGTGGCAGATTTACAGTATCTGTGGGAACCAGCCGGCCCGTCGGGTACTACTCGTCCCAAGGGGGCTGCCATGTAAGAATTCGGGAATCCATTCTCTCCATGCAATCATTATTTTATTTAACTTAATAGTCTCTACGTTGAGTGAAATCCCATGCCGTGGATCATGGTCATTCAAATGAGTACTTTCGTACGAGGTATGATATGCACAACTCTACAACGATACCAGTGCGGTTAGGTTACAGGTCTTACATAACGTAATGCAACAATCAAATCTATCCACGGTAATCATGCCTTGACCATAAAGTACACATGCTTCTTTTGTAGAAATTAAATAAGTAAATAAATAAATAAATAGATTGAAGCCTGCATGTGCATGTATGTCGATATTCGGGATCAGCCAGTCGATTACAATAGTTCATAATATGAACGTGTCTCATTCATTTTATTCAATAAGACGACTAGCCAGTCTCTTAGTTTCAATTAGGAACGCATGATCAATTTAGTCAAGATAACCATTATTATTAACGGTGACAAGGCATGAAAGTCAATTAGCATTAAACAGGGTCGAGTCTACAACTCTCAGGGTCAAGTCCCAGTCAATCCGGGTATCTATAACTCAATTCATGACACATGGTACATCCCACGTAACAATCTATAATTAACAGAAATATCAACATATCATGATTATATCAAGTTTATGCAAAAAGGTGTAAGGATATAAAATGGACGTTAAACATCTAATAAGATATCAATATACATGGCTATAGAAGATCCAGGGTAAGCAGGCTACTCTCATGTCAGCCTACGCTCATGCCAGCGTACGCTCAGGTCAAGCTACGCTCAAGCCAAGCTAGCGTATGGAAGTCATACGCTTCCAAAAGGCAGCGTATGAACTCCAAACGACTCCTTACTATCCAAGTCAGCGTATGCAAGTCATACGCTCCCAAAAGGTAGCGTATGAACTCCATACGACTCCTGACCATCCAAGTCAGCGTATGCAAGTCATACGCTCTCAAAAGGTAGCGTATGAACTCCATACGACTCCTGACCATCCAAGTCAGCGTATGCAAGTCATACGCTCCCAAAAGGTAGCGTATGAACTCCATACGACTCCTGACCATCCAAGTCAGCGTATGCAAGTCATACGCTCCCAAAAGGTAGCGTATGAACTCCATACGACTCCTGACCATCCAAGTCAGCGTATGCAAGTCATACGCTCCCAAAAGGTAGCGTATGAACTCCATACGACACACGCTTCCAAAAGACAGCGTATGCAAGACACACGCTTCCTAAAAAGGCAGCGTATGGATTTCATGCTGCGCTAAAGAGCGCGCACAGCTCAGTGACGCAGCTAAAAAGCTAGCATACACTGCTCACTGTCTTCTCCAAACAGCAAGAACTCTATGGTTGCATCCCAAAGCTTCAAAAGTCCAGAACTTGGTCAAAATAAGTCCGAATCCAACTTTTCAAAGGTCAAAATTGGGTAGGATGAACTGCTCTACGACATGGAACCATCAAATCTTGAGAACAAAGGAGTTTGCTAGATCAAAACCCATAGACAACCGAAAATACAATAACTTAGATCTACAAGAAATGAACCAATGAAATCAAAAATACTAAGCACTAAACTCTCTTAGAATCATGAGAGGAAGAATATTGAACTATAAAATATGGTCCTCATGTAGAGCAAGATGTACTTGCCTAGTTGGTAGGTGGAGAGAGTAATGAAAGGAAGAAGAAGAAGTAATGGTGAAGAAGGAGTGAATGAGGAGAGAGAAGGGAGAGGGTGGCTTTAAATAAAAGGTGGTGGTAGGTGGGAGTTGGGCCGGGTCTAATGGGTCGGGTTGCACGGGTCCAACAAGGCTAACCCGAAAGTAAAACTAAAGCAGGAATTAAAATGTAGGTAATGAAATTACAGGAAGAAATACAAAAATAAAATTACAGGAATTAATTAGCATGAAAATTAAAGAGCAGCTAATTAGTTAACATGAAAATTTAAAGAGCAGATAATAGAATTGCAGAAAAAAATAAGGTGCAGAAAATAAAATACAGATAATTAATTAACATGAAGTTATAGGAATTTAAATACAGGATACTACATGATAAATATTAAATAAATATATTCAGGCAATATACGTATTAGAATACGCATTCCAGGAACGGGGAGTGACACAAACCCTAACCCTAACTCCGGCGATCCCCTATGCCACCCCCACAGCGACAAACACACTCATCCACCACCACCATTCGACGCGCCGCACCAAGCCGAGCCCAGCGCCACCCGAGCGCCACCGCGACGTCGCCTCAGCCGCCGTCGAGCACCCTCGAAACTCCTCTGAGAAGTTGGACACGTACGTGTCAATTTGTTTTCGTGTCATTTGTGTCTCGATTTCACGTGGGAGACTCGCCAGGACACGGAGATGCTCGTCCAGTAGTTGGACACATGAATTAGTGTTCGTCCGTGTCGTGCATGGCACAGACACGTAGAAATCCTGTGTCCCTAACTGTCCGGACACAGGATCGAGTTTATTTTTTTTATGTGTTAATTGTTTCAAACCTAATTAAATCTAACTAAAACCTAACCCCTAACACAAGCCACGGGCTGACCCCCTGGCCAGCCCGACCTAATCTAAGAACCTGACCCGTAGGCCAGGGTTCGAGCCCCCCCTTCACTTCTCTGCTGTTTTCTTTTTTTTCTTTTCTTTTTCTTTTTCTGTTTTATATATATATATATATATATATATATATATATATATATATATATATATATATATATATATATATTAGTATATATATGTATATACTATATTTTGACAGTATTTTATATATATGTATATATATTTTTATAGTTAGTAAACTTTTATATATATATTTGTATTTATATACATATATGTATATATGTATATATTTCAATGTGTATGTATTATTATATATATATTAATATATATATGTATATAATATTCATATATGTATATACTTTACAATTAAGTATTTTCTTATGTATATATATGTACTTTTAGCATAGGTATGTATATATTCATTTTGTATAATTTTACCATATTAAAATAATAATATTTATTTTGCACTTTTACCAATTTGTATTTTTGTATATTTAAATTACTGCAACCATTTGGTGTCCAAGCCTAGCATGGATTTTTGGGCCCAAATGTGTTCTCACACATTCAAGACCTGTACAAGTCATATTTGACTTAATTCATGGCCTTGGGTCCTGTATTTAAACTTTGGTTCAAATTATATACATGGACAAAATATGCAGATAATTAATTATTTAATTTTAATTGTGTGCAATGCTGTTTTTGATTTTCTAAAAATACTTAAATACTGTTAAAATTCTAGAAAAATAGTATTTAGATACTATGTTAAGTTAGCTAATTTAGTATAATTTTTATAGTATTTAAATTATAGTTTTGCCACTAGTTTGGCATATGGAACCAAAACTCATTTTCTGTGTACTTAGAAAAACTGATTTTTATAAAATACTTGTACTGGTTAATAAATTCCAGAAAAATTATAATAAATTTCTATGATTAACAAGGATCACTTTGGTACTTTACTTTAAGTAAAACTAGACTTTTTGTCTATCTCTAAAATTGTTAGAACACAATGATCATTTGATTTATTTATTGATTAATTACGACTTGTAACTTTTTTTGCTATTTTGAGTTTTAACCGTGTTGAACCCCACCCATCACTAGTGTAAAAACCCTAGAAAGTTAGTTAAAGTAGCGTGTCACCCCATATTGGTCTTCTATGCCAAAGTTATCATTTTGTCTAGGTGCCCAGTCACAAGTCGTGTCGCACCAATTAGTGTCTTAGCGTTTTAGCTTAGTGTAAAAACTAAGTTATTGTATTTATTTCTACAGTGATGAGTTACCGGACATCCATAGCACTTATATTGCAGCTTGTTTTGCCTTGCTTTGCCAGAGGCAAGTACTTTCTACAAACTTTACATACTGTTACATAAATGAACTGCCAATCCAACCATATTAAATGCTGATCCTTGGGGTAGCAAGTTAAAATGTCACATGTTATACTTTCCATTACTACCATGCTTAGAACAGTCTTGATGTATCTCTCACATGATTAGAATATGGATTATGGGGAAACTGATAGTAGTGTACGTGATCATGACCCCCCTATAGTAGCGAGCGAGGTCGCATTTTATATGCATACCTTGCCGCAGGCCATTATCCCGCATTTCTGTACGGATGTACACCTATGCTTGTTAACTTGTACGTATGTACATTTTATTTACATGTACCACAGTACATTGTACATCTATTGACCGATCACGTACTTGCTACAGTTTTAAACATTACATATACATCTGTCTCTATGACATATGTGTCCTTGCCATGATAGACTATGTGATGCCATGCTTTCCTGTTATTCCTCCTATGTTCATTTCCATGTTTCATACGCTAGTTTGTTAGATTCAGTACTTGCTCCTGTCCTGACAGGATAACGTTGTAGGTGTCCTTACTGAGGAGGAGTTACTCTGCGACACATATTATGGAGATACTGCCGAGGACCCGGCTTTGCCATACGAGGATGTTCCTGCGAGAAGACTCGTCTAGTTTGCTTAGCTGTTTGGGATATTTAGTGTAGTCATGTATTAGGCTACATATTTTATAACTGGACATGTATCCAGTTTTACATTTCAGTTCTCTTGTACTTGGATATTTTACTATATACGACGACTTTTGTGTTTGGAGCATTTATGACTTTATTTCACTTATAGAACTGTTAGCACATTTAGTCTTATCCTGTTGTCTTTAGAACAGCTTACTACATTTTATCTCAACGTAGGCTGGGCATGACTCGGCCTGGCCCAACAATTTGGGTAGCGGGTCGTGACATGTTTTTAGTAGTGGCCCATGCAGGTCCTGACTAAAATTGTTTGGTTACGTTGTTGTACCAAGCATGCATGCAATTAGGAACTTAAGGTAATTAGACAACATTAGGAATGACGCTTAGAACACCTAGAGGAATGCTAGGATTGCAACATAGGAAAACATCACATGCTTGCTATTATAATTAGATTTTCTTGCCTATGATTGCTTACTTTACACAAGTCCTTATAAATCCTTTTTACTTTTTATTAGATGGTGCTTACTCGTTCGTCCCAGTATATTACACCTGAGAATGGTGCACTCCCTATCCAGTCAGCTGACCAGTTGACTGATACACCCCCACCTCCACCTACCATATTCCCCCACTCCACAGATCCACAGACCCAGATGCCTCCACCACCTCCCACATCCCAGTCCCAGCAGGCCCCGATACTTCCACCACCCCCTATCATCATACCTACCCAGGCTTCCGTCACACTCGACGGGAACCAGCTGCTCACTATGATTCAGGGGTTCCTAACAATCCATCAGGAGCAGACTACCCTACTCCGCCAGAGCATGGAGCGTTCTGAGGGACGTCCCGTGCTCCCACCACATGTAGAGCCACGGCAGAGAGCGGGGACGATCAAGGACTTCATGGGTCTGAATCCTAAGGAGTTCTTAGGGATGAGGGTATAGTAGTAGCAGATGATTGGCTAGATTCGATAGAGAGGAAGCTCCTAGGAGTCAGGAAGCCGGGTGACCTCCAGGTCGAGGCAGCGGGATTTCTGCTGATAGATTTGGCAGGAGTCTGGTTCCGGAATAAGCCGTTATTTACGAGAGGGAGAGCCACTTGGGACCAGTTCAAGACCCAGTTCAAGAAGAAATTCTTCTCGACCACTGCTAGAGTAGCCATGGGGCTACGATTCCAGAACATCCAGCAGGGGAACCGTTCTGTTGACGAGTATGCGACAGAGTTTAGTCGCCTGAGCCGTTTTGCTCCTAGTCTGGTTGCAGATCCAGAGGAGATGACCCGTAGATTTTGCCATGGTCTAGTTTCAGACATCGGCATTCTTATAGTGGCGAACGGTACGACTGACTACTACCAGAGCCTAGAGTTGGCCCGGAGCATCGAGGAGCGCCTTATGTCTAGCAAGAGGCCGGCTTCTGTACATCATGAGGGACCATCCAAGCGTCAGGCTTTCCAGCAGAGAGCACCGACGCCACCCCAGCAGACTTACCGTCCCCCTACACCACATCATCAGACCCCGCCAGTTCGAGCCCCGGGACCCCGGCAGCAGCAGAGGGGAGCTATATGTTCTTTCTACGGAAGAACAGGACACGACAGCTCCATTTGCAGGAAGAGGTTGAAGCAGTGCTTAGTCTGTAGGTCTGCCACCCATCAGATTCGGGACTGCCCAGTAGCGAAGACTAGAGGACCGCTTCCGACTCAGCAGCAGAGGTTTGGGCAGCATCTGCAGCAGCAGAAGGGACCTCAGGGGAAGGTTTATAGTCTAGCCCTCGAGCCAGAGCCGGAGCAGGTTTCGGAGCCAGATTACTTAGCTGACGTCATCACAGGTCATATTTATTTGCATACTTTTCTAGCTGTATGTTTGTTTGATTCTGGTGCATCTCATAGCTTCCTATCATTAGAGTTTATGCATAAACATCATCTAGTAGCTACACGTACTGCGAAGATTAGTAGAGTGATGACGGGAGGAGGACCAGTGACTATTAGATCTATCTATAGATGTTCTATTTTTATAGCCGGGAGAGAGTTCAGGGGACGATTCTTTGTGATGCCACTCCCCGGTTATGATATCATATTGGGGATGGACTAGCTTAGCTATGCCCATGCATCTATAGATTGTCATGAGGGTAGTATTTTGTTCAGTCCCCCAGGCACAGCACCATTCAGTGTCAGGAGGACAGGGCCGGAAATCAGCCTAGAGCCGAACTGTTGTGCGACAGTCGGGGACGTAGCACCGCCACACCCTATCATTAGGGAGTTTATGGATGTATTCCCAGAGGATCTTCCAGGACGTCGAGCTCACGTCACCAAAAGGCAGCGTATGAGTCAGACTGAGCTCACATCACCAAAAGGCCGCGTATGAGTCAGACTGCGCTCACGTCACCAAAAGGCAGCGTATGAGTCAGACTGCGCTCACGTCACCAAAAGGCAGCGGATGAGTCAGACTGCGCTCACGTCACCAAAAGGTAGCGTATGAGTCAGACTGCGCTGCGCTAAAGAGCGCGCGCAGCTCAGTGGCGCAAGCTAAAAAGCTCGTGCACACTGCTCACTGTCTTCTCCAAATCAGCAAGAACTCCATGGTTTGAACCCAAAGCTTCAAAAGTCCATAACTTGGTCAAAACAAGTCCAAATCCAACTTTTCAAAGGTCAAAATTGGGTAGAATAAAATTCTCTACAACATGGAACCATCAAAACTTGAAAACAAAGAAGTTTGATAGATCAAAACTTCCAAAATCTGAAAATAACTAATTTTTAGATCTACAAAAATTAAAGCCTCAAAATGGAAAATGGCAAGTTCTAATGTGTCTTAGAAACATGAGGAGAAGCTAATGGAACAATAAAAAGGGGCTCTCTTGTGGAAGCAAGTTACACTTGCCTAAGGGGTGTTCTTGGTTGGTGGTGGGTTTAATGGAGAAGGAAGAAGAGTTAATGAGAAAGTGGAGGAGAGAGAAAAGTTAGGTGGGTTATAAAGGGGGATGGTGGTGGGTTTAACATGATGAACCAAAGAATAAACCAAGCCATCCCAAAATAATCCAAGTTAAACCATTACATGCTATGATGAACCTAATCAAGATTAAACTGAAATTAGCTAGCCAGGTAGGAAAATAAAAATACATGTCAGGATTCCGTATACGTATACTGGAAATACGTAGAAAGAAAAACGGGAGTGACAACTCTACCCACCTTAAAAGAATTCCGTCCTCAAAATTTAATCAAGAGGCTAGAGATGTCGAGCAAGCTATATCAATTGCAGGCAATATAGGACTAGCAGCCAATCAAGCAATCATTCATGCAAGCAAGGAACTTAAGCATAAGGCATAAGAAAGACATTATACCTTACGAGTCAAACAGGTCGGGATATCGCGATCGGATATCATCCTCACGCTCCCACGTTGACTCACCCAAAGAGTGATGACCCCAAGCAACACGGACTAACTTAATAGTCTTGTTCTTGAGTATCTTCTCCCTCCGGTCCAATATGGATACGGGTCTCTCCTCATACGAAAGGTTGGTACCAACAACCGATTCCGAATGATCAAGAACGTGACTCGGATCCGGGATATACCGTCGTAATTGGGATATATGAAAGACATCATGTATCTCACGTAACGATGGCGGAAGAGCGAGACGATAGGATACATCACCTACTCGCTCTAGAATATCAAACGATCCTATATACCTAGGACTGAGCTTTCCCCGCACGCCGAATCGAATGACGCCACGGGTAGGCGAGATCCTAAGGAATACGTGGTCGCCGACATAAAATTCAAGGGGACGCCGATGAGAATCGGCCTAATGACGCTGGCGATCTTGGGCAACTCGAAGATGATCTCTGACTTGTCTGACCACCTCAATAGTCCGCGTCACCATCTCTGGTCCAAGCATTTGCCTCTCACCGATATCGTCCCAAGCTAAAGGAGATCTGCACTTCCTGCCGTACATGGCCTCGAAATGTGCCATCTGGATACTGGCCTGAAAACTGTTGTTGTACGAGAACTCTACGAGATGCAGGTGATCTTCCCACGAACCACCGAAGTCGAGTGTACATGACCGCAGCATGTCTTCAAGAGTCTGGATCGTGCGTTCTGACTGACCATCTGTCTGCGGATGGTAGGCTGAACTGAACTTGAGACGAGTCCCCAAACTTCCTTGAAGACTCCGCCAAAAGTGCGAGGTGAATCTTGAATCTCTGTCGGACACAATACTGACTGGCACTCCATGCAATCTGACTATCTGTCTGAGGTACATCTCTGCAAGTTGATCCGTCGACTGACCGATTCTGAAAGGAAAAAAATGAGCTACCTTCGTGAGACGATCAATTATAACCCGGATGGCATCTCTCCCAGATGGGGATCTAGGTAATCCAGTTACAAAATCTATGGTAATGTGCTCCCATTTCCATTCCGGGATCGGTAAAGGTTGAAGAAGTCCAGCTGGTCTCTGATGTTCGGCCATAACTTGTTGACAAACTAAACAATGAGAGACAAACCGGGCTATCTCCCTCTTCATGCCATTCCACCAAAAATGCTGCCGAATATCACGATACATCTTCGTACCGCCGGGATGAATTGAATACTGAGAACTGTGAGCCTCTGCCATGATCTCCTGTCTGATATCACCACTGGGTACACAAAGACGTCTCCCATGTCAGAGTGTATCGTCCTTATGAACACATAACTCTGGTCTCTATCCTGCCACACATCCTGTCCTAAGCCGCTGAAGCTTAGAGTCCGTGGACTGAGCTAACTTGATCCTCTCAACTATACTGGACTAAACTTGCATACTGGCCATCAATGCCACACTGGAAGGAAGAACAACTTCAATACCCATCTTCTGAAGATCTGCTAACAACTCTGGCTGCACCGTTAGAAAATAAACTCCGGCTCTCCTGCTCAATGCATCTGCTACTACGTTGGCCTTCCCAGGATGATACTGCAAGTTGATATCATAATCCACAAGTAGCTCTAGCCATCTCCTTTGACGCATATTAAGATCCTTCTGGGTAAAAATATACTTCAGACTCTTGTGGTCGGTGAAAATCTCCACCCGATCTCCATACAAATAATGTCTCCAAAGTTTCAATGCAAAAACTACGGCTGCTAACTCCAGGTCATGGGTTGGGTAATTCCTCTCATGGTCACGAAGTTGACGTGACGCATAAGCGACTACCTTACTATGCTGCATCAAGACACATCCTAATCCCTTGCCGGATGCGTCGCAATAAACTGAAAATCCTCCCGTCCCGTCGGGAAGAGTGAGAATGGGGGCCGTCATCAATCTCTGCTTCAACTTCTCAAATGAACTCTGACACTCTGCTGTCTAAGCAAACTGCACATCCTTACGGGTCAACTGCGTCAGTGGCGCTGAAATCCGAGCAAAGTCTGACACAAAACGTCGATAATAGCCGGCCAATCCGAGGAAACTCCGAACTTCTGCAACGGTGCTAGGTACTGGCCATGTCTCAATAGCACTATCTTCTGGGGATCAACTTCCACTCCACCTCTGGTGATGATATGACCCAAGTACGAGATACGATCCAACCAAAACTCGTACTTACTGAACTTCGCGTACAACTGGTGCTTCCTGAGAATCTGAAGAACTACACGAAGATGCTGCTCATGCTCTACCTCATTCTCGCTATAGACTAAGATGTCGTCTATGAACACTATCACGAACTGGTCCAAATAGGGCATGAAGATACGATTCATGAGGTCCATGAATACGGCCGGCGCATTGGTCGCTCCAAATGGCATAACAAGAAACTCCCAATGTCCATACCTCGATCTGAATGCTGTCTTCGGGATGTCATGTTCTCTGACTCTGATCTGATGGTACCCTGACCGTAAGTCAATCTTCGAAAATACTGTCGCTCCCCTGAGCTGATCAAATAAATCATCTATCCTTGGTAAAGGATATCTGTTCTTAATTGTTACAGAGTTCAAGGTACGATAATCAACACATAATCTTGACGTACCATCCTTCTTCTTCACAAGAAGCATCGGAGCTCCCCAAGGTGATCCGCTAGCACGAATAAATCCCTTGGTTCTAAGTTCTTCAATCATCTTGTACAGGACCTCCAACTCTGATGGTGCCATCCTATAGACTCTCTCTGACACTGGTGCCGTCCCTGGAATCAAGTCGATAGTGAACTCTATCTCTCTCTCTGGGGGCATACCTGGAAGCTCTTCGGGAAATACGTCAGGAAACTCTTCTACAACTCTGGGAAACTGAACTGCTGCTGCTACGGTCATCTGCAATGCTGGGGAAGAAGGTTCTACTCCGCCTCGAGAAAAGAAAAACTCTGGCTCACCGGGAATACTAAAAATAATCTTGCTAACATGGCAATCTATTCTAGCATACTGGTCCCTCAACCAATCCATTCCTAGGACCACGTCATAATCGGCCATCGAAAACTCTATCAACCTAGCGGATAACTCTCTACCGCTAACTACGATTCGACACGAGAAAAACACCCTATCTACACCCATAAGTCCGTTACCAGTAAGTATATTGAGCCTTACTGATAATGACTCGGGCTCCAGTCCTATCCGTGTCGCGAATCGTGCAGACATAAATGAATGTGATGCACCTGAATCAAATAATACTGATGCAGGAAAAGAATTGACGAGAATGGTACCTGCCACCACCTCACCTGATGCCAACTCCTCCTCTACTGTCAAAGCCATCGCTTGACCGTGCCCTCTGGGTGCTGGTCCCCTCTGCTGGAAACCTCTCTGGCGGTTCTGAACCTGAGCTTGGACCTGGGCATACTGTTGCGGTCGCTGCTGCTGGAATGCCTGAGCCTAAGGCGGTAATGGTCTCGGAGGCTGATACTGCTGCTGCTGCTGCACTGGTGCTGGTCCCCTCACTGAGGGACTAGTCTGGGCCGATGAGGATGAACCGGCTCTCTGTGGGCAGGAACCTATCATGTGATCCGGTGCCCCACAAGCCAAACATAATCCTTGTGCTCGGCGACATTCTGACACTACATGCCCTGGCTTCCCACAATGAGTGCAGCCAATTGTGGAAGACTATCTCCGCTTCTGCTGCTGAGGATACGTCGGAGTCGAATGCTGAACCGACATAACTGATGCTGCCCTCCTCGGAGCTTCAATGGTCAAGGCCCTAGCTGCGGGGGCTAGGGCTGAAGACTTGGTCATCTGACCATGGGACCGCTTCTGCCCTCCAGTTCTGTCTACAATTCTCTGCGAGGTATACTCATGCCTCTTAGCTGTCCGCAAAACAGCATCAAAGGTCTGATGCTCAAACTGCTCCACTGCTAGAATGATCTCTAGGTGGAGTCCCTGCTGGAACCGCTGCGCTCGATCAAACTCGGTTGCCACCAAAGTGGGAGAAAACTGACTCAGTCTTGAAAACTCGATCGCATATCCATCGACCGTCCTGCTCATCTGCCTGAGATTGGTGAACTTCGTCTGTAAGTCATGCCGAGCCACAGCATCGAAGTACTTGATCTGAAACTTGTCACTGAATACCGCCCACGGGACAGGCGTTGCCAAACCAACTGCTATCATCGCCCACCAGGTGCGGGCTAGGTCCAATAACTGTAGGCGTACCACAGCTACCTTCTCTCCTTCTGGAGTCTTGGCTGCATCTAAGATAATCTCAATGTCCTGGAGCCACGCATCAGCTGCAATAGCGTCTTCACTTCCATCAAAGAAGGGAGGGTTGAGGCGCTTGAAACTGCTAGCCGTACTGTTCCTTTGATAACCAACACGGCCCATGGCATCCTGTACTGCCTGGTGCAGGGTATCGCCCCGACGATCTTGAGATGCAAGCAATGTCCTGATGAGACCCACCAAGGTGCCATCGTCAGGCTCTGCAGGCTGGACTGGCTGAACTGGGGGCTCGGGGTCCCCGGAATGCATGACTCGGGAGGCCACTCCAGAGTGCTGGGCTTGGTCTCCAGGTTGTTGCTGGTCCACTGGAGGTGCTCTGCCTTGTTGATCGGTAGGACCAGGAATAATGCCGCTGAAGGAAACGACATAGGGAATAATAAGAAAGGTCCATGATAGATCGAGGATATAAACATGTGATCAGGTCAAGGATTCTGAAAGATCAGAAGGCACGAGTAGAGATCAAGGGCGAGTGCGGATTGAGACATCTATCCGGTAAACCCTCACACATCTTGATCTACAAGACCTGCATGGGCCACCACTTAAACCGTGTCACGCCCCAGAACCAGAATACTGGAGAGTGGGGGACAGACACAGCCAGCTACGTACATTGAAGTAATTCTCACCTCGCAATACGGTCACGGCTGTCTAGATGCATGAGGGTTTACTACACGCCATTAGTCTCTTAGGGTCAATAACAAGCCTAGTGTCTCAATCTTAAGCAAGCGAGTAGATATAACAAGATGGTAGATCATCAGACATACAAAGTAAGGCGTCCCATACATTACATATTCAGATGATCATGAAGCTAGTCATACAAAATACAAAGACTAGCAAGAGTTTAAGTCATACATGATCAACCCTAGGATTTGTCAATCATGCTACAGCCCGTAGGCAGACAGTAAGTAAAGTTGCAAACGAGCTAATACTTGTTCGGCGGCTAAACGCCTCAAAAGAATATTTTTACAAGGGAGTGGGAGAGCAAAATAAAACCCACTCGTTGCCGGAATTCCTTCTAGTGTTCACCATCTGGCAGAAAGGTTGGAAGATCCTCGGTAGCTGCTCCGAAATCTGGCCATACAAAACCAGCTGGATCAGACCCCAGAAAGAGCAAGTGCCACAAAGGGGGCTTCACTTAAGAACTAAAACCAGCATGTCAGCACATAAATCATAGGTGAAATAACATAAGACATGAGTTAAAGAAAATAGGATGATAAACGATAAGATAACTAGAGGACTATTCCGGTAACCAAGTTACAACCCGTAAACCAAACAAGGACCAGGGTTGTAACCCTTCACCTGAACAGAACTTAGCCTCGAACCAATTATCGATAAAGTAAAGCATAAACAAGCATGTCCGGAGATATCCATGTACCGGATCTGGGCAAGACTAGACAAGATAGGACTCCATCCATCATTCACGGCCAAGCAAAAAGTACGGCTTGATACTTAACTAACTAGGGTTATCACAAGCTTAGTTACTAGCAAGATGCAATGAGGTACGCCTATGGCCACAAGCCCTGCAGACTATCCAGGCTATCCAGACGCAAGGTTCAAGCTTAGAGTTATCATGCCTTGTTAGGTGACTTGGATGCAACACATGACAATATGCATAGTAATCGTTTCATGTAGTGTCCCACATAACAGTGAGCTGGAAATGTGCCCTACTCGTCGGCAGGCTACAAGTCCATCAAGGAAGGCGCCCAGATAACGGGATTGCTTGTAGCCGGAATACCTCTCTATATGCTCTACTTGATCAATCTAGTCATTAACCTAGTCAGATTCGGTATGAACCCCTGACCGTGGTAACCAGGGATACATGTCCTAGACATGATGCGAGACAAGACTGGTTGCTTATACAAGCATATTCGATACAATCATCCACGGTGTCAAGAATTCACTTAGCATATCAGGTTAGCCGTCGCAACAGCGTATCAAGGTTATCATGTCGGGTTGCTTATCAAGATTACTTATCAAGGCAAGGGTGCGTCACAACGGACCACCATCAAGAATTATCATGTCAAATTACTTGTCAAGAGTGCACCACAGCGGGTCACTAATCATGCAATTCCATCACTAAGTCTTGTTCCGATTAACATTCATAAATAATGTCATGATCACATCGGGTTCATGTCGAGTTTACATCAAAAGGCATAAGGATATAAAATGGGTGCAAAAATCATAAAAAGGGGAATATGGGGTACTATGGCCAACAAGTGGCATTAGCCAAGTTGTGCCAGGGTAACAGGTTGCACTCAAGTCAGGCTGCGCTCAGGTCAGGCTGCGCTCAGGTCAGGCTGCGCTCACGTCACCAAAAGAAGGCAGCGTATGAGTCAGACTGCGCTGCGCTAAAGAGCGCGCGCAGCTCAGTGGGGCAAGCTAAAAAGCTCGCGCACACTGCTCACTGTCTTCTCCAAATCAGCAAGAACTCCATGGTTTGAACCCAAAGCTTCAAAAGTCCATAACTTGGTCAAAACAAGTCCAAATCCAACTTTTCAAAGGTCAAAATTGGGTAGAATAAAATTCTCTACAATATGGAACCATCAAAACTTGAAAACAAAGAAGTTTGATAGATCAAAACCACCAAAATCCGAAAATAACTAATTTCTAGATTTACAAAAATTAAAGCCTCAAAATGGAAAATGACAAGTTCTAATGTGTCTTAGAAACATGAGGAGAAGCTAATTGAACAATAAAAAGAGGCTCTCTTGTGGAAGCAAGTTACACTTGCCTAAGGGGTGTTCTTGGTTGGTGGTGGGTTTAATGGAAAAGGAAGAAGAGTTAATGAGAAAGTGGAGGAGAGAGAAAAGTTAGGTAGGTTATAAAGGAGGATGGTGGTGGGTTTAACATGATGAACCAAAGAATAAACCAAGCCATTCTAAAATAAACCAAGTTAAACCATTACATGCTATGATGAACCTAATCAAGATTAAACTGAAATTAGCTAGCCAGGCAGAAAAATAAAAATACATGTCAGGATTCCGTATACGTATACTGGAAATACGTAGAAAGAAAAACGGGGGTGACAGTCGACAAAAACCTAAAACCTAATTTTTTTTTTGTGGAAAAAAATTTGTCAGGAACAAAAATTCAAGAGTTTTCGTTCTTCTTTCAAAACGATGCTAACTCTTATGAAAAAGAAGAAGAATATCTTCTCTCCACAATTGACCTAATCGCCGAAAAACTTCAAATCTCTCCACGATGATGATGATGATGATGAGCGATGATCGGAGTTCGACTGAAGAAAAGCACAGTGAACTACGAACGATCTTTGAGATCTCTGCTGAAGATAAAAGCAATGGAATTCAGATCTCTTATGAAGAAGAAGAAGAAGAGACGAAAATCGTAATCCAAATCTGAGTTTGTGCGTAGGGTAGTTATGGTATTATAAAGATGGCAATTTTGTAAATACAGTGCATCTAAAGGAAATCTTGGAATATTTAACGTAGAAATATATAATTCTGGACATTTCATAAAATTCATCCTGCGGTGGATTTTTCATACAAACCAACCCTGAAATTGAATTTCTCAACAATTTTCAGTATTTAAATTATTTTCTTATAAGATAGAAAAAAAAAAAAAAACTTGAAATGCAGGTGCATCTTCTAGTTTACTTAAAATCCTTGTTCTTTTCTTTTTTTTAAGCTTATATATTTTGTTGCCCTTTATATTTGTTGCATTTAGTAAAAGATTTTTTTATTGATCCCAAGTACTTAATTAAATTCTAACCCGTTAGATGTACTCAATGCACATCTATGTTCTATGTAATTCATCTTAAATATTGTGTCATCTTAAATATTGTGTCCTGAATATAAAAAAATGAATATAGAAAGCCTATATAAAAATTACTTTAGTGCACATGTACATATATTTTTCAACCATATAAACTTATTTATAGTTAATTTTTTTTTACATAACTATCTCATTTTCTAGACTTTATATACAAAGAACCATCCATTTTGTAGTCAAATCATAGTATTATTCCATTTTGTAAAGTTTTACACAAATTAGTATAACTCTACTGGTGTAAATTTGAAAGGAAAAAAGTCTAATTTTATAAACTTCCTTTTGATTTGACAAAATTTATCTTCCCCTGATTAGGGTATTATTCCATGCATGGTTGAAATTGAAGACCTATAGGCCTCGTATACTTCGCGGAAAGAAAATGATTTTTTTTTTTTTTTGCTTTTCCTTTTCTTTGAAAGTTATATTTTCTATAAATTTTTATTTTCTTTGTTTGGAAAGGCTAGAAAATTAGAAGAAAAAGTATTAGAAGAAAAAGTAAATTCTTAGTACGAGTGAGTGAATCATTGGGTAGATAAAATAAAACTATTTTTTACTTTTTTATTTGACATAAATAATAAAAAAAATCAATGTCCTAATTTTGCAAACAAATATGGCATAGATTACAGCTATATATATATATATATATATATATATATATATATATATATATATATATATATATATATATATATGTGGCGATGATGAGAAGCATTGTGCAGAGCATGTGGTCCGGGGCATTCATGTTTGCACGCCTCAGAGGTCTGCTTAAAGCGGCAATATTTTGGGTCACGGGAATAAGTCCACTGTACTCGTGCACGTTAACTCGGCTCGAGCGAGCGTTCATGCGGATGCGATCGGTCCGTGAACGTGCCTCGACTCGGGCACGGGATCAGAGAAGTTACCTTGTCTTGTGCGTGCGGTCGAGCAGGTGTATCTCGTGCACGACCGAGAGGGTGCCAGTGTTGACAGAGGTACAATGACAGCGATGAAATACCGTGAGGACGTGCGACCGTTCCACCCATGATCCCACAACATCAAAGGTCTAATAAACATGACATAATCTGAATCTGCACGAAAAAAAATAAAAATAAATTATCTAATAGTACTAACCACATAGTTGGGATTGCATCACATCACATTTATTTAGCAACTCATAACCATAATTAATGAGCTATTGATGTGTGACAATTAAAACTTCAAGCCCCAGGACCAAAAGTTAGGCTTCTAGTTTAGGAACTTTATTAAATGTGCTCACCCGTACTAACGTTTACTGTAGACCACAAAGAAGTGATCTTGTACTATTCAAAAACCTTGGTAGGTAATGTGTATATAAGCAATTCAAGCCAAATATTCAAGTTTATGTTTCTTTTTTCACATAAACATTCTTTTCTTTTTCTAATCCTATACATTTGCATTTTTTTTTATTAATACATTTTAACTTCAACTATTTTCAATTAACTAAGCATCATATATATATATATATATATATATATATATATATATATATATATATAGAGGAAGCGGATCAAAGGCCCCGCCCGCGGAGCCCCATCGAAGCCCCGCCCCCCCTGCACCATCGGATCGCGCGGGGCCCGCGTGGGGCCCGCGCGATCCAACGGCCAGGAGGGGCGGGGGCTTCGGCGGGGCTCCGCGGGCGGGGCTCCCGATCCGCTCCCATATATATATATATATATATATATATATATATATATATATATATATATATATATAGCAAATGACCTCTAGTCTAGTGGTTAAAAGAGTTGCACGCGGCCGAGTGGTCAGGAGTTTGAATCCCAGTAGGAGCGATTTCGGAAACTAATTACCCATGCTTCAATATATATATGGAAAAACAGAATATGAGCCATATGCTCATACTCTTACATGAGTCATCCCACGTGGACCAGTAAAAATATAGTGACTTGGAAGTTATGTTATTCTTACCTCCAAATTGTTCCTCCAAATCATCTCTCCTTATGTGACAGATGATGTGGCATGCTAAATAATATTATGTGTCATCTGACATGATAGATGACATGTCAAATTTTAATCCAAAAAGTTAATTACCTAATTTTGTCCATTAACAATAATAGTAATGTTCCCACGACCACCGCGCCCGCTGCCGCCGCTGCTGCTCCCGCCCGCTGCTGTCGCATCCGCCCACTGCCGCCGACAGTGGTAGCAACGACGAGCGGGGGGTGGGGAGGAGGGGGGCCCTCGACGCCAGGGGGCAGCGGCGACGATGGCGGTGGCAGCAGCAGCAGCAGCGGCGGCGGACATGGGGGTTGGAGGAGGAGGGGGCTCCTCGGCGTGGGGGGTGGGGGGTGCGACAGCCGGTGGGGGCAGTGGGGGGGTGTGGGGTTGGGAAGGGGGATGTTTTGTGGGAAAGAAGAAGACGTTTTTGTCTAAAAAACTGGGTCAAAGGAGTTGAACGTTAGCAAATGACGAAAACTGTCAAAAGTGGGGGGTGTCTTACATTATGGTAATTTGGTGGGGTGCACCTTGAATATGAGTAAAGCAAGTGGGGTGCTGCTCAAAATTTATCATATAAATATAAATATTAATTAATGTTAATACTAATATTAATATTAATTAATGTTAATACTAATATTAATATTAATATTAATTAATGTTAATGTAATTAATGTTTATGTTAACATTAACAATAATAGTAATGTTAATATTAATATTAATATTATTGTTTTTTTTTGAAGGAAAGGATTTCTTTATTCAATCAACCAAAATTGTTCACAAAAGAAGAAGAACAGTCCTCACGAAGAGCCTGATCAATACAAATAGGGGGAGAAATAAATCTGGTGGAGATCTTATTCGAAATAGCATGTCTATCTAACACATGGGCCACTTTATTGCCATCTCTCCGGGTAAAAAATAATTGAATGAAAGGACAAGAAATTAATTGACGCTTGATAGCGTGCACCTGGTCTGAGAGTCTCCAAGGAACGAGGCTGGAGTCCCCTTTGAGAATTCTGAAAGCTAACAGTGAGTCTCCTTCAATGCAAATATTGTTGGTCTTCAAATGGCGAGCAAGTCCGATGCCTATACTGATAGCTTCCAACTCAGCATATAGACATTGGTCGATAGGGATCCGACAGTCAACATACTTAGTATCCGCCATGATGAAAGTGCCGAGAGCATCCCTAGCGACCGTAGATACTGCGTAGGCAGTTGAAGAGGTCGCCCCGTCGACATTGATCTTGATATCCCCCTGACATGGGGCCTGCCAGGGTGTTGCGGTGGTAGCCACACTCCGCAGCTCATTTGTTTCGTCAATAAGACTGGGATGCTCTCTATCTGAAATGGGAATGAGATTAAGAGCATTGGTAATGATCCGATGGACACTAGGAGCCTTATGTCGGAATACACACTCTCCTCTGGCTTTCCATATAGCCCACAATATAGCAGCACCCAATCGAAGGACCTCATTGGCATGTTTATTATTAATCCAGGATTGCAGTAAAGAATGCATAGAGCTGCACCCATCAGTGCGAAGCCCCATTGGACTAGCAAACCAAACTTCTCTAGCAATATTGCAGTAAAGAAATAGGTGATCATCACTTTCCTCATAGAGGAGACAGAAGGAACACATGGGACTAACCTGTGCATTCCTCTTATGGATGGCTGAGAATAGCGAGAGACCCTGGTGCCATAGTCTCTATATAAACATCAGTACCCGCGGAGGGATGTTGTGAATTTTCCAAAGTCTATCCCATTTGATATGATCAGCAGCAGTCGAAGAGGTGGAAGGCCTGCTAGTACGAATTGACTCGTATAGCGATTTGGATGAGAATTCCCTCGTCTTGGAACAAGTCTAGATAAGTTTATCAACTCCCCCCGCCTCATGGAGTTTAATATCAGTAATAGCCTTTGCTTCCCATGGAGTAAAGAGGGAATGTATGAGGGAAGTATTCCAGTTTGTACCTGATGGGTCCATAAGCTCCCTAACAAGTCTCGGGATATGAGAGGCACACTGTTCTGTATTGACCCTGAATCCAGGGATACCAGGGACCCAGGGATCATTTGTGATGTTGATCCAACCCTCACCAATCTTTCAACAGATCTTTCCTTCGAAATGGTGGCGGACATCAAGAATACTGGACCAAGTAGGAGAGGCATTTCGACATTTAGAGATACTCCAAATAGATCTATTTTGGAGATACGTACTGTAGAAGCATAGAATTTCAGGACCAGAAATTCTATGCGTCTAACATCACATGCGCCAAGGAGCTCAAACGAAGTACTTGGCACAGCAAAGTATAGACATTAAAAGAAGATTTTTATTTCATATAAAAGTCTGTCACATGTCTTAAAAAAAGTTGTACAAAGGAGAATTTCTACAAAGAAAAGACCTTAAGTCTACAGATAGGCGCAGCAACCACCATGCGCCCTCAAACAGGCGCATCCCGCCATGCGCTCTCAGCCAGGCGCATATCTTCAACAGCTCAGTTATGTGCATCCTCAGTTATGTGTATTCCTTCAGCAGCTCAGTTATGTACCACCCTTTAGCGTCCCAGTCAGGCGCATCATGAAGTGTCAGCATATGCACCATCAAATGCTTCGACCAATGAAGCATTTATTGAGCAGAATGAGGGTGGCAATCAACCCTCTAGCTGGAGGAAGAGCTCTCCAAACCAAGGAAGAGGAGAGCAACGCAACCAACCTGCGGCTAAAGGAGCAGCTTTCGACCGAACCAGAATGGGCAACACCCACTCTAGCCGGAGGAGGAGCTCTCCCAAAGCCCAAGAAAGATGATCGGGCACCGCAATTCCGATCTGCGGCTCTTCCAGCATAACGGAGATGAGGCTCGAGCATCCCGATCTTTAGATACAACAGGCACCTTCCGCTTGCCTCAGAATTAGCCCTCGACTCCGACTTTTGGATGTAACAGTCACCTTCAAGTGCATCAATGAAGACCATGCGTCGCATCTTCACCCTCGGGAGCATCTCATCAACAGAATGTGCTCGAGTAAACAAGTTTATTTCGGGAGGATATAAGAGAACGAGAAGCAAACCCTCTCCATGCCACTATTTATAGGCCGGGCAAATCAAACCTGCACCAAGTGGCTGGCTCTCCGAATCTCGTGCAATGAATTTGCATTAATAGTGATGAACCTGATGCTTCGAATTCAGCCAAGTCAAAGATGGCTATTTAAAGCACTCGAAGAACATAACAGTCGAGCCCATAAAGACGTGTCATACAAGATGGATGCGCCGGCCAGACCGCGCATCGTACTGACGCGCCCAGCTCCCATCAACCTCATAAGGATGCGCCTCCATGCATCCCCATGCGCCTAGTAGAACGTCGATCGATGCGCCCACTCAACAGCCTATCACCTGTCAAGAACATTAAATGCTGAAGTCTGACAGAGTTGGCAGCACGTCCCCCGAGGACTGAACAATTGACAGCTTTTTCAGAAGAAGCATCGTCGATGTCAGCATCATCATTTATTTCCTCCGGCGATCACAAGCCACGTGGCCGCCCAACCATTCGCATGCACCTCCGCAGCCATGCGCCTCAAAAGTCGTGCGCCTCAGACTTTTTCTCTGATCCCTAAAGACAGAAGTAAAGTCACTACTGAAGCCCCGCATGCGCCTCAAAAGCCATGCGCCCCGACTGGTTCGTGACTCCTAAAGGTTACGAGCCGAAGCCTCCTCATGCGCCCAATCCCAGACGCATCCTATCAGATCACTCCCCAACAGATCCGAGATCTTCGAGCCATGGACCTACGACACGCGTCCTTTGACTTGATTCAGCCTATGAAGGGGTGCTAATCACCCAAGATCTCAGCAACTGAAAGATCTTCTCCGTTGCTATGTGTCAGCTCTGCCGCAGTCCACGACAGCAACAAGAAGAGTTCAACTCCTCAATCAGGGCGCATCGCCTATACACCTCTATCAGCAACCACCACGTGGCGTTCCCACGTACAGGCGTATCCTACATACGCGTATGAGCAGCCAGCCTGCAAAGCTATAAGTAGAGGGATCATCTCCTTCTAACACATAGACACACACAGACAGAGACACGTCGTACAACTATCAGCAACATATAGAGAGAGGCAGATTGTCACCCCCATTTCCTGTATTTCGTATTTGTACTCGTAATTTGATTTTGGAACGTATTTTATTTTCTCGACTTGTGGATTCGGGTTCTCGTAAATGGGTTTTGGACCATGGCTTGGTTTTATTTTGTGGAGTTGGTTTGGTTTGGTTTGGTTCATCATGAGAGGTACACCTTAGCCTATTCTCCCCCTCCATTCCATCACAACCACCCTCATTAAAACCTACCAATCTTTTCTCTTTCTTCCATAACTCCATTAATTTCTTTCAACTTCTTCTTCTTCCTTCTTCCACACAACTCTCCAACCCATAGGCAAGTGTACCTTGCCATCAAATAAGCACCAATTTTTATTTGTCCATTAACTAGATTAGGCCATGGAAAACAACTTTAGAACTTGACATTTTGTGATTTGGAGCTTTCATTCTTCTAGATCTAGGTTTTAACCATTTTCAAAAATCCTTGGTTTTGATCTATTAAATTTTGATTTTTGCTTGTTTTGATGCTTCCATGTGGAAGAGAATTCGATTTTACTCAAGTTAGAACTTTGAAAATCTAGATTTGGTTTTGATTTGGCAAAGTTATGAAGAATTGAAGTTCTTGGTGTTCTTGGACCTGCTCTCGGCCAGGAAGAACATCCCTCTGCCTTGCGCTCTTTAGCGCATGGCCTGTTGCGCACCCCCCCGGCCTCTGCTCTTTAGCGCAGGGCCGATTGTGCATGACCTCAGCCAGTGCTTTACGCTGCGCTGGATTGCGCTGGCGCAAGCCATCCATGCGCAAGCCAGCTATGCGCAAGCCGACGTCTGCGCAATCCACCCTTGCGCAATCTATCCCTGGGCACTCCACTCATGCACAATCTGACCCTGCGCCATCCATTCCTGCGCAACCTGATCCCGCACAATCCATCTGCTGCGCCATCCATCTCTGGCGCAGTTGGTACCCTGCGCAGCTCACCCTGCGCAATTGGCCCCTGCGCACCTGACTCTTGCGCAATCCAACTCTATGACCCCTTGCGCAATATGTCCAATTATGGAGATTTGGTTTTATTTTTCCTTAATGCTTGGCTCTTCTATAGCCCTGTATTTTGTTATTTTATTAGATATTTTGCGCCCATTTTATATTCTTACGCCTTTTGTCATGAACTTGATTTTTACTTAATACGTTTGGATTGACTATTGTACATGGCACGGTATGGCAAGAAACTAGCATGACATGACAGTGACCCGTAGTGGCACACTCCTGACAGTACCCTGACATGAATTATCTTGATAACTTGATAGTGGCCCGTGGCGGCGCACTCCTGACTTGACTTGTAACTTGTAACTTGATTCGTATAATCAACTTGACACCGTGGGTGCTCCTGCTTACTTGCTTGTGCAATCCACTTGTCTTGTCTTGCATCATGTCTAGGACGTGACTTTCTGGGTACCACGGCCAGGGACTCGCGCTGAATTGGATTAGGCTAATTATTAGATCAAACTAGAACATGAAAAATTCCCAGTCACATACAATCTCGTTATCTGGGCGCTTTAATAGACTTGTAGCTTGCCGACGAGTAGAGCACATTTCCAGCACACTGTCATGTGTTGCACCCTCTAAGTCACCTAAGGGTACATTTGTCTCCCGGGCAATGTACCCACCTATAACTCTCAACCCGCGGAAGGATAACTGGATGGTCTGCAGGGCTTGGGACTGGAAATTCTCACTTGCATCTTGTTAGTAATTAGGTTTGTGATAACCCTAGTTAGTTAAAGTAGTAAGCCGTAGTATTTGTTTGGCCGATTGCGAATGGATGGTGTCCAGCCTTGTCTAAGTCTTGTCTAGCCCTGTACCTGGAACTCTTGATCATGATTGTTTTACTTATCTCTAACGATAAAGGGGTAGAGACAGTGAGCTATTCAGGCGAAGGGGTACAATCCCGGTCCTTGTTTGGTTTACGGATTGTAACCTGGCTCCCGGAATGGTTCCACGTCCCTAGTCGTTTATCGCTCTATGTACTTTTATTACTTGTACTTTCCTTTTATTCTTTGTGTTCTGATATGCTGGCTTTTGTTCTTATTTGTGGCCTCCTTGTGGCACTTGCTCTTTCTGGGGTTTGACCCAGCTGGTTTTGTGTGGCCAGATTTCGGAGCAGCTCCCGAGGATCTACCAAGCTTCCAGCCCAATGGTGACAACTAGACGGAACCCGGGCCAAGAGTGGGTTTTCCTTTTTTGTTTCACCCACTTATATGTAAATTTATTCTTTTGAGGCGTTTAGCCGACGAGCACCTGTTAGCTCGATGCACATTTACTTACTGTCTGCCTACGGGCTGTAAGCATAATTAACAAATCCTAGGGTTGATCATGTATGACTGAACTCTTGCTAGTCCCATCATTTTGTACGACTAGCTTCATGATCATCCAATATGTAATATTTGGGACGCCGTATATATATATATATATTTGATGCTCTAATATCTTGTAACTCTGTTAATTGCTTGAGATTGAGACAATAGGCTTGACCTTAAGAGACTGCTGGCTTGTAGTAAACCCTCATATCTAGACAGCCGTGACCGTATAGTTAAGATGTATTCTATTTCAATATACGTAGCTGGCTATGTCTGCCCCCGCTTTCCAGTATTCTGGTTCTGGGGCGTGATACGGTTTAAGTGGTGGCCCATGCAGGTCTTGTCAATTAAGAAATATGGGGGTTTACCGAATAGATGTCTCAATCAATATTCGCCCTTGATCTCTGCTCGTATCTTCAAATCCTTGAGATTCTTGACCTGATCACATGCTTGTATCATTGATCTGTCCTGGCCCTTTTCTTATTGTTCCCTATGTCGTCTTCTTCAGCGGCATTACTCCCGGACCTGCCAACCAGCCAGAGGAAGCTCGATAAGCACCCCAGCGCCAGGAAGATCAAGCTCAGCACTCTGGAGTAGCCTCCCGAGTTATGCTTTCCGGAGGCTCAGAACCTCCAGTTCAGGCAGCTCCGCCCGCTCAACCAGCTAGACAGGATGAGGGACCTTTGGTAGGGCTTATCAGAGAACTACTTGCATCCCAAGATCGCTGAGGCGACGCCTTGCACCAGGAAGTTCATGATGCACTAAACCGAGGAGGTCCCCAAGGGAATCAGGCGGCCAACAGTTTCAAGCGCTTGAACCCTCCCTTCTTTGACGGCAGTAAAGATGCGATTGCCGCAGACGCTTGGCTTCAGGATACCGAGGTGGTTCTAGAAGCAGCTAGAACACCTGAGAATGAGAAGGTGGCGGTGGTACACCTACAGTTGTTAGACTTGGCTCGCGATTGGTGGACAGCTCAGGCCATGGGGTTAGCGGCACCAGTGACTTGGGCGACGTTCAGAGAGAGATTCCAGACAAAGTACTTCGATGCGGTGGCACGGTACGACCTGCAGACCCGGTTCACCAACTTGAAGCAAGGAGGCAGGACGGTCGATGGCTATGCGACCGAGTTTTCTAGGCTGAGTAGGTTCGCCCCCATTTTGGTGGCGACCGAGTTCGATAGGGCTCAGCGGTTCCAGCAAGGGCTGCACTTAGAGATATTATTGGCTGTGGAGCAGTTCGAGCACCAGACGTTCGATGCAGTGTTGAAGGCAACAAGGAGGCATGAGTACACCTCCCGGAGAATTATGGACAGGACCGGAGGCAGGAAGCGGTCCCACAACCAGATGCACCAATCTTCAGCTCCAGCCCCGGCAGCTAGGGGTATAACCATTGGGACTCCGAGGCGGGCGGCCTCAGTGACGTCGGTTCAGCATTCAACCCCGACTTATCCGCAGCAGCAGAAGCAGAAGCAGTCTTCCGCGGTGGGATGTTCTCATTGCGGGAAGCCGGGCCATGTAGTGGCAGAGTGTCGTAGGGCACAAGGATTATGCCTGGCTTGTGGAGGAGCAGACCACCAGATAGGGACCTGTCCGAATAGGGGAGGTCCATCATCATCCAACCTTTCTAGTTCTTCGGTGAGAGGACCAGCCCCAGTTCCAGTCCAGCAGCAGCAGCAACAGCAGTACTCGAGGCCATTGTTGCCTCAGGCCAAGGCCTTTCAGCAGCAGAACCAGCAGCAGTTCACCCAGGCTCCAGCACAGAACCGACAGAGGGGTTTCCAGCAGAGGGGACCCGCAGCTAGAGGTCAGGCTATGATGATGACCATGGAAGAAGAAGTTGCACCAGGTGAGGTAGTGGCAGGTACTATTCTCGTCAACACCTTTTCAGCATCTGTATTATTTGATTCTGGTGCATCGCATTCATTCATGTCTGCACGATTCGTGACACGGATAGGATTGGAGCCCGAGTCATTATCAGTGAGGCTCAATATACTTACTGGTAATGGTCTTGTGGGAGTAGATCGAGTGTTTTTCTCGTGTCAGATCATAGTTAGCGGTAGAGAGTTCCCCGCTAGGCTCATAGAGTTCCCTATGGCAGACTATGATATAGTCCTAGGCATGGATTGGTTGAGGAACCATTATGCTAGGATAGATTGCCATGTTGGCAGAGTTGTCTTTAGTATTTTCGGAGAGCCAGAGTTTTTATTTTCCAGAGGCACAGTAGAGCAATCTCCTCCAGTATTGCGGATGGCAGTAGCAGCAGTACAGTTGTCCCGGATAGTTGAAAAGTTTCCAGATGTCTTCCCAGAGGAACTTCCAGGGATGCCACCAGAGCGGGAGATCGAGTTCACCATCGATTTGATTCCCGGGACAGCACCAGTATCAGAGCGAGTCTACAGAATGGCGCCTTCAGAGTTGGAGATTTTGTACAAGATGATTGAAGAACTCAGGACCAAAGGATTCATTCGTACAAGTGGATCGCCTTGGGGAGCCCCGATGCTTCTTGTGAAAAAGAAGGATGGTACGTCTAGGATATGTGTTGATTATCGTACCTTAAACTCAGTGACAATCAAGAACAGATACCCTCTCCCGAGGATAGATGACTTGTTTGATCAACTCAAGGGGGCTTCAGTTTTCTCGAAGATAGACTTGCGGTCAGGATACCACCAGATCAGAGTCAGAGAGCAGGACATCCCGAAGACGGCGTTCAGATCTAGGTACGGGTATTGGGAGTTTCTAGTTATGCCCTTTGGAGCGACCAATGTGCCGGCAGTATTCATGGACCTCATGAACCGTATTTTCATGCCTTACTTGGATCAGTTTGTGATAGTGTTCCTTGATGACATCCTGGTCTACAGCAAGAGTGAAGCAGAGCACGAGCAGCATCTCAGAATTGTCCTCCAGATTCTCAGAGAGCACCAGTTGTACGCCAAGTTCAGTAAATGCGAGTTCTGGCTCGATCGTATTTCTTACTTATATCACATCATTACCAGAGGAGGAGTGGAAGTGGATCCCCAGAAGATTGTGGCTATCGAGGCATGGCCAGTACCCAGCTCAGTGGCAGAAGTTCGCAGCTTTCTTGGATTGGCCGGCTACTACCGACGGTTCGTCTCTGATTTTGCAAGGATTTCAGCGCCGATGACCCAGTTGACCCGCAAGGATGTGCCATTCGTTTGGACAGCAGAATGTCAGGAATCATTTGAGAAGTTGAAGCGAGGTTTGATAGCGGCTCCCATTCTTACCCTTCCAGATGGGACCGGAGGATTCACAGTTTATTGCGACGCTTCAGGCAGAGGATTGGGATGTGTTTTGATGCAGCATGGGAAGGTAATTGCTTATGCGTCACGTCAACTCCGTGATCATGAGAAGAATTACCCGACCCACGACTTGGAGCTAGCAGCAGTAGTGTTTGCACTTAAGTTGTGGAGGCACTACTTGTACGGAGACAGAGTGGAGATATTTATTGATCATAAGAGCCTGAAGTATGTTTTCACCCAGAAGGATCTTAATATGCGGCAGAGAATATGGCTCGAGCTACTGGTGGACTACGATGTGGATTTGCAGTATTATCCCGGGAAGGCCAACGTTGTAGCAGATACGTTGAGCCGGAGAGCCGGAGTTTATTTCCTGACGGCGCAACCAGAGCTATTGGCAGATCTTCAGAAGATGGGTATAGAAGTTGTCCTCCATTCCAATGTGGCCTTGATGGCCAGCCTACAGATTTAGTCCACCATAGTTGAGAGGATTCGGACAGCACAGTTAACAGATTCCAAGATTCAGCGGCTCAGAGCAGAGTGCGAGGCAGGGAGAAGGCCAGAGTTATGTATTCATGAGGATGGTACACTTCGACATGGCACGCGTCTTTGTGTACCCAGTGGAGATATCAGACAGGAAGTCATGGCAGAGGCTCACAGTTCGCAGTATTCTATCCACCCAGGCGGCACGAAGATGTATAGAGATATTCGTCAACACTTTTGGTGGAATGGTATGAAGAGAGAGATAGCCCGGTATGTCTCTCGATGTTTGGTTTGCCAACAAGTCAAGGCTGAACATCAGAGGCCAGCTGGACTTCTTCAACCTTTACCGATCCCAGAATAGAAATGGGAACACATAACCATGGATTTTGTGACTGGATTACCCAGATCTCCGGCAGGCAGAGATGCTATTTGGGTCATTGTAGATAGGCTTACCAAGGTGGCACACTTTCTTCCATTTAGAGTTGGACAGTCGACGGCACAGCTAGCAGAGATGTATCTCAGGCAGATCGTCAGACTTCACGGAGTGCCAGTCAGTATAGTATCAGACAGGGATACGAGATTCACATCGCACTTCTGGCGCAGTCTTTATCAAAGTTTGGGGACTCGTCTCAAGTTCAGCTCAGCGTATCATCCGCAGACAGATGGGCAGTCAGAGCGTACTATACAAACTCTCGAAGATATGTTGCGGTCATGTACCCTTGACTTCGGTGGTTCGTGGGAGGATCACCTGCACCTGGTGGAATTCTCGTACAACAACAGTTTCCAGGCCAGTATCCAGATGGCACCCTTCGAGGCTCTGTATGGTAGGAAGTGCAGATCCCCGTTAGCATAGGACGATGTTAGAGAGAGGCAGATGCTTGGTCCAGAACTGATTTCTCAGACGGTTGAAGTGGTCAGGAAAGTCAGAGATCACCTCCGAGTTGCTCAGGATCGCCAGTGCCATTGGGCCGATGCTCATCGGCGTCCCTTAGAATTTACCGTCGGTGACCATGTATTCCTTAGGATCTCGTCTACCCGCGACGTCATTCATTTTGGCGTGCGTGAAAGCTTAGTCCTAGGTATATAGGGCCGTTCGATATTCTGGAGCGAGTAGGCGATGTGTCCTATCGTCTCGCTCTTCCGCCGTCGCTAAGTGAGGTACATAATGTATTCCATGTATCCCAATTAAGACGGTACATCCCGGACCCGAGCCATATCCTAGATCATTCGAAATTGGTTGTTGGTACCAACCTTTCGTATGAGGAGAGGCCCGTGTCTATATTGGACCGGAAAGAAAAGACGCTCAAAAACAAGACTATTAACTTAGTCCGTGTTGCTTGGGGTCATCACTCTCTAGATGAGTCAACATGGGAGCGTGAGGACGACATCCGATCGCGATACCCCTACCTATTTGACTCGTAAGGTATAATGTCTTCCTTGTGCCTTACGCTTTCCCTTCCTTGCTTGCATTGTATGATTGTATGATTGAACTGCTTAGTGTAGCTTGTCTGTGCTTAGTATAGCTTGTCGTGGCAATCTCTAGCTCCTTGATTAAATTCTGAAGACGAAATTCTTTGAAGGTGGGTAGAGTTGTCACCCCCATTTCCTGTATTTCGTATTTGTACTCGTAATTTGATTTTGGAACGTATTTTATTTTCTCGACTTGTGGATTCGGGTTCTCGTAAATAGGTTTTGGACCATGGCTTGGTTTTATTTTGTGGAGTTTGGTTTGGTTTGGTTCATCATGAGAGGTACACCTTAGCCTATTCTCCCCCTCCATTCCATCACAACCACCCTCATTAAAACCTACCAACCTTTTCTCTCTCCTCCATAACTCCATTAATTTCTTTCAACTTCTTCTTCTTCCTTCTTCCACACAACTCCCCAACCCATAGGCAAGTGCACCTTGCCATCAAATAAGCACCACTTTTTATTTGTCCATTAACTAGATTAGGCCATGGAGAACAACTTTAGAACTTGACATTTTGTGATTTGGAGCTTTCATTCTTCTAGATCTAGGTTTTAACCATTTTCGAAAATCCTTGGTTTTGATCTATTAAATTTTGATTTTTGCTTGTTTTGATGCTTCCATGTGGAAGAGAATTCGATTTTACTCAAGTTAGAACTTTGAAAATCTAGATTTGGTTTTGATTTGGCAAAGTTATGAAGAATTGAAGTTCTTGGTATTCTTGGACCTGCTCTCGGCCAGGAAGAACATCCCTCTGCCTTGCGCTCTTTAGCGCATGGCCGGTTGCGCACCCCCCCGGTCTGTGCTCTTTAGCGCAGGGCCGATTGCGCATGACCTCAGCCAGTGCTTTGCGCTGCGCTGGATTGCGCTAGCGCAAGCCATCCATGCGCAAGCCAGCCATGCGCAAGCCGACGTCTGCGCAATCCACCCTTACGCAATCTATCCCTGCGCACTCCACTCATGCGCAATCTGACCCTGCGCCATCCATTCCTGCGCAACCTGATCCCGCGCAATCCATCTGCTGCGCCATCCATCTCTGGCGCAGTTGGTACCCTGCGCAGCTCACCCTGCGCAATTGGCCCCTGCGCACCTAACTCTTGCGCAATCCAACTCCATGATCCCTTGCACAATATGTCCAATTATGGAGATTTGGTTTTATTTTTCCTTAATGCTTGGCTCTTCTATAGCCCTGTATTTTGATATTTTATTAGATATTTTGCGCCCATTTTATATCCTTACGCCTTTTGTCATGAACTTGATTTTTACTTAATACGTTTGGATTGACTATTGTACATGGCACGGTATGGCAAGGAACTAGCATGACATGACAGTGACCCGTAGTGGCACACTCCTGACAGTACCCTGACATGAATTATCTTGATAACTTGATAGTGGCCCGTGGCGGCGCACTCCTGACTTGACTTGTAACTTGTAACTTGACTCGTATAATCAACTTGACACCGTGGGTGCTCCTGCTTGCTTGCTTGTGCAATCCACTTGTCTTGTCTTGCATCATGTCTAGGACGTGACTTCCTGGGTACCACGGCCAGGGACTCGCGCTGAATTGGATTAGGCTAATTATTAGATCAAACTAGAACATGGAGAATTCTCAGTCACATGCAATCTCGTTATCTGGGTGCTTTAATGGACTTGTAGCTTGCCGACGAGTAGAGCACATTTCCAGCACACTGTCATGTGTTGCACCCTCTAAGTTACCTAAGGGTACATTTGTCTCCCGAGCAATGTACCCACCTATAACTCTCAACCCGCGGAAGGATAACTGGATGGTCTGCAGGGCTTGGGACTGAAAATTTTCACTTGCATCTTGTTAGTAATTAGGTTTGTGATAACCCTAGTTAGTTAAAGTAGTAAGCCGTAGTATTTGTTTGGCCGATTGCGAATGGATGGTGTCCAGCCTTGTCTAAGTCTTGTCTAGCCCTGTACCTGGAACTCTTGATCATGATTGTTTTACTTATCTCTAACGATAAAGGGGTAGAGACAGTGAGCTATTCAGGCGAAGGGGTACAATCCCGGTCCTTGTTTGGTTTAAGGATTGTAACCTGGCTCCCGGAATGGTTCCACGTCCCTAGTCGTTTATCACTCTGTGTACTTTTATTACTTGTACTTTCCTTTTATTCTTTGTGTTCTGATATGCTAGCTTTTGTTCTTATTTGTGGCCTCCTTGTGGCACTTGCTCTTTCTGGGGTTTGACCCAGCTGGTTTTGTGTGGCCAGATTTTGGAGCAGCTTCCGAAGATCTACCAAGCTTCCAGCCCAATGGTGACAACTAGACGGAACCCGAGCCAAGAGTGGGTTTTCCTTTTTTGTTTCACCCACTTATATGTAAATTTATTCTTTTGAGGCGTTTAGCCGACGAGCACCTGTTAGCTCGATGCACATTTACTTACTGTCTGCCTACGGGCTGTAAGCATGATTAACAAATCCTAGGGTTGATCATGTATGACTGAACTCTTGCTAGTCCCATCATTTTGTACGACTAGCTTCATGATCATCCAATATGTAATATTTGGGACGCCTTATATATATATATTTGATGCTCTAATATCTTGTAACTCTGTTAATTGCTTGAGATTGAGACAATAGGCTTGACCTTAAGAGACTGCTGGCTTGTAGTAAACCCTCATATCTAGACAGCCATGACCGTATAGTTGAGATGTATTCTATTTCAATATACGTAGCTGGCTATGTCTGCCCCCGCTCTCCAGTATTCTGGTTCTGGGACGTGACACAGATACAGACACTCAACGTCTTCTTCCTTTCCGTAAGCTCCTGCACCTAGAGCAACCCAGATCTTCAGAGAACCGAGAACCGTCGTTAGATCGTCAACGGAGTCAACGCATTACCACTCGCTCCATCGGCACAAGGGACCCAGATAAACAAAAGTGTACTCCTAGGACTACATCTAAGTCCTACATTGTAATACTGTTCTGTTTGTATTGAAATTACATCAAAAGATTTTAATGGCAAACAAGCTGGTGACTCTGCTGGGGACCTTTCTCCTCTACCGAGAAAGCTGTGTCGCAATCCGACGACGTGAAGGTGGGCTCCTCCCACATGATGCTGGTCCTACGCCTCAATCAACAGGCGTATGAGGAGTTCATCTCTGAAGTCAGTACGAGTCCTTCGAAGCGGCTGCCGAAGCCGAAGAAGACTCGCCAAGTCTGGGTACGCAAGGTCGACGCCTCTGGCACCACCACCGAAGGGGATGCACCAATGCAGCCTTCCCTTCCTGCTGACGTCCTCAGCAACCAAGATGCGCCCACCGGTGCAGCGCATCTCTCGAAAAAATGTGCGGCTGACCACGTTCCCCAGCCATCTTCCTCTCAGGAGAGGAAGATGCATCGACGGAGCAGGGGTGCAGCTAATGCCCCACGCATCTCCTCTGATGCGCCGCAAAAGGTCTTTGTCTTTGACAGACTCACTTGCTGTAGTGGCGAAGAGAATTTTGACTCTGAGTACTATGCGCCCCAGCGGGCTAGTACGAAGAAGTCCAAGACAGCACGGGCCATGCGCCTCAAATATGCTATGCCGACAGCAAACCAGAAGCATGCGCTCACAATCATGCGTGCTACTGATGGTAAGCTGTACAAGGTCGACTCGGGTGCTTCTGTGCCGGAAAAGAGTCGACCTTCAAAGTCGTTGTCTCACTTGGGCGTATCTGTTGCGTTTGCAACCGAGTCGAGCAAGGCAAACCCTGTGGTCTTGAACTCCCGTGCCTCCTCTGGTTGTGCGTTTGAGGTTCGTTCAAGTCACTGTAAATGTTGTTCCTCCACTACTGATCTGAGCACCTGTTTGGTGTTGGATCAGGGGTCGCAGCATTCACTTGACCACCCCGACGCTTGGCCTTGCCATGCGCCTGATGGGGGTACGAAGTTGGCACTCTCCTCCAACGATCTGCGTAATGTGATCACTCACAAACGCCGATCAGGAGAGTCGACTGACAAGCACAATGCGCCCCTCACAGGGCACGCATGTGCTGTAGTCACCATCAACTGTTGTTGTAAAACAGCAGTCCCGCCACCAAGGCAGTCGGTGTTCCAGCGGCTGCAATCATCAACACCTCTCCTACGTCGCCTCGGAAAGAAGGTGTCAATTGAAGAGGACCCAGAGGTTGCTTCATGCAACGTGATCTCTAATTCCTCGTTAATCCGAAAGGCGACTGGTCATTCCGCATCTCGTCCAAGAGTCAGCCGAGGAGAACCAAGACAACTGTTCCATCCTCTGGAGTGTTCAAAGGCACTCAGGGGAGAAAGAAGATCCTGGAGGAAGCTGGGGGTAGTCAGGCCCTTGTCGATCCTCCTTCTGAAGACGAAGATGCCCTCCAGAGCACAGCTGGGGTGGATCTTCATCCTAGAGACATAGACTGCCTCCCGGACACAGCTGGGGGTAGTCTGGCCCCTGCGGACCTGCGTCTCGAAGACGAAGAAGTCAGCCTTTCGGACATAGCGGGGGGTAATCAGGCCCTCGTGGATACTTCTCCCGAAGACGAGGGTGTCCTCCAGAACATAGCTGGGGGTAGCCAGGACGAAGCTCCATGAGAGGCAACTCCCCTACAAAAGAGCGAGGCCGAGAGTGAAGCCTCAACTGATCCATCTGACTCCAGCCGTGTCATGACGGTATACATGACTGGGGATGATACCGAGCCTGATGCACTGCTGTTTCACTTAACAAAATGCCTGAAATTGGCTTTTGAAAGAAAACGAGAAAAAGTACAAAAAGTACAAATTGTTCTGGAAAGTATTGCTATGGAAGTCTGATCTGAAGGCGATCACTTTGTTCCTTGGACCATACGATGATGATAAAGATCACTGCTAGAAAATGAACAGCTGGAAGAACTAAGTCACCAGAAAGGTATCGACGCACTTGGGCACTGATGGCGAGGTCGAATGCTTTCCTGCTTTGCTTCACTCTGTTCTGGAAGAAAAGTTGAAGAAGAATGCTCTTGAAAATCAAAGTTTCTAGGCTCTGATCTCTGTATTCTCTCATGTCTCTCTGATGCTGCTGATGTGAAAAATAAGTCTATTTATAGACTTGACTCATTGTGCGTAAAAAGCAACAAAATTGGGTTTTTATGCTGGTAACTGTCACCCACGATGGGAGTCACCCTCTACGTATGTTGACACGTGTCCCATTATTTTAACAAAAATAGGGAGCACGTACACACGTTCTTCAATAAATGTGGCACGAAAGCCACGTGGATAAACCAAGTTCCAAAGTAGTCAGGAAGAATTGGACGTAAAAACAACCCAAAATATGCTCCAAGCGTAAAGTGGCAAACTGGCGTAAAAACAACCCAAATAAACTTCTCAGCGTAAAGTGGCTAAAATAGCCTTGTGCGTAAAATTTAGCCCAAATAGACTTTACACTCACAATAGCCTTGAGCGTAAAAGCTCACATAACTATCGTGCGTAAAAAGAAGTGATCTTAATGAGCATAAAATAGCCTTCTCTGCACACCATACGATAAGTATTGGGCTTGGTGTAAATCCAATCTCTTCGAATTCTGTGTTTATACGTTGTCAGCAAATTATTATGTCAGATTCATTATCACTTGCATTAATGAGACCTGACAGCCTGTCCCCGGGCGTAAAACTTAATGAACTGCCTTAGCGTAAAGTAGCTTGCGTAAAATAGCTAGGCGTAAAATTCCCAAACTCTTTGACTCAGTCCATAGAACACTTTTTACGCTCCTACAAGACCCCCTTCAAAGTTTTCGAAATTTGAAAAGACATCAAAAATTTCGAAATACTTTAAAAATAAAAAGTCAAGAAATGGCGTTGGTCAATACTCAACTGTCATAATGAATTTTTTCTCGAAACATTCGAACGCCTCTTCGTTTCCCCGAGTTGCATTGACAATGTTCAGTTTCCCATAGGGAATATGCAGGGTTGATTGATGATATAAGGAAAAGTTTTTCACTCTCACTTCTCATTCTCACATTGTCATGGCACCGAAGAAAGAGATAGAGGCTGACAAGGAAAAGGCTCAAGGCTCAAGGCTTGACATAGAGACGGAGGGCGATCAATTGCTGCGAGCACGCAACTTCATGGAGTGCTTTGGACTGACTCCAGCGATCTTCGATCGTATAAATGGTGGTCCCCCAACTGCCTACGAAGGATCCGGTGATGCAGAAGCATTCCTCGATCGGATGCGTCATTCAGGGATCCACAATGTGCACGAGTTAGGTGCCTCCCTTCATCAGCCCAATGAAGGAGAGAAGAAGAAATAATGTTTTGTGTAGGGGTGTCATCTATGTATTGTGACACTCAACTTATCTGTAGGGGCCTACTCTCTTTTTATGAAATAAAATCATGGTGTTGTTTTCATCTTTATTCGTGTGGTGCATTGACATAGGATCATTCTACACCTCTTTTGACTGTTTCCATGTTTGCTCATTCCCAAGAAAAACAAAACAACACGTGGCAACTGTTCTGTGGTTATGAGCGCCTCTTATTAGGATCTTTCCCGAAATAGACTCAAACCATCTGCTTCTTTGAACCTTTATAAATAGCTGAGTTAAAGGATGCATTCTCATTCCTTTATTCTTCTTCTTCTCCAAAGATGACTTTTTGCAAGACTCCTTCCTCCGACAAGGGATTGATGATGGCAATGCTTTCCGATGTCATTCCCCTACACACCGTGTCATCAGTCGTTGATTCAATAACATCTGATCTCGATGGTAAGCCCATCGTGGAACAGTAGCTTTTCTGTGAATAATCATCATTTATCCATTGTTATGCGCGTCGTATCGGCTGTCTTTGAGCTTTTGTTGAAAATAAACGCCTATGTTTGATAGATAAGGCGCGTCTGCTGAAAACGAGCGCAAATCCTTAATAGATAAAGTGCGTTTAAAAAACGAGCGCAAATCCTTGATAGATAAAGTGCGCTTGAAAAATGAGCGCAAATCCTTGATAGATAAGGTGCTCCTATTGAAGACAAGCATTTGTCTTTAACTGAACAATGTGCGCAATCGTCTGTCTTTGATTGGCCAGTATGCGCCTGATGACACTTCTGTTAAAAAAAAAATTTTTGTTGTTTTCTGCGGAAGCTTGGCTGAAGAACTTTTCCAGAACTGGCATTGGCGATATGGATGCTGTGGGGATCATTCTTCTGACACACACATCAGGGAGCTCATGCGCTTTTGACGCGCAAATCAGACAACTCAGAACTCTTCGTGGGATAGAAGGGTCTTCCTCAGATGGTAGGAAGAGCCTTTATACACGGAAAGTTGGATGGTGGAGTCAACTCTAACCCGAGAAGTTGGGTAGTAGAGTTCCTTTCACGACAGAACTAGGAATCGTATCCCAATGCTGGATGCATTCCTATCTCTTCTGAAGGGCCGTCATTTCTCCACCAATTGTATTGGCAGTAACACGTCTTCGGGCTGCCATACTCTGGGGTTCTTCTCTCGTCTGAGAGAGAAGACCAGAGTTAATTCCTACTGCTTTTGTTGCCATTGAGGCTCAGACAGCAAGGAATTGCCACCAACAACGAATCCGATGAAGAAGATCCAAAGAAGTAATAGATCTCCATTAGGTCATCGTTGTCGTATGGAATAAAAATCCAAAATGTAATAGATTTCCATTATGATTTGTAAGAAAGTCTAAGAAATGTAATAGACTTTTATGATGATAAAGTGAGAAGGGAAATGACAATTCTGTGGGAAATACTCCTTTGAAACTTTTTTCGATGCTCATAGTATTGTTTGTTTTAATATATTTGTCAGAGGTAATATGAACGTGACAAGTCTTTCACACTCAATAACTTATATCTATCCATAGTAAATATGGACATGATAGATAATGAAATCTTGTTTTCTGTTTTAGAGTATACAATACTATCAGAGGTAATATGGACATGACAGATTGTAACGACTCAAAGAAAAATAGATTAATATCTATTCAGAGGCCAAATGGACATGATAGATAGGAAAAACAAGCAGACTTAATATTTATGCAGAGGTCAAATGGACATGATAAATAATAAATCCAACTTTTTATACCAACTGGTAAGATAAAAGATTCATATTTTTCTCTGAAGAGACAAGTAATATAATCAGCTTAACCAAACATTGGTAGCTGGGGAAATAAGAAGACAGACGTCATTGAGGATATATACCAAAACTATGAAAGAATGAATGAACCAACATTTCTTTTGGGAAAAGAAAGATCATTTCAATTCCACAATTAAATAGATGAATCTGATGTAATGAATGGATAGGTCTTTTCAGGAATAAAAAGTTGTTTCAATTTCCAAGACCGGTTCATTAATAGCTCCCTCCTATAAATAGATGAGAACTTTTTGTAACATTTCATCTTTGTTTCCATTCTTCTATTGGAAATGTCTTCCGAGAACGTGCTGCAAAAGACTGAAGTCACCATGAAGGTTGAGAACGTCATCGAGATGCACCCCGCTGAACCAATTGTGTCAGGCCCAACTGGAATAGACGAAGGCTCTTCTACGCCTAAGCCATCCCAAGACATCCTCGCTTTCTTAGTAGAGCCAGGAAAAACTCCTGAAGACGAGGCGCTGACGATGGCTGCCTGCAAGTTTTTTGTAAACTCAGGCAATGATGTTTTCAATGCATTGGCTGACTATGTATTCAATAAGGAAGGCAGTGGTCCTCATCCTTAATCCTTTGTTCTGAACAAAAACAAAAATAAAAAATTTATTTTCATTCTATTTTTTTTATACATAGTATTTCTTAAGAAATTTGCCATTGATCGGCATCATGAGTAAATCTCCATTGGGCTTAGATAACCGATAAGCACCGTTGGAAAAAACTGTCTCAATAACATAAGGGCCTTCCCATTTTGCTTAGAATTTCCCTTTGCTTTTATGAGTCATCACCATCGGTCTTCGAACGGCTAAAACAAACTCACCGACCTTGAATACCCTCTCTTTAACTTTACGATTGAAAGTTCGAGATATACGGGCTTGATATAGCTCAATATGCTGTTGTGCTTGAAGACGCTTTTCGTCCAATCCTTCAAGTTCTTGGAGTTGTAAGCGATCATTGTTCTCTGTAGTTAGCTCATTAGCAATGGCTATTCGAAGAGATGGAATCTAGATTTCCAGTGGAAGGACAGCCTCACATCCGTAAACCAGTGAAAATGGTATAAAACCGGTAGGAGTTCCAACTGACGTTCGATAAGCCCATAAACATTCTCCAAGTTTCTCATTCCAATCACGTTTATTAGAAGAGACAAACTTTTTGAGAAGTTTGATGATCGTCTTGTTGAAAGCTTCGTCTTGTTGAAAGCTTCGGCTAAACCATTAGCAGCTGGATTATAAGCCGTAGACGCCAAGTTTTGGATTCGATTCTTATTACAGAATCGATAAAATGCCTGACTGGCAAATTGTGGTCCATTATCATGAATTATCCGTCGAGGAATTCCGAAGCGATAAAGAACATGATGTTTGATGAAGCTAATCACATTAGAAGTTTTTACTTCAACAAGGGGAACTGCTTCTGCCCACTTAGAAAAGTAATCGGTTATAGCCAATATAAACCGATGTCCCCTGACAGAAGAAGGATTAATAGGACCAATAATGTCCATGCTCCAAGCTTCGAAGGGCCAAGAAGCTGCTGTAGGATGCAAGAATTCAGACGGTTGATGAATAAAATCAGCATAAATCTGACATGCTTTACATCGTCTAGCATAATCCACAGCGTCTGCTATCATGGATGGCCAATAATATCCCATTCTTCGAATACGGTCTTGTAATTTCGGACCTGGTTGATGAGCACCACAAACACCATCATGAGCTTCACAAAGTGTTTGCTTAGCTTCACTCTATGAGAGACAGCGTAGCAAAAGTCCATCATATGAACGATGATATAACATATGTAAAGACGAATCATAATAAAATCGAAATGATCGTCTCTTGATTGATGCAACTTCTTTTGGATCTTCAGGTAAAATCTCATGAACCGCATAATCAATGAATGGACTTCTCCAATCCTTCTGTTGGGAACTTGACTCTGTAATATAACTCTGTTCAATATACAGATTGTTCTTAACACAGAATAAGTCTCGGTCCAACAAAGTAATTATGTTTTGTCTTCGAATTGGAACAGCTAAATCTGCAGCAAGGCTAGCAAGAGCATCAGCTTCCACATTCTGAGAACGTGGTACGAATTCGATAAAGAACCCCTTGAATAAAAGAACCAATTCGATTACCACTTGATGATAAGGGATGAGGTCAGGATTTCTGACTTCATATGTCCCTCTAACCTGATTAACAATCAGTTGAGAATCTTCATAAGCTTCTAAGAACTCAATGTCCAATTCTTTTGCTACTTGGAGACCAATTAACAGAGCATTGTATTCTGCCACATTGTTAGAGCATGGCTCATTGAGAGAATAAGTACGGTATATGACTATTTTGTCAGGAGAAACCAAGACGATTCCTACTCCGGAGACGATATTGCCTTTAGGCCCAACCCGTGATGCTCTATCAAAATATAATTGCCAAATATTATCCCTCAAAGTCATATTGCAATCCACGACTTCATCTGGAATATCTTCATATAGCTTCGATGTTTCAGGTATAGGGTGAGCTGCTAAGAAATCAGCTAATGCTTGACCCTTCACTGATTTTTGAGGTACATAAACCATGTCGTAAGGAGTGAGCAACATCGTCCAGGTAGCTAACCTGGAGTTAAGAATGCTTGGTTTTCTCATCAGTACCCGAATAGGATTTATTCTGGAGATGACATGAACAGTTTGTCCTGACACATAATGTCATGTCTTTTGTACAGCAAAAACTAAAGCCATACATTCCTTTTCCACATGAGTATACCTGTGTTCAGCTCCGACCATCATTCGGCTAAGATAATAAATTGCTTGTTCATGACCCATATCACTTTTCTGTGCAAGAAGAGCACCAAGTGAATGATCTAATGCTCGAACATATAGCAAAAATGGTCTTCCCACTACTGGTGGTACTAAAACAGAAGGATTTGTCAGGTATTGCTTGATGTCATTGAAAGCTTTCTGACACACTTCATCCCAAACAAATGATACACCCTTCTTTAATAGACGGAAGAAAGGTTGGCATCTTCCAGAGAGATTGGATATAAATCTCCTGATATAAGCAATGCGACCTTGGAAGCCGCATATTTTTTTTAAATTGTGTGGAGGACGCATTTTAAGAATTGCTTTAATTTTATCAGGGTCAACATGGATACCCTGAGAAGTGATGACAAATCCCAAAAATTTGCCACTGGAAACCCCTAAGAAGGACTTGGTAGGGTTCATTTTCAATTGATGCTGACGCATCAATTCAAATACTGTCCTTAAGTCTTGAATATGATCATCTTTTGATCGACTTTTGACAGCAATGTCATCTACATAACATTCAACTGTCTTCCGTAGATGTTCTTAAAAGATGTTGCTCATAGCCTTTTGATACGTGACACCGGCATTTTTAAGACCAAACGGCATAACTGTATAACAATAAACCCCAAGGGGTGTTCGGAAAGCAGTATGCTTCTCATCTTCGGGATACATCTTGATCTGATTGTATCCTGAAAATTCGTCCATGAAAGACATGCGTTCAAAACCGCATGTATTATCTATCATGACATCAGTAATTGGAAGTGGAAATTCGTCCTTTGGACAAGCTGCATTAAGATCTCGAAAATCTATGCAAACTCGGACTTTTTCGTTCTTCTTCATAACAGGAACAATATTGGCAACCCAGTCTAGATGTTGTTCTTCACGAACAAAGCCACATGTAATCAACTTTTTGACTTTCGCTTCAATTGCATCCATCATGTCTGGTCGAAAACGCCGTTGCTGTTGTTTTACAGGCTTGGCCTTAGGAAGAATATTGAGTTTATGAGTAGCAACTTTAGGATCCAAATCCGACATATCCTCATAACTCCATGCAAAGATATCAATATATTCTTTAATCAATTTTATCAACTCTTTCTTTTCATCTTCGGAAAGGTTCTTACTGATGAATATTGGCTTGGATGTAATTCTGTCTCCAACATCGATTTGAAGAATCTCATCCTCCGTAGGTGGTTGTCGTTGTTCAAAATGAAGTTCCCACTGTATGTCCATCTGTTGGGCCCAAGGGTCATTTTCAAATAGCTCAGATTCGTCATCAGTTTGAACCATGTTGACTGAGAATATACATTCAGATTCATCAAAATAGTCTCCTCCAGCATATTCAGATTCAATGAAATGGATTTCTTCGGAATCTGAGGATTGTGAAGAACTAGAAGAGAATTCTTCTTGTATATCATCATTAAACATATGGGTCGGATCATATCCCAACCCATGACGAGTTTTCTGGTAAAACGGATCACCACATAATGGTAATCGTCTACCCTTGCCTTGATTGAGACCTTGCATAGTCTTCAAATCATATCCCATATTTTGGATAATCTTGAGAGATTGTTGACTATATTTGTCAATTCGTATTCTTTCTTTATCTTTATCTCTAAGATCATCCGTCTGAACTGTAGGACCGTTGAGCACCTCTAGAGGGAGGGTGAATAGAGTGTGTGCGTGTGCAGCAAAAAATAATCACCAATTAAAAATATTAAGCAATAACTATGGCAGTATAAAAGACGGTAAATAAAATACGGTAAAGTAAGAGTCAAGAATTCAAACTCAGTGACACAGCGATGTATACTGGTATCCCTCTGAGAGGACTAGTCCAGTCTCGAGTACTCTTGCTCGATGTTAATCCACTATGACACAAGCTTTAACTGAGCGCTTGCAACTCTTACAACACCGTGCTTGGTGACAAGTGTACGACCGACTTCACAACACCGTGCTTGGTGACGAGCGCACGACCGGCTCCAGAAGGCAATTGGAAAACTGGAACGTTTTCTGAATACAACCTCCGATACAACTCTTCAACACCAAACTCTAGATTAAAAAAAATTGTACTGGCTTGGCTAAGAGTCGTAAAGGCTTAGATATGAAAGTAAAAGCTCAGAACACTTTAGATAGAGAAGAGAAGAGATGAAATTGGATTTTCGAAATGAATGGTAATCTCAACTCTATTTATAGTGTTTTTGGGAGACGGAACTCGGGCAGAGTTCGGGCAGAGTTCGGATGCTAGGATTTCGCATACGAACGTTGGATGCAGATTTGGTGGGAACTGTATTTCAAATAACCCAGACCGAACTCGGGCTGAACTCGGATCGAACTCGGTCAGAGTTCTGTCAGAGTTCTGCTGGTTCAGAACAGTAAGGAATAAACTAAATTTGCATAGGTTTTGGGCTTTTTGGAATTGTAGATTTTTGGGATACGTAGGTAGGCTTATTTTTGTTTGTGGACTGAAAAAAAACTAAGCCAGTACCGATCCGATCAATCTCACATTTTTCCTAGACTCAATAAAAGGAAAAATACAGAATAAATATGAAAACTAATAGCCCTTTTGATGGCGTCTTTTTCCTGAACCCCCGATGCGAGGCCCCGGATAGGTCGTTGGGCGGTTCAGAGAAATCTTCTTGTATGACGCCGTTTTTGGCCCATTGCATATGTCCTGGTTTGATCATATTTGATCATGCTTATAGCATATCTACAAATACATGTTAGGCAAACAAAACAACATGATACAAGCATAGCAATATGATATAGAATATTTAGGACAATGCTAAGTTTAAGTAGCAACTTGATAGAGATTACATGAATATTAGTGGTTAAACTTAATTGATTAGCCATATTCAAAAACATGATGTAATCATTGGGCTAACATGAACAACAGGGATATTTCTAGCCAGGCCAAACACAATTTGGCGCTTATTTTTTTATCAGACGGAATCACGAAATAAGATTCTTCGTGACGTATATAAGTTACACAAGCTTGTGATGAAGCGGCTACAGGAAGAAGATAGGGAGAAGATGCTAAGAACCTTTGAGCATAAGGTCCAACATCGACATGAGGAGGAAAAGAATTTTCCTTATGGTCGATGTATAAAGTTTCTTCTGTATCTATGTCATCTTTATATTGATGACTTTGATCATCAGAAGATAAAATCATTCTTTCAAGAAATTTGACAGCCATATACTCAAAAAGAAAATCTTCATTGATATTGGAAAGTACAGAATGATCAATATTTACATCATTTACAATTTGACTGCTACGCTTCGGATTAATCATTAACGGACTGTCATCCGCCATCTGCGTAGACTTGTCAAGGTTGATGATCAATGGTGGTTCTGAATCATTCGTACGAGAAGTACGTCCCTTGACTTTGATCATAAGGGGTTGGTCTTGACTCTTGGCAGGAACATTCACTGATTCCTCAGATTAAGTTTGAGTTTTTCCTTTGACCTTGATTCAGAGGTTGATCGTTGACAGATTGAGGTTGGATTCGCCCTTTGACTTTGATCTTCAAAGGTTGCTCTTCTGGAAGATCTTCATTAATAGACTGATCTTCGGCAGATGATCAATCTTCAGCCATGTCTGATATCTCCTTTACATGCTCTTTTTTGTAGAGCATTGAATCAGAAAAATAAGCTTCGACACCCTTGAAAGGATTGATATCAGCAAACTCAGTCTTCACAACCCCTTGAGAATTCACGTACTTGAAGCATTGGTGGAGAGTTGAAGGCACAATATTATGCTCATGTAACCACGGTCTTCCAAGAAGGATGTTGTAGGATACGTCTGAGTTAATAACATAGAATGTCGCCATAGTTCGAAGATCACCAATCTGAATCTTCAGACGAATCTTTCCCAGTGGTTTACTCTTTCTAGAGTTGAAACCAACTATTGTAGTACTAGTGTAAGTCAAGTCACTAGTAGAAATCCTCAACGGTCTTAGCATACTCTGAAGGATTATGCTAATGGAAGACCCAGAATCAATGTAAATCCTGTCAACTTCAGTGGATTCGATATACCCAGTATAGCACAAAGGCCTGTCGTATTTGTTATGCTTCAACAGCATGTCCTCTTGTGTGAAGGTAATGTTAGGAATGACCTCCATCACACTATGGCACTGTGGGCATGACACTGGCATATTATCGGGAGTATTGAGTTGAGCTAAGCACGAATCGGCTTGCAACAAAGCTTCACTCAAAGTCTCTCTGCTCTCTTTAGAAAGATGCAGCAGCTCGAATATAAAGAGTCTAGCTGGAGTATTAGCTAACTGGGCTAGAATATCAAATTTGTAGGGTTTCATCATTACCCCTTGACTGGAAGCAGACTTCAACGGGACGTCGAAGTGTACTGCTTTCTGTTTTCCCTTCTCAACCACAGATGGTTTAGTAGGAACAAGAGACGGTTGAATTGGTGGTATTTCAACATCCTCTGTTTCTTTGGAGGATCCTTCATAATCTTTATGGTACTCTTTTCCAGATCTTGTACCAGCAAAGGTTTCTTCTTCAGATTCAGAAGAAGGAAGTACCATATTGCAGGATTTAGTTTTCCTTTCCTTAACCTTCTTCTTATGAGGATTTTTATGAGGAATCTCCCAACTCAATCCGACAGTGGATTTTTGATTTTGAATCTGTAAAGGAAGTCGTATTCCTTTATCATAGTTCAAACCCTCTGCCTTTTGAAAGTCATAGCCCATCTTTTTCATGAGAAGGACAGATTGTTGACTGTATAAGTGAATGGGCAGCGAACTTTTAACAGGTGGTTCAACAGAGGTAGGAGAAGAGATCTCTGTAATTACAGGAGAAAAAGAAGGCATAGAGACTTCTGAAGAAGGAGGAATAGGAATCTCTGTAGCCATAGAAGAAGAGGGAATACTCGGGATACAAGAAAAGATCCCTGTAGGAGCTTTCTCATAAGCATCAAAAATTTGTTGTGCCCTGTATAAGGAAACACTGTTCATAGCTAGCCACTGCTGATGAGTCAACTTGAGCTTGGTAGAAGGAGCCAGACTTCGAGGACATATGTTCAAACCTCTCAGTCTATCTTCCAAAGGAATGCCATCCCAAAGATGATCCAAATCATCTGGATCTGGAATAACATGAAAAATCATGTTGCAGGTTTTGACTTTACCTTTCTTGGATTTTGAAGTTTTTCCTTCATCTTCCATTTCAGGTACCAAGTCAGGATGTACCCATATAATTTCACCATTCTTTAATGTGAGAGGCAACAATCCTTCATTTTCCTCTCTGGCAGGCGGAATATTTACAATCTTCATCATCGCCTTCGAAATTGGGATAATCCTATCTGGAACTTGTTGAGGAGGAAAACCTCCAAATTGAAGAGAAACCATATTGGTTGTGACCGTATGCTCATCGTTAGTTAAAGCAATGGCATTGGCATTAATCAGCTCTTAGATTTTTCTTTTTTAGAACATAACAAGCCTTAGTGGGATGATTTATGTATCTATGATAGATACAATACTTGGGATTGTCAATGAGATTCACCTCATTAGGCCTTTTCGGCTCCGAAATTTGGAGTTTGCCACTCTTTACCAGACATTAAAATATCTCTGGGATATCACTTTCGTCAAAAGAGTATTCTTCTTTTGGTTTAGAAGACTCCTGATTATTCGGCATCGTTTTATTTTTGGAAAGATTAACCATAAGAGTATCCTTTCCTTTCCCATTACGATTGCCGAAATTATTACCAGAAGAGCCTTTCTTTCTTTTGTCTTCTGAAGCGAAGATCATCCCGTGCTCTCTAGCCAATCTATCATTAGTCTCGGCTGAAACTGCTGCTATGATAAACGAGGCCCAATCTGTGAATTGGGAACCCGTAAAGACAGTAATAGATGGTCGCAGATTCATCTTGCACGTATCAATCAGTGCTGAATCTGGCATGCCTGGAGGCATCTTCAGAGTTGCCTGTCGGAAACGTTCAATGAACGTCCGAGTATCTTCCTTTTCCTTTTGTTTGATTTCTATTGAGAAAAACATGTTCATGTCCATGCCTCCTTCATAGAAGCGGTAAAGAAACATTACTTTGAATTCGTCAAAAGACGAAATGCAATTGTCGGGTAAACTACGATACCAGTCGTAAGCTGAATCCGTCAAGCACCCAATGAACACTCGAGTGAGAATAGCATCATTTTTCTGCAGATGCACAGTCATAATATCAAAGTAATTGATATACTGACTAGGAGAAGCCTTTCCATCAAACAAAACCATTGATTGTGGCTTGAATTTCGGTAGAAAAGGTAATCATTCCAATAAGGAGGGTAAGGTTGCTTAATCCCTAACCTCTGGAGTTGATCCTTATGCTTCAGAACTTCAAACTGTGCTTTTAATTCTCGTGCTGCTTGAATAGCTTCACTGGATTGAGGAAGCACATTTGATTGAATCGTTGTCGGATGTACCGTAACTCCCACTGGAGGTGGCACATCTTCTGGAATGATGGGATCTGGGGATGCAGAATTTTGGTTAACAGCAGGCTCTTGAATATTCAAAGGTATATCAATCCCTTGACTATCTTGAGTTTGTGCTGTTACTTGCACCGGTGTTGCTACTGCCGGCTGAGCAGTTTGTTGAGTCATTATTATCTGGTGCATGCTTTGTATCATAGTAAGCATGTCCTTTAATGATTGCTTAACGGCAGTGAGACGTTGTTCTGTATTAGCAGATGACATCTCCAGTTCATCTCCAATAGCGTAGGATTCAACCTCTCTTGAAGATATAGAAGGATTGGTATAGAGGTATGAATCAACACTATCTATTTCGGACTCAAGAGATTGAGTACCCCCAGCTTCTGAATCAGAAGTCTGGAACTGGCTTTGCCTTCTTGATCGAGTATTCTGATATACTCCTTCAAAGGAATCAAGAAGTCTGTTGAATTGTTGTTGTCCTAGAGTTTGGGACATATTGCGTCTTGGACGTCGTCCTCTGTTAGTATGAGATGCCATATTGACTGACGTATATGACAACTCATGTTCTTGGTCACCAACTTGTTGTTGAGGCGTATTGAAACTTAACCGATCAAAAACTGACCGTTTGGAAGCCGAACAACAACACTTGATTACAATCTGATGACACTCACAATGGTGATTCTCTTGGGGGAGTGTCACAGAAGATCATCTATCTTTACGCTTTTGCACTAACAACTCGCATAAATCAGAAGGAGCAGAAGAAGTAGCCTTCTTTATTACATTTGGGATAGAGAAACGTTTAGTCCCTTGTGTATAAAGAAGATTACTGGCTGCATTCGCAGAGCCAAATTGTACATTTTTACGTGCTTGGAGTTGCGTGCGTAAATCCTAAGATTTTTGAGCACAAAGGACTCCATCAGCATTGCGCGTAATTTGAAGGTTTGGAACTTTGCGTACAGCAGTATAAGAAGGTTGTTGGTTAACAACAGAAGTTTTACCAACTATGTTTTTATGCTTCATGCGTGCAGGTACATTCACTTTAGATGCAGAAGCATCCTTGTGAATTTTATCTACACTGCCACAGACAGGAGATTTACCTTTACGCACAGAGCGTAAAACATGAGTATCTGCCACGTCATAGACGGAAGATTTTTCTTTACGCATAGAGCGTAAATTTTGTGCGTCTACTGCGTCACATATGGGAGACTTATTTTTACGCTCAGAACGTAAAATATTGGGGTCTACCACGTCACAGACGGGAGACTTATTCTTAAGCACAGAGCGTAAATCTTTATTTTTACGCACTGGGCGTAAAACCTGGTTTTTACACACTGGGCGTAAAACCTGGGAATCTTTACTGTCACAGACAGGAGATTTATTTTTACGCTCAGAGTGCAACTTTGAAGTAAGGACTGCCTCGTTACAAACGGGAGCCCCTACAACAGGAGTAGGAATGATTCCTTTGCCTTCAGAGACAGTCGGGAGATCGAGGATACTTTGGATTTGGGAATCCAAACTTTTTGCGCTTTCCTCGATTTCTGAACATTGGAGTAGCGAGTACCACCCCCAGTTCGGAGCATTTCTTCGTAGGCAGTCTGGTCGAAGTGTACAACCAGAGTCTTCTTTGTCGATCCGATCGACACATCATCGTTTTGAGCAAATGCTTCCTCGTCAGAGGAGAAGGTCGTCCCCAGCAGAGTCGCCATTTTGTTTCACTTAACAAAATGCCTAAAATTGGCTTTTGAAAGAAAATGAGAAAAAGTACAAAAAGTATAAATTGTTCTAGGAAGTAATGCTATGGAAGTCTGATCTGAAGGCGATCACTTTGTTCCTTGGACCATACGATGATAATGAAGATCACTTCTAGAAAATGAACAGCCGGAAGAACTAAGTCACCAGAAAGGTATCGACGCACTTGGGCACTGATGGCGAGGTCGAATGCTTTCCTGCTTTGCTTCACTCTGTTCTGGAAGAAAAGTTGAAGAAGAATGCTCTTGAAAATCAAAGTTTCTAGGCTCTGATCTCTGTATTCTCTCCTGTCTCTCTGATGCTGCTGATGTAAAAAATAAGTCTATTTATAGACTTGACTCATTGTGCGTAAAAAGCAACAAAATTGGGTTTTTACACTGGTAACTGTCACCTACGATGGGAGTCACCCTCTACGTATGTTGACCCGTGTCCCATTATTTTAACAAAAATAGGGAGCACGTACACACGTTCTTCAATAAATGTGGCACGAAAGCCACGTGGATAAACCACGTTCCAAAGTAGTCAGGAAGAATTGGGCGTAAAAACAACCCAAAATATGCTCCAAGCGTAAAGTGGCAAACTGGCGTAAAAACAACCCAAATAAACTTCTCAGCGTAAAGTGGCTAAAATAACCTTGAGCGTAAAACTTAGCCCAAATAGACTTTACACTCACAATAGACTTGAGCGTAAAAGCTCACATAACTATCGTGCGTAAAAAAAAGTGATCTTAATGAGCGTAAAATAGCCTTCTCTGCATACTATACGACAAGTATTGGGCTTGGTGTAAATCCAATCTTTTCGAATTCTGTGTTTATACGCTGTCAGCAAATCATTATGTCAGATTCAATATCACTTGCATTAATAAGACCTGACAGCCTGTCCCCGGGCGTAAAACTTAATGAACTGCCTTGGCGTAAAGTAGCTTGCGTAAAATAGCTAGGCGTAAAATTCCCAAACTCTTTGACTCAGTCCATAGAACACTTTTTACGCTCCTACAGCCGCCAGCAGACCTTGTCCAGCGCATGGATACCCTGGAGGGAGGACTCAAAACCCTCTCCGCCTCCATGCAAACACTGACTCAAGCGGTGTTTGAGATACGGTCAGCTTTGGCCAGGGCACCTTCTACCAGTCCTAACCCAGGGGCCAATGGAGAATCAAGTGTACCCCTTCAACGGTTATCCTTGGATACGGATCACCGCGAAGCACCTCGGACGTCGGAGCCATCAAATGCTCAACTCCAGGATGTACCACCTTCACCAACTCCCAGCTCCACAGAAGACATGGTGGAGATGATCAGGGACTTATACGAGCGCTTTGAGTCCAAGAACAGGCAAGAGGAGCGCCAGAAGATGGGGATCCCCCAACCCTATCCCCTTGAATGGAACAAAGTGGTTTATCCTCCAAATATAAACCACAAACTCTGATGCCGTACAATGGGAAGGACTCTCCGCGTCGCTATCTGACGTACTTCCAGTCCCAAACAGGACATCTTTCGAAGGAGGACGCACTGCTTACCAGCATATTTGTCGGGGCACTAAAAGGAGTGGCGTACGATTGGTATTGCAGCCTCCCCGACAACTCTATATCTTCCTTCGACGATTTGACGCGTCTCTTCCTCGACCGTTTCTACGACGGCGGGAAGGACATGACAATGGCGTCCCTCATAGAGATACGCTAGAAGGAGAAGGAAACAGTTCGAGTATTCATCGAACGCTTCCGACAGGCCTGCTTCAGACTGCCCCCGGGCATGCCAGAACACGCACTCCTCTCCTCCTGCAGCATGAACATGTTGCCTGCAGTCAAAATCTGGCTTAACTCCACTCCTCCTCCCGACTGGAGTTCCTTGATCATCGAAGCCTTTGCAGCAGAGAAGAAGGCGTCCAATGCTTGTCTTCTGGGAGTCAGTTTCCCTGCCTTTGAGGACAAAGGAAAATGGCCTACAGCCAACAACCCTGGACGAGAGACGAAGGAGAAACAGGCGTTGACTGTCAATGCCTCAAAAGGTGCATCAGCACCCACTCAAAAGCCTCCACTTGCACCAAGGCCAAAGGAGGTTTATTCTTTCAACGATGAAGACACCCTGCAACTCTTTGAGATACTGAAGCAGGGTGACAAGATCAAATTGCCGGACCCGAAGCGTCCCGACGAGGTTGGGAAAGTGGACAATCCGAGGTACTGTCACTACCATCGGTTTGTCGGACATCCAACTAAGGACTGCTATGTCCTCAAAAACTATATCCAGTACATGATCAATGCGGATGTTATCTCCATCGACTACGAGGAGAAAACGGTCTTGGCCAACCTGGTGTTACTCTAATTTGGCACCTTGTCGCCGACCATAACACAAGATGACGTCGTCCCCATCCCTAAGGCGATAATGGAGGTGGTCAATCTACCACCTACTCGTGACAACGTGAGTGGACTCATCCCACTTACCACATCTCGGAGAGAGGTCTGATGGGTTCACCCTGATCTCGTCTCCGAGGTTACTCAACCGGAGGTACGCTCTGCCTCCAAAACCAAAGGCAGGAAGATCAAGTCTTGTCGCATGGTCTCTTCCTCTGCGGAAGAGCCACTTCCTGTACAGACGCGTTCGTATCAGAACGCCCAACCTGACGAAGCTGCCGTCGAGGTGGTGCCTCCCTGCACTACCCCTGCCGCCGAAGAAGGGGGTCCGTCCAAGCCTCCAGCAGCCAATAAGCAGAAGCACGTAGAGGTCCGTTTCGACAAGCCTCTGCGAAAGGAGAATGTTTCGGGGCTAGCCAAGCCCCACAACTTCGACATACTGGCACAACTTGCCAGTACTCCTGCCCGCCTATCTCTGTTTGAGCTTCTTTGCCTTTCCAAGGACACTCGTGAAGCTCTTTGTGAATCCCTGAAGGATGTTGAGTCCTTCATCAGTCAGGTCAAGCAGCCTGAAGATCTTCCGACTACAGGTATGCACTATCATTGTGCGGATAAAGTTATCCCCAACTTAACCTTCACCCAACAAGACATGCTGCTCAAGCACAACCGACACAACAGGCCTCTGTATTATACAGGGTATATCGGTTCCGTCAAGGTGAAGCGGATTCAGATCGATCCAGGGTCTTCCCTCAGCATCATTCCGAAGATGCTGCTCTCAACACTGGGGATCCCAATGTACCGACTGGCGCCTTCCAACACAACAATCAGTGGCTTCAATGCCAGCAAGAGTGAGCCGCTGGGCAAGATACGGCTGAAGTATCATATTGGTAACCTCAGAACTGAGGTCACTTGCTATGTCGTGGACGCCGATGTCAACTACAACCTCCTATTGGGTCGTCCGTGGCTGCATGAGTACATTGTGGTACCTTCCACACTCCACCAATGTATGAAGTATGTGTCCACCAATGACATCATCCGGATGGAGTTCGCAGACATCGACCCTTTTAAGGGGGTTGAAGCCTACTTCACTGATTCCAACTTGTACAAGTCACCTGACGAGAAGGAAGCCAATGATGCTGACGATGAAGCAGAAACGGCAGCAGAGCCCGACATGGAGCCAGAGATGATTCCTGACACTCCTTTAAAAATTTGACTCAAAGGGAAGCCGCCTCAGACGTTGCCTCCCATGAACATCAAGCTACCCGGAAAAGCGCCAACTGCTCCAGGTAGAACACCTACTGAAGCTCCCTTGAAGATACGGCTCAAGGGAAAGCCACCTCAAACATCGGCTCCCCTTGTAGCAAGACTACAGGGGAAGGCACCGATCACCGAAGGTGCAGTTGAAGCACCTCTGAAAGCGCGTCTTAAGGGCAAGCCGCCATAATCATCTGCCTTATCCAAGCTGCCGGAGAAGGCCCACATAGCCCTCTCGGACCCCAAGATCAAAACTTTGGTGGACTCTCCCGATCCAACCCCAGTACTCACAGATGAAGAGCTAGGAGAATATATCTCTGCTGATGTAGATGTACCCTCTCTGGACAATGTAATCCCGCAGAAAAAAATCTCGTATTTCATCAATAATAGAGTATCTTTTAATTATTCTAGTCTTCCACATTGAAATGCCATGTATACATTAGATAACGCTCTACGGTCGTTACAAACACAAATAACGACCATCCATCATGTAAATTGAGTAGTTCCATCCCAAGGGGTCTGTTTTGTAGTCCCACCACGAAATCGAGACGAAGCATCCATCATCTTCGACAAAGTCGAGCGTCATCAAGACCTCCCGCCACTCGAGCCAGAACCAGATACCGGCAGAATACAAGCCTATCGGTACACGGACAAGGCAAAGTACCTCATCCAAAAGATGGGTTGCGACCTAAAAAGTAACAAAGGCCTGAACTACGGCAAGGGTCGACGTCTTCCTCTCCGGCTTCCAACACCTAAAAGAAAGTCGCAGGACTACTATCATGGAACTCGACGGGAGGTGGGCTATGTCACGCCGCTGTCAACTCTAGAGAATTCGGAGGCAAAAGAAGCAGAACATTCTCACTCGTCCGAAGCATCAACTTGGAATTTCGATACCAGTATCGGATCAGTCTTCAAAAAAATGCTATCAGCCAACATGACATCTGCACAATCTCAAAAAGATGAAGGCGAAGACCAAACGCCAGAATTCTTCGAAGAAGAACCCTGGACTCAACGCCTAGGAGAACAGTGGGAGTCTCCTTTTGAATTATGCGAACCCCCTACCGAAGACGAAGTCGAGCAGATCGACCTTGGGGATGGATCTTCTTCTAAACCCATCTTCATCAGCAAAAGCCTAATAGGAGAAGATCGGAAATCTTTAATCTAGCTGGCTAAAGAATATATCGATGTCTTCGCCTGGAGCTACGAAGATATGCCGGAACTTGATCCCCAGATTGCGATGTATAGGCTTAACATCTTACCTGATGCCAAGCCTATAAAGCAACAACAGCGACGTTTTCATCCTAACATCATGAACTCTATCGATCAAGAAGTAGACAAACTCCTGATCAGCGGATTCATTTGTGAAGAACAACACCCGGATTGGGTGGCCAACGTCGTCCCTGTCACCAAGAAGAATGGGAAGATACGAGTCTGTATCGACTTCAGGAATCTCAACACTGCTTGCCCGAAGGACGAATTCCCGCTTCCAATCACCGACGTGATGATCGACAACACATGTGGCTTCGAACACATGTCATTCATGGATAGATTTTCGGGCTACAACCAGATCATGATGTTCCCCGATGACGCAAAACACACGTCATTCAGGACTCCGAAGGGGGTCTTCTGCTACACAGCGATGCCCTTCGGCTTGAAGAACGCTGGTGCAATATACCAGCGAGCTATGAGCACCATCTTCCGTCAGCATCTTTACAAGATAGTCGAATGCTATGTTGATGACATCGCAGTCAAGAGCCGTCTCAAAGGAGATCACCTACAAGACCTTAAGACAGTCTTTGATCTCATACGAGCGCATCAACTCAAAATGAACCCCGCTAAATCCTTTCTTGGGGTTTCTAGCGGAAAGTTCTTGGGTTTCATTATCACAGCGAAAGGAATTCATGTCGATCCCGAGAAGACCAAGGCCATCCTTGACATGGACCCTCCGAAGAACCTCCGAGAACTTCGAGGCCTGCAGAGGCGTCTGGCATACATCCGGAGGCTTATAGCAAACCTTTTCGGAAAATGTCAACCCTTCACCCAGCTCATGAAGAAGGGAGTCTCTTACGTTTGGACAGAGGAATACCAAAAAGCCTTCGACGACATCAAGGCTTACTTGATGAGCCCGCCAGTCCTGGTGGCACCCGTCGCCGGCAAACCATTTCTCCTCTACGTCCGTGCCATAGATCATTTCCTCAGCGCTCTGCTTGCTCAGAACAGCGATACAGGCTATGAGCAAGCTATCTACTACCTCAGTAGAACACTGATCAGGGCCGAACATCGGTACAACCCCGTTAAAAAAGTGTAAAACCCCTATTTTTTAAAATTATTTTTATTATTTTATTAGACTTAAAAATGAATTTATACCATTTATGGCTTTATTTTATTTTTTTAAATAACCTTAGCCATTGTTGAATTTTAGAACACAAGACTACCATGAATTTTGGCACGGAAGATGTAGCAGTGTGCCTTGACTGGTGTACTAGCCATGCCGGGGGAAGCCTTGCCATAGTGATGTCCAAACTAGGAAAACCAGACCAAGTTGTGCATTAACTCATTTAAACTATTTTAATTAAATACTATTTTATATATTGATTTTTAGATGACCCGGTTTGTCCAATTCAGTCCGAACAGGGCCCGAACCAAATTTAAGCCCATGTAGGTATGTGGTGTGACCAAGGTAGTGAGGTAGACTTATTTTATGTACTTAGAAATATTTCCTAAACTATTTTAGAGTTTTATGTACAAGTTTTAATTATTTAAATATTTGTACAAATATTGGTATTTTATTATTAAATAATATTTTATAATATTGTACATGTTTCTGGACCCGGATAAGGGTGTGTGGTACATTTCACCCATTGGAGCAATTTTTATTAATTTATTATTATTAAATTATTTTATAGAAGATTTAATAAACATGTTATTCCTATTTAAATATTATTATTATTTGGAGTTGAATTATTAAGGATTGAATTTTTATATATATGTAGATATGTTTAAATATATTAAATAATTGGATAGATAATATTTAATTTGGTATCTAAATTTTTAAATAGATTTTTGAAGTATTTATAGATATATACATATATATAAATATAGATATATATGAGAGTAGATTAGATAAGATTTAATTGGTTTGAAAAAAAAGAAAAAAAAATTAAAATCAAGTGGTGGGGCCGACCCCCACCACCAACGCCCAAAATAAAGCAACAGCACCCTTGTGGTGCGCCCCCCACCCCTTAACCAAAGTAGCAGCAATAGTTAACATTGCCGAACACTTTTAATATATATATATATATATATATATATATATATATATATATATATATATATATATATATATATATATATATATATATATACTAAACCCTAATCTCCTTCTTCCTCCTCCAAATTTTCTTCCACCTCCTTCCTCTCCTCCTTCCTCCTACCCTCTCCTCGGCGTGCTGTCCGCGAGCATAGCAGCACCCCGCGCCAACGGCAACGGAAACAACAACAACAACAGATTCCCACTTTAAGGTATCCCACTTCACCGATCGATATCTCTATCACTTTAAATCCGATTGTAGATCCGTAAATTCTTGTAGGTAGCCCACATGACCCTCTTTCATCACCTTCAAAAAGATTATATATTTTACAATAAATTTCAGTTTTAATTAAATTGAAAATCTCGAGAAATCAGTTTTTATAAACCTTAAAAATCTCGTACGAGGTACGTCCCAACAAATCGGGCGACCCCGTAATGAACCGAAAATACCGAAAGGTCCGTATCCGTCGATTTTTGCGTATCGGGCTTTTCGTATTTTCCCAATTATTTTGTGCACACTCATCAAATCGCGACGAAACTTGCGCCATTGGACTCAAAATATTTTTCTGGTCCTGTGAGCCAAGTTTGGTCCGATTCTGAGTCCGTTGATCGGGACGCTATTTTGGCGGGCCCACAATCCCACTCAACGGGCGATTTTATGCACAGCCCACCGAAATTCAAAATTGGACATACCGTTGGGTTCATCTCATCAAAATAAATTCGTAGACATGTAGTTTGGCGACTTTAGAGACCGTAGGTTCTAGCGCACATTTCGATGCAAAGCGGGTCCAACGGCGGACATCGTTTTGACCCGAAATTACGATTTTCCTCCTGTTCCAGAATTTAACTTTTGGACAGGCGTTTCCTAGGTTTATCTTATATTCCAAACTCGTTCGTGATGTTTGTTGCAGCATCCGGAGTCGTCTGTGGGATTTGGCTATTTCTGGCTTCGTTTACTTGTTGGTTCGAGCTACTGGATTATTCTCTTTTGCACATAACCTCAGGCAAGACACCTTGCCTTTACTGTTTAAATTTTTGCTCAATATCATGCATGTCGTATTTATTTTCAGTTATTTCTTTCTAAATTATATGTAGATACAAATTACAATATTTTATAAAATTGGCTTAGAGTTAAGGGACTACCGTCAAATTTAGTGTGTCTCATTGACTTGTCACGATTATACACGTGTTGTGTGTGAGAGTTGTGAGTATCATATAGAGGTCACTTGCGTGTAGGCTGATCCCCCGTGCGTATGCGTTAAGAAATAACTGCTAATAGATTGTATAGAAGACTCTGGCAGTTATTAAGGATTAAACAGTGTCGTGGAGTCGACACATATATAGTATCATGGAGAGGGGGAAGACAGTTATTAGCGTAGGGGCTACATGTTCAGTACACATATAGATTTGGGCCGATAGTGTCTCGGATGAGCGCTACTTACTGCCCCGGGGCCGATAGTTCTCATATGAGAACTACTTTCTGCCCATAGTTGATAGTGCCTCTTATGAGCGCTACCTACTACTACTCTCTCTCCATCTATGCTGAACACTATAAGCTCCTGCGTAGAACATTGTCTTCTCAAAGTATATATCACATAGAATTGTTAGGACCCTTTACGCATGTATATTTCTATTGAGCTCTTACTATTCAGTTATGGCATGATATTATGTGTCTTGTTACGTCCCTCTGAGGACCTGGTTTTTTTTCCCAGGTGTGTGTGTTCGTGATTTCTTACAGGTGCTCTAGCTAAGGCCATTCCTTCCTTCGTAATGATTGCTCTTGGACTCGCCATTGCACTCGCTTGCTAAATTCTTTCCTTGTATATTTTTCCATATTTAAATTAGTTGGTAGTGGACTTTGTCTCCGCCCAACGATTGTATCATAAATATTCAAGTTGATTTCTATATTATTAATCCTTTCATTGTGGATGAGATTTAGTTGTCTTGGATTACTACATTTACAGCTTATGTATACATACGAGGTCTATGTATTTCGTATGTATACAGCTGACATGTCTACGTACTTAGTCCTACGTATTTTGGGACTGGGGCTTACAAAAAGAGTGTTTGGCTTTGGTATTTGCCATCCAGAAGACTCGCCATTATGTCTCGGACCAGACAATTCATGTCATCTCCCGAGTCAATCCACTCAGAGTTCTCATGACAAAGCCAGGGTCGTTAAATTTTCGGCTAGCTACATGGGCAATCCTGCTGACGTCATACAACATGGTGTTCGTTCAACAAAAAGCCGTCAAGGGTCAGGCTCTGGCCGACTTTTTAGCGGCGCACCCCATCCCAGAGTCCTCAAGACTCTATGAAGACATTCCGGATGAGGTCTAAGAATCAAACGTCACCGAAGAAAGCTTCGTCTGGCAGATATTTTTCGATGGCGCTTCAAGAACAGGCCCCAAAGGCCAAATCATCGCAGGTGTGGGGGTAGTCCTGGTCTCTCCCGATCAGCTGGTCATCCAGCGTGCTTACACCCTTTCGAAGCCGTGCTCCAACAATGTTGCCGAGTACAACGCTCTCATCATGGGACTCCAGCTGACACAACAGCTGGGGGTGGATCATCTGGAAGCCTACGGCGACTCAAAACTCGTCGTTAACCAGATCAGAGGGCAATACGAAGTTTGCCATGAAGATCTGATTCCTTACCATGAGCCTCATTGGCAGCACCCCTCGGGACTCAACACTACGTAACGGTAGTTGGTCGAGACTTGGTCTGTCCTAAGAACAACCTATGCTCACAAATTGCACATGCCGTGTCAATGAGTGCTGGTGTTAATGTCCGAGACTGGAGATTCCCGTTTATCGACTTTGTTGTCTACAGAATTCTCCCGGAGGACCCGAAAGAAGCCGTCTCAGTCAGGAGGCGCTCACTTCGATTCTATTACGATACGGCTACTAAAATGTTGTACCGACGCTCCTACGATGGACTTCTCCTTCGATGTTTATCCAACGAAGAAGCAGCCGAAGCCCTTCGAGAAGCTCACGATGGAACCTGCGGGGCCCATCAACCTGGACCTAAGTTGCAGGATCGATTGTGACGCATGGGCTACTATTGGCCAACCATGGCAGCGACGCTGTCGACTATGCTAAAAAAATACCATGCGTGCTAGCTTCACGCTGACTTCATCCATACGCCGTCAGAGCCACTACATCCTACGGTCGCCTCCTGGCCCTTCGAAGCCTGGGGCATGGACATTGTAGGACCGATCACCCTTCATTCATCGAGGGGACACCGCTTCATCCTAGCCATCACCGACTACTTCTCCAAATGGGCAGAAGCAGTTCCGCTGGCGGAAGTGAAGAGCTCTAGGGTGATCAGCTTCATCAAGCACCATGTCATCTACCATTTCGGGGTACCTCGGAGGATTATCCACGATAACGGTCCTCAGTTCATCAGCCATGTTTTCAGCAGATTCTGTGACAAGAATCGCATTCAAAACGTGGCATCAACCGCCTACAATCCGGCAGCAAACGGATTGGCCGAGGCATTTAACAAGACTATCGTCAGGCTACTCAAAAAGGACGTATCATCCAACAAACGCGACTGGGACGAAAAGCTCGGCGAATGCCTTTGGGCCTACCGCACAACGGTACGGACCCTGACGGGCAATACACCATTCTCCCTGGTCTACGGGAGCGCAGCGGTACTGCCTCTCGAAATCCAGATACCCTCACTCCGTGTAGCAATCATAAATCAACTCACATAAGAAGACAATCAACGTCGTCGTGTGTGAGAATTGAAGGCACTTGACGAAAAGCGTCTCCTAGCTCAACAACGCATCGAACTCTATCAAGCCTGTATATCACAGGCTTTCAACAAAAAGATCAAGCAGAGGACTTTCCAAGTAGGCGACCTGGTTCTGGCAGTCCGTAGGCCGATGGTGTTGACTCACAAGACACCAGGAAAGTTCGAGCCCAAGTGGGAAGGACCTTTCATCATAGAGACGGTATACTCAAACGGTGCCTACCGTCTCGCCAAATCCAATGGAAACTTGTTCATGATGCCCATCAATGGCAAGTTCCTAAAGAAGTACTACTCTTGACATCCTTTAGACTTGTACTTCTATCTCCACCCAACAAGGGAGTCTCTGGACCCAATCATCAGGGCTCACGTACACCTCCCGCAAAATCTTACGCTTCTGGAACCCAGCTGTTCCATAGCATTCTATTTTCCAGTAGAGGGACAACCACGTCCACATTACCTCTGAGTTGTTCCCCTATACCCTACAAAGCGGAATCTTACGCTCCGTAAGACGATGCTACCCATCATGTTTACCACGTCCACATTACCTATGAGTAAACATCCCGTACAGACAACCCCTGCGTTGTCGTACATTGATCGTAGAACTTTCACGTCCACATTACCTCTGAGTAGTTCCGCGTATTCCTCCAGAGTCATTCCTACCACGTCCATAAGACCTCTGAGTAGGAAGATTCTATCATTTGAATCCTATATTTGTCACGTCCACATCACCTCTGAGCAAATATGTCGGTTCTCTCGAACTTATTATCTGTACCTAAAAACCAAGGTGCGCAAAAGACAATAGGTCCATACAAATTATCAAGTTCATGACAAGCAAAAATGAACACACCACAAAAAACTCTGTATTCTTTATTCAAAAATAAAGGATTACACCCCCAGCAAGAGTTGCAAATTACACAAAAAAGGAGATTACAATCCCTAAACATTGTTTTCCATAAATAAATTCACTTTATTTATTTTGATTTTGGGAAAATACAACTGTAGGAATCCGATCTAGAAGACGATCGCTTTATCCCTTGGACGATGTAAAGAAGAAAAGCTCTCAAGAATTCGACAGCAATTTAGATATTCTGTATATCTGTACAATGAATGAGAAAAGAACTCTATTTATAGAGTCAAAAATAACTAAAAAGATAACTGTCTTCATAACCTATGCATAGTTGATAATCACGCAGGACCCAATCGTACGCAAGGTTGATGAGCAGTTACTGGACGTGGCCCATAACTGTTGGACACATGGCAATCATGCATGAGTCGTGTGCAAGTTACTGGGGCACGCATACGAGAGATCCGTGGCATGTCTGCCACATACTCTAATTTAATAATTAGAGATGATAATCTGCTAACTGATTGAGGATGAAATCCCTGTTGAGATGAAAAATCCACGCTGACTTACAGCAGAAACACTTAGCCTCAAAAAATATGCAAACTTGAGGCAGAGGGCTCAAAATGCACGCAGACTTGAGGCAGAAGGCTCAGAATACATGCAAACTTGAGTCAGAAGGCCAGTTGTCTTGATTCGACGTGCCTCGACTGACACAAAATCTCTGACATTGATTGCTTTGTCAGTCACATTAAATGATGATAAGCCCTTTTTGGTACGCTAACTTGACGAAGACCGAATCTTGTTGAAGAAGATTTCGAAAATCACGCAATAGTCGGCTGAGATCTCTTGAATCCCGTGCATAAGTGGCATACGAGGAGTGTCACGCCCCAGAACCAGAATACTGGAGAGCGGGGGCAGACATAGCCAGCTACGTATATTGAAATAGAATACATCTCAACTATACGGTCACGGCTGTCTAGATATGAGGGTTTACTACAAGCCAGCAGTCTCTTAAGGTCAAGCCTATTGTCTCAATCTCAAGCAATTAACAGAGTTACAAGATATTAGAGCATCAAATATATATATATAAGGCGTCCCAAATATTACATATTGGATGATCATGAAGCTAGTCGTACAAAATGATAGGACTAGCAAGAGTTCAGTCATACATGATCAACCCTAGGATTTTTTAATCATGTTTACAGTCCGTAGGCAGACAGTAAGTAAATGTGCATCGAGCTAACAGGTGCTCGTCGGCTAAACGTCTCAAAAGAATAAATTTACATATAAGTGGGTGAAACAAAAAGGGAAAACCCACTCGTAGCCCTGGTTTCTTCTAGTGTTCACCATTGGGCGGGAAGCTTGGTAGATCCTCAAGAGCTGCTCCGAAATCTGGCCACACAAAACCAGCTGGGTCAAACCCCAGAAAGAGCAAGTGCCACAAAGGAGGCCACAATTAAGAACAAAAGCCAGCATATCAGAACATAAAGAATAAAAGGAAAGTACAAGTAATAAAAGTACACAGAGCGATAAACGACTAGGGACGTGGAACCATTCCGGGGGCCAGGTTACAATCCTTAAACCAAACAAGGATCGGGATTGTACCCCTTCGCCTGAATAGCTCACTGTCTCTATCCATTTATCGTTAGAGATAGGTAAAACAATCATGATCAAGAGTTCCAGGTACAGGGGCTAGACAAGACTTAGACAGAGCTGGATACCATTCATTCACAATCGGCCAAGCAAGTACTACGGCTTACTACTTTAACTAACTAGGGTTATTACAAGCCTAATTACTAACAAGATGCAAGTGAGAATTCCCAGTCCCAAGCCATGCAGACCATCCAGTTATTCTTCCGCGGGTTGAGAGTTATAGGTGGGTACATTGCCCGGGAGACAAATGTACCCTTAGGTGACTTAGAGGGTGCAACACATGACAGTGTGCTGAAAATATGCTCTACTCGTCGGCAAGCTACAAGTCCATTAAAGCGCCCAGATAACGAGATTACCTGTGACTGGGAATTCTCCATGTTCTAGTTTGATCTAATCATTAGCCTAATCAATTTAGCGCGAGTCCCTGGCCGTGGTACCCAGGGAGTCACGTCCTAGACATGATACAAGACAAGACAAGTGGATTGCACAAGCAAGCAAGCAGGAACACCCACGGTGTCAAGGCAAGTCAAGTCAAGTTAACTGTCGCAACAGCATCGAGTTATATCATGTCAGGGTACTTGTCAGGAGTGCGCCACGACGGGCCACTATTATGCCAGGTTGGTCATGTCAGGAGTGCTCCACTACGGGTCACTGTCGTGTTATGCTAGTTCCTTGTCATGCCATGCCATGTATAATAGTCATTCCAAGCATATTAGTAAAATCAAGTTCATGACAAAAGGCGTAAGGATATAAAATGGGCGTAAAATATCTAATAAAATATCAATTTACAGGGCTATAGAAGAGCCAGGCATTAAAGAAATATTCATCATAGACAAGTAGGTTGTGCAAGGGGGTCAGGGGTTGGGCTGCGCAGGGTATGTACTGCGCATAGAAGAGCTGCGCAAGAGTTGCCTTGCGCAAGGGTTACCTTGCGCAAGGGTAGACTGCGCATGGGTAGACTGCGCATGAGTAGACTACGCATGAGGTCAAGGGGCACAGGGGATGCCTTGTGCATCGATTGGATTGCGCAAGGGAGGATTGCGCAAGGGTTGGTTGCGCAGAGTATGGACTGCGCAATGGTCAAGTGCGCAGGGGTTACCTTGCGCATGGCTGGCTTGCGCCAGCGCAATCCAGCGCAGCGCAAAGCACTGGCTGAGCCTATGCGCAATCGGCCATGCGCTAAAGAGCACAGGCCAGGGTGCGCAAACGGTCAAGTGCTAAAGAGCACTGGCCGAGAGCCTTCACCAAAGCTGAGATGAACTCCTCAAGAACACCAAAACTTCAAATCTTCATAACTTAGCCAAATCAAAACCAAATCTAGATTTGCAAAGTTCTAACTTGAGTAAAATTGAATTCTCTTCCACATGGAAGCATCATAACATGCAAAAATCAAAGTTTAATGGATCAAAACTAAGGATTTTTGAAAATGGTTAAAACCTAGATCTAGAAAAATGAAAGCTCCAAATCACAAAATGTCAAGTTCTAAAGTTGTTCTCCATGGCCTAATCTAGTTAATGGACAAATAAAAAGTGGTGCTTATTTGATGGCAAGGTGCACTTGCCTATGGGTTGGGGAGTTGTGTAGAAGAAGGAAGAAGAAGAAGTTGTAAGAAATTAATGGAGTTATGGAGGAGAGAGAAAAGGTTGGTGGGTTTTAATGAGGGTGGTTATGATGGAATAGAGGTGGAGAATAGGCTAAGGTGTTCCACTCATGATGAACCAAACCAAACCAAACCAACTCCACAAAATAAAACCAAGCCATGGTCCAAACCCATTTACGAGAAACCAAAATCCGCAAGTCGAGAAAATAAAATACGTGCTAAAAATCAAATTACGAGTACAAATACGAAATACAGGAAATGGGGGTGACAAGGAGACGTTTATTGACTGTCGTGCTGTCAGTCATAATTACAATCTGACAAATGATGAGCTGTCTTTGAGTGCCATTTTGAATTCTGCGTACTTTTGAGGAAATGATTTGATAGAACTCAGCGTGTCTTTTAGACATTTTCTTGATAGGCTGTATTAACTCAGCGTGACTATATTTTTGAGGCCTACAAATATCCCCGAGGTTGGCCGAAAGCTCTTCAATACGATGCTTCAAGCCTGCTGCCCGAGTCTCTACAGTCGCCAGGACCCGACGTTCGGCTTCTTGATGCATCGTTTCTATGGCCTCAGGAGAAGTGTCATCCCCATGCTTCTCGTCCAACTTCTATCGCTGCTGAGCCAGGGTAAGAGCCCGGTGCGTAAAAACTGCTTCCTCCTCCTTAGATGCTACGTGTTCAGCCTGGACTCGTTCAACATCTAATAAGAGTTGGGCCTGCTGGTCTTCAAGAAGGCGAATCTTGGCACTAACCTCCGCTATACTAGCATCCAACGCGGCCCGCAACTCCACCTTCTCTAGCGTGGACTGAGATAGCCTCTCCACCGCAGCCTCAGTTTCAGCCACCTCGTATTCCCAGACACCCACGGTGGCCTGATAAGAGGACTCAATCTCAGCGATCAGCTTCTCCTTTTCTGTATCTATCAGGACGGAGAGATCATTTCGCTGGATACGCTGAAACTCGAAAAGCAGCTGGTCCAGCTTAGTCACCGAGGCCTCCAGAATCTCGGCCATATGATCATGGCCCTGGTGGAGACGTATCAGACCGATGTATGGAAGCGCCATAGATTTTGCCATCGTAAAACTCTTATTGGCGTTCATCACTGTCGATACACCCTTCTGCAGCATCTTGTACACTGCCTCAACGATGAATTTCACGTACTCAACCGCATCCGCCAGCACTTGTGGTGTCATGGCAGGAGTCGAAGGAGCTGCCCTAGACGACGGACCTGAAAAGGACCCGCCGACCTCAATCTGCGAGGCTTGAACGTCGACCTCAGCAGACCCTCCCGCACCAGGAACTTGAATTCTGCTACCAGCTCCAGATGCCAAGAGAGCAGAAGGAGTTGGGTGGGGTGTCGATATCGTCCCCCAAGTCGAAGAAGCAACAGAGGGCTCCTGCACCAGCAAGCCCTTGCCCTTTCCCGTCTCAAAGGGACTATCAACATCCGGAGTTGCCTCCTCCACCACCGAGGCACGACCTGTAACCAGCACGGAGCCTTCCTCTGGCAAGCTAACTGGATCAGCTCCCGTTTCCTGGTGAGGCACGTCTTCTGGGGTCGGGGTCGGCAGACGAGTCTCTCCCTCATCATCGAATCTCTCTACGGGGATCGAATCTGTCGCTACCTCCCGGTCGGCAGCCACCTCAGCCTCCATTGCTGAGCCTGGGGTAGGGCTCGGCAACGCTACAGTCGACCTCCCCTCATCATGACAAGGAGGGGAATCAACTCTCTCCTCTGTTTCAATCACGTCTGTTGCCCCCGCAACAGATTCACGTATCTCTGGAGGAACGTCATCTGAAGACGACGAACTCTACTCCACTTCTTCATCTGGAAGCCCCGTGTCTACTGGACCTGTAACGACCCGCTCCGCCCTAGCGGAACGTCGATCCAAACGGCAAGTGCAACGACTCAAACGAGCCGTCGACCCGAAGAGCTGCTTTGACCGGATGAAGAATCGATGCAATGCTTGTATTGGCCCGTCAAGATGAATCCAGACTTAGACTTTCAAAGGTGCGCTCGGAGTATCGCTCGGCCGATGCGAACATCGCTAAGGTGGGTGGCTCCGATGAACCCGTCTGTGCTTAGCCTAAACACATAACAATACGGACACTATCACGAGAATCGCTAGGCGATAACCCGCGCATGCTAATAAATGACTCAACGCACCTAGCTAAGGGAATAATCCCGTCTTGCATGCTTGTTTAGAACATGGAAAAGAACTCGGCAAATATAGAAACTCTCGCACCGCGCTCTACGCTCGTGCTACGGCACAAGCTTACGTTCAAGTCCCGTATGCGTTCAACAATGAAACAATGAATGGATTACAACAATGAAATGGAAAGACTATCAACATAGTCGTTCCGAGTATAGTATAGCAACATTGAAAGGCTATGGGACCGATGGGTCGCCAAGGCGACTCCCGCACTGGGAGTTGCGTAATGCGTGAAATGAATGAATCAACGAATGAATGAACGAATGAATAAATACGTGAAACATGAATGAACGAACGAACAAGTAAAAAAAAGAAATAAAAGAAAGAATACATGAAAGATAAGACATGAAAGACGTTAGCGATAGGTGTGACGGGCACGTGCGACGGGGCTCGCTACCCGCGCCGCACGGACGCCAACCTGGTCAATAACGCATTGTGGCTAAAGACAGACGATATGTTAAATGACAAGTAAAATACGAAATGGTCGTGGACAAACGGTACGGGCGATGGGGGGGAATACCGTGGCCGTCTTGAGGAAGGATTCTGCGGCACGGGCGATGGGAGGGAATACCGTGGCCGGCCTAGGCGGAATCAGACATGGGGCTTACGGGCTGCTTTGAGTGGGGCTCGGCCACTCAAAGAGACGTAAGGCCAGGCATTTCAAGAAACTATCAAGGTGTACCAGCCATCACGCTTCGATAGGTAAGAATGCCCACGTGATATGTCCAAAATGGCTTGTAAAGCCAGCGACCCATGCATGTAGATTAAGTGGACTATGCTGGTGGCAATCCACGTGCAAGTTCTTGCATTGAAACAAGTAGTCTAAGTTAACTAAATGAAGTGTCTCCTGAACATGCTCGAATTATAACACTCCTGAACATGCCCGAAATTTAATACACCTGAACATGCTTGCAAAGTAACACTCCTGAACATGAACATGCTCGAAATGTAACATGCCTGAACATGCTTGAAATATAACACCCTGAACATGCTGGAAATGTGCCTTCTGAACATGCTCGAAACCTAACACTCTGAACATGCCTGCGACGTGAATGAACATGCCTACAACGTGCTAGAACCCGAGACATGGACACGCCCGTAACATTGAATGTTTGCATGAATCACGTTAAGTTACTTCATGTTATATTGTTGACTAACTTGGTTTACTTTGGACAGGGAAGGCCGGACGGTAAGTATGGGTAAGTCGTGCATGCATTTTCCATACGACACTTGAAATCAGTAACACGAGATAGGTCATGATATGTGCCATGAAATTGACCCTAAGGCAAGATTAGAAAGACAATGAATGATAGTCGGTGCACAAAAGTAAATGCAACATATTTGGTAATGATAGCATTGTGGGCGAGCTAGCCTCCCCACCAGTGCATAACAATATACTGATAACCCCACAGTCTGCTTGCAGGAAGCACGAGACGCCGGCTGGTACGGAGCTTCCATCGAACGTGTTATGGTGCGGAGCCAACTTCGGGGCCTTAGGACGTTGCAGAAGCTGAAGCACCCTATACAAGACATAATATATCGGAATATCGCCATGTATCATTCCATCTTGTAAGCCACTTGGCACGTCTTTTATGTTTCAGAGAGAGAGCTTGAGCGATTTGTAATATCGGCCTAGCGCCGCTTGTAACCTTCGTGAATATCAATAAAGAGATCGAATTTGCTTCTACTTGTGTTTATTTACTTTTCGCTGCAATGGGGACACTCTGTGCGACTCTGTGGCCTAGCTCAAATCGGTCGTTTCTGGACTTGGCCTTGCATGGACGCAACCTAGGCCCATGCGGCATCACGCCTTAGCGAGGACGATCGCTCCTACGGGAGCGGGGCGTGACATATTGGTATCAGAGTACGGCTTTACGTCCTTGGACTTCATTTCGATTTTTCAGTTTTGAAAGCTCGTCGTTGGAAAAAGAAATGTACGCTCTCTCTCATGTGCCTTGGGATGTTCCATACAATAAGTCTAATATTTTCAAAAGCTCGTACAAGTACTCGGTTGAACGGGATCGATAGGCGAAGGCCTTTGTGCCAAACTACGACAAACTTGAGTCGAAGAAAAACTAAAATGCTAGAAGTTAGCAAACACAAGGCTTGCTTGAATAACTTTACGCTAACAATGTCGAACGATGTTAAACTTGACTCGATAGAGAACATATGCTAAGTTAACATGTCGCGTGCGTGCCTGACTAGTCTTGCGTCGACGTTAGCAAGTGAGCGTGCAAACTTGAATATAGCCCGCACGGGATGGTTATGCGGTACAACTTAGTCCGCGTGTCGCACACCTCGACTTTTGGTGCAATCGAGTTGTGAGCGATATCAAGTACCGCTCGGTCGAGAGCGAAAATACACTTTGAGTGTCTATCGATAGGAACGCTATCGAGTTAACGCTTAGGCGTGCACGAAAGATTGGCTTGGATTTTGAGGATTAGCCTGAACGACTTAGTACGTCGAAGGCGACGTGAGCGATTATGCTAGAGATTCGTCGAACGAATCTGAAGGATGTCTTAGCGCATGACGCGAGCGCGATTGAGGACTAGATCGTATGGCTTGAATCCGAGTGGTGTATGTGATAGGTTCGGAGAAGAATAAGAATAAGTGTCGACGATTAGTCGAGTGGCTCGAACCCTGAGTGGTGTATGGACGTTATAGAAATTGTTCGAGCGAGACTAAAGGATTTACGGATCGTACGAGTATGTCGGCAAGCGATGCGATCGCGCAAAGCCGTAGAACGTGTCACGCTTAGTTGGTCGTGACTTCAAAAGTCCCGAGCGAGATGTTGCTGGACAACTTGTCATTGGGCAACGCGAGTTAGAAAATGGTTCGGAACGATGAATGAAAATGAATGGTCTTGATCGAGGAAACTTAGAGGATCGTGCGTACGATTTGGGATTGATTCAAATGAAATGTGACTTGAGTTTTGAACAACGAACTTGAAACGAGCTTGAGGAATAGCGATCGAACTTGATCTTGAATATCGAGGAAATGGTGGGTTATCCAATTCGGACAACAGCATAAACGCACGACTCGAAATCTGTTGCAAAGGAAGATCGTCAGGTTACGCATATCGTCGATGGTATTGAGGCGTATCAAAGATCGATATGCGATAACTCGGGGGTACTCTGACTCAGCGAATGACGATCGTACAAATGTCATTGTTCCGTTGGATGCTATACTTGGGATGTTGAAACGTGTCGAGGAAAATATAGACTTGGCTCGAGGATTTTCTAGTTGAACGCATGACGGTCGGACTATCGAGTAGAGATGTCGGCTTGGATGAAGATGAAATGTTTGGATTGCTTCGACGATAACCCCAACGTCGACATGCTTGTCTTATGCGAGCGCAACTCCAGCCTCGCACATGCGTCATGCCGAATAGGGCGATCACTCCGCGTGAGCACTGGTATGGTGATTCATACAGCGGGGGTGATTGACCTAGCTTGGCGTAACAATTTGTATGCTTCGATTTGTGGTTTGACGTGAAGGTGACTCGAGAATGGATTTGTGTGCTTGAAGAATCGAATTTGAGGATTGAGTAGGTCCAATCTGCGTATTGAAAATGAATTAGTCTAAACTCAAACAAGAGTTACGCTCCGATGAGAATGATTATTCCGCGGGTGCGTTGCATGGTGATTCATGAACCACCGTAGATAATCGGACTCGCATGAGATTGGGGCGCAACGTATTGTCGAGCTAGATGACCTCGTGATCGAATACATGAATTGGTTAGAATTGGTAATTTGAATGGATTCGAATATGTGCAACGAATGCATTGATGCGAATAGGTAATCGTGCTCGATGTTTAGAAATCTGAGTGACGCGAGCTTGGGTAGAAAATCCCGTACTATCGACTTTGGTTTGACCCTAGGATTGGGGTCAGTGTTGGCATTATTGTTGGGGAACTATGATTCCAATCCTGACATTGACTTAGCCTCGAAAAGATGGCCTAGCAGGTAGGCGAGACGCCCTGTTTCATGAGTTATCAATCGAAGGATTGATCTTGAGGATTGGCATGGATGGATAGTGTGAATCACGAATATAGGAATACCCCTCACGAGATTTGGCTGACATGCATATATTCAGGGACGCTTGAGTATGTGCACGATACGACTCGAGTGAGAATGACAAATTTCTAGATCATGCAGCTTGGCTGAATGCATGTATTTTGGGGACGCTTGGAATGCGTGCACGATCCAGCCAAGTGATACATTGAGTTCAAGCAAGACTTGAGGAATGGGAGAGTGTCGAAGATCTTGAAATTGCGTTAAGTAAAGGATCGATACTAGTATGAGCGTGGCTCGGAATTAAAGAAAACGTGTAAGCGGAGTGTGCGTGAACAACAACGAGATTGGCCCTAAACAAGTGAATGATATGGAATCGATATCGTGCAAATAAAAGTTGGTATAACGAATTGAACCATTGATAGGAAGATATACTCGAGGATAGTGCAATACTTAGTCTTGAATCGGACGAAAATTTCTTAGACTTGGTCGACCCCGCTAAGTAGAAATCATACTGATTTCGTGGACACGAACGCTTGAGAAGCGAATCGGGTCATCTCGATGACCGAGATAAACGAAAGTGAGTTTGCCTCAGCCTACGACCCCCGCATTTGACGAGTTACAATGTGCCTCGTGCGAATATTTCCGTCCCATGACACAGAGAAATAGCAACCAAGACGATGAAACACTTGAATTGAATAAGTACAATCAACTATAAAAGGAATGAAAGGCTATTCAATAAAATCGACCAAACGCGTGCGACACGGAACTTAGAAAGATATCAAATATGGTTCGATTCCATCGAACGATAGAGCCGTTCGAAGAAATTGTCTAAGAAACACGACGACACGAGTTAAGGAATGATAGGATGACCTGCACTCAAGAAGTCTCAAGGACGAGACTTATTTTGAGTGGTGTATTATGTAACGACCCGCTCCGCCCTAGCGGAACGCCGATCCAAACGGCAAGTGCAACGACTCAAACGAGCCGTCGACCCGAAGAGTTGCTTTGACCGGATGAAGAATCGATGCAATGCTTGTATTGGCCCGTCAAGATGAATCCAGACTTAGACTTTCAAAGGCGCGCTCGGAGTATCGCTCGGCCGATGCGAACATCGCTAAGGTGGGTGGCTCCGATGAACCCGTCTGTGCTTAGCCTAGACACATAACAATACGGACACTATCACGAGAATCGCTAGGCGATAACCCGTGCATGCTAATAAATGACTCAACGCACCTAGCTAAGGGAATAATCCCGTCTTGCATGCTTGTTTAGAACATGGAAAAGAACTCGGCAAATATAGAAACTCTCGTACCGTGCTCTACGCTCGTGCTACGGCACAAGCTTACGTTCAAGTCCCGTATGCGTTCAACAATGAAACAATGAATGGATTACAACAATGAAATGGGAAGACTATCAACATAGTCGTTCCGAGTATAGTATAGCAACATTGAAAGGCTATGGGACCGATGGGTCGCCAAGGCGACTCCCGCACTGGAAGTTGCGTAATGCGTGAAATGAATGAATCAACGAATGAATGAACGAATGAATAAATACGTGAAACATGAATGAACGAACGAACAAGTGAAAGAAAGAAATAAAAGAAAGAATACATGAAAGATAAGACATGAAAGACGTTAGCGACAGGTGTGACGGGCACGTGCGACGGGGCTCGCTACCCGCACCGCACGGACGCCAACCTGGTCAATAACGCATTGTGGCTAAAGACAGCCGATATGTTAAATGACAAGTAAAATACGAAATGGTCGTGGACAAACGGCACGGGCGATGGGGGGGAATACCGTGGCCGTCTTGAGGAAGGATTTTGCGGCACGGGCGATGGGGGGGAATACCGTGGCCGGCCTAGGCGGAATCAGATATGGGGCTTACGAGCTGCTTTGAGTGGGGGCTCGGCCACTCAAAGAGACGTAAGGCCAGGCATTTCAAGAAACTATCAAGGTGTACCAGCCATCACGCTTCGATAGGTGAGAATGCCCACGTGATATGTCTAAAATGGCTTGTAAAGCCAGCGACCCATGCATGTAGATTAAGTGGACTATGCTGGTGGCAATCCACGTGCAAGTTCTTGCATTGAAACAAGTAGTCTAAGTTAACTAAATGAAGTGTCTCCTGAACATGCTCGAATTATAACACTCCTGAACATGCCCGAAATTTAATACACCTGAACATGCTTGCAAAGTAACACTCCTGAACATGAACATGCTCGAAATGTAACATGCCTGAACATGCTTGAAATATAACACCCTGAACATGCTGGAAATGTGCCTTCTGAACATGCTCGAAACCTAACACTCTGAACATGCCTGCGACGTGAATGAACATGCCTACAACGTGCTAGAACCCGAGACATGGACACGCCCGTAACATTGAATGTTTGCATGAATCACGTTAAGTTACTTCATGTTATATTGTTGACTAACTTGGTTTACTTTGGACAGGGAAGGCCGGACGGTAAGTATGGGTAAGTCGTGCATGCATTTTCCATACGACACTTGAAATCAGTAACACGAGATAGGTCATGATATGTGCCATGAAATTGACCCTAAGGCAAGATTAGAAAGACAATGAATGATAGTCGGTGCACGAAAGTAAATGCAACGTGTTTGGTAATGATAGCATTGTGGGCGAGCTAGCCTCCCCACCAGTGCATAACAATGTACTGATAATCCCACAGTCTGCTTGCAGGAAGCAGGAGACGCCGGCTGGTGCGGAGCTTCCATCGAACGTGTTAAGGTGCGGAGCCAACTCCGGGGCCTTGGGACGTTGCAGAAGCTGAAGCACCCTATACAGGACATAATGTATCGGAACATCGCCATGTATCATTCTATCTTGTAAGCCACTTGGCACGCCTTTTATGTTTCAGAGAGAGAGCTTGAGCGATTTGTAATATCGGCCTAGCGCCGCTTGTAACCTTCGTGAATATCAATAAAGAGATCGAATTTGCTTCTACTTGTGTTTATTTACTTTCTGCTGCAATGGGGACACTCTGTGCGACTCTGTGGCCTAGCTCAAATCGTCTGTTTCTGGACTTGGCCTTGCATGGGCGCAACCTAGGCCCGTGCGGCATCACGCCTTAGCAAGGACGATCGCTCCTACGGGAGCGGGACGTGACAGGACCCTCAACGTCCAAGGCCCCCACGGCGGCTTGCACCACTCCGGGAACTACTTCAACCTCAGCTTCCCTTCCTACATAATCTGGAGATACTGGAGTCTCCACAACAACGACATCGTCTGGGTTCTCCTCCTCGGAAGACATCACAATCGGCAGAACGCGCTCTTCCGATGAGCCTGCCACCTCCTTTGGTCTGCTGCCACCAGATTTTGGAGTACGGGGTCTCCTTTTTAGCGGCTCCTACAAAAAGAAAGTATAGGTCACAAGAAATGTTGAACCTAACCAGACTATATGGGACATCCTTACCTCCGCAGGTGCTGAATCCGATGACACTGTCGGTGACAATGTCTTCTTCTGCCTCTTTGGCATGGAAGAGCCAGCCTCTGTATCAGCACATCTTTTCGGTTGATCGACTGAAGGCTCTCCCTGACCCCCTGTAGATATGGCAGGGGTACCTCGATAATCCACCTCTGGCGGACGGTACGATCGAGCCTTCGCCAATATGTTCTCGGTCACCGCTAACTGAGTGCCGGCAATGAGACTGGTCTTCCTATCATATCCGGGGGGCACGGCATTCATAACATAATAAAATTTGGCGGCTGAGAAAAGAATCGGCGGCCGAGAAAAGAATCATCGGCCGCGGATTCTGGACGGGCAGCGTAAAACGAGCTCCGGTACATCCGGCATTGTAGTAATGCCAAGCTCGTGTACCATCCAACAAACTTTCAGTATACCCAGGTTAATACTGGTGTTGTCCAACATCAACTGAGCGTAGCCAAATTGTCGTACAAAACGGCTCGGCAAATACGGTTCCAGGTAACACTGGTTCCTATTCCGGTACACCAGATGGGACGGCCGGATGCTTTACAACCAGCGAAATCCCCATGGAGGCAGAGTGGTGGCATCTTCACCCGAATCCACTAAGTCTTCATTGGCCTCAAAACCCGAAAAGACAGGACCAACTTTGGTGATCTCCCACCCCTGAAGGTGGGATAAAACTTTCCTGCAAACAGGAACACCGGCATGCAACCAGCTCCTCTGGTGGAAACGGCGAAGGAATGCATCCCGACCCTGTGGTCTTCTTCCGAGCCCGGACTCATCATATTGGGATGGTGTAAAATTAACCACCCCATCAGATAATGAAACGGGTTCGGCACGGGGGAAGTTGTCATTCCTACCTCGTTCATGAACCACATTTTCTGCAAATTCTCATAAAACTCGCAGCAGGTTGCACACCATGGCGGGGAGCAAAGCCAGGCGTCGGCCAAAAACCAACTTCACAGCTGGCAGGATTAGATTCCGGGTCACCCGCTCTACGGAGCCTGACCCGTCCGAGAAGACATAATCCCGAAGCCAAATCATCAGATACGCAGCTAACACTGCTTTTGACGACATCCGATGAGTAAGGTGCCAGAAACAGCTATAGGAGCGCTCATCCGGCTGCCGGTCCTCGTTTTTCCGAGGATTCTTCTCACCTAACCTGCTCATTTCGGAGAGCACCACGCTACTGGAAAGCGCTGGCGGAGTGGTAAACTGAGAGGGATCCTCCTTGTCTTGCTTAAAGACGTAATCTCTCCAAGCGGTCACATGAGACTGTGATCCGCCCTTATCCCTCTTCTGCATATAATAATGATGACTCGCCACTTCCTTGAAGACGGCCATCATCTCTTCGGCTTTGTCCCCCAGGACTTGGAACTCCTCGTTGGTCGGGAAGTATTCCTCATAAGGTTCTGATCCCCAAGGGAGCTTTGACACTTCGTACATTTCATGAAGTGCGAGTCCCAGCTCCCCTACCGGGGTGAAGAAAGTCCCGGTATGGGTGTTAAACATCTCCAGAAGTGCGAGAAACATATGCCGGTTGATGTAAACACCTGCCTGAGTAGCACGGATTACGGCAGTCAGCCCCATCTCTCGGAGTTCGGTTTGGAACCGCGACAGAATCCAGAGTGTCAGCTTGTCCCATTTGGAAACATAATGACACCAACCCTCTACCCGAAATTCACCTTTCGGGGATGATCACTCCAACAAAAGCATGCAGTTCGCAAAAGTAAAAGCGCCAAAAGAAAATGTATTGATGGGAACGTCACTGTAAATGCTCCCAGGACGTAGAGTCCTCCAGGTGAAAGAAGGCCCAGACCGCACGACGACCAAAGTATCTCTCTGGTTGGAGGTCGTGTCGACCTTGATGGCGCCTGCCACCGCCCCCCTCCCCTTGAGACGGGGTTAGCTCCCAAGACATCCTCCTCTTAGAAGCAAGACGACAGAAAGCCGTCAAAGGCCATTGACGCTCAAGTTGCTTAACCGTCATATGCACTCTTCTTGCTGTAAAGAACCAATCTTCCTTGACCTTCAACACCTTTGCTTCAATAGAAGCAAGGCGGTCCCCGAACAGGAACTCAGGCTTCAAGAAAGTCACGTTATCAGAAGTGGCAGATTTTAAAACGCCACGCTCCATCATCCGTTTAAGGAACCCGTGCTGTTATTCCCGGATTTGAGTCATTCTTTCGGGAGGCTTATCCAGCATAATGGCAGCTTGGGCAGGGTTTACCACCTCTTCATTATAATCCACCCCCATTTGACAGAGGACAGCGTCCAGAAGCACTTTATTCAAGAGCGGGATAGTCGTCGACATTGGTGGTCAACAAAAGAAGGCAAAGATTCAAAGACAAGAGAATCTGAGCCACGAAGCGCATAAGGCTCAGGCGCATCTGAAAAGAAGCTTTGGCGCATCATCAGGGTTTAAATCCATGCACGTCAGCAGTGAAGCTTCGACACATCATCAGGGTTTAAACCCATGTGCGTCAGCAGTGGAGCTTCGGCGCATCATCAGAGTTTAAACCCATACGCGTCAGCAGTGGAGCTTCGGCGTATCATCAGGATTTAAAACCCATGCGTGTCAGCAGTGGAGCTTCGGCGCATCATCAGGGTTTAAACCCATGTGCGTCGGCAGTGGAGCTTCGGTGCACCATCAGGATTTAAACCCATGCGCGTCGGTAGAAAAACCTCAGCACATCCTCAGGACTCAAGGTCCATGCGCGTCGGCGTACGCAAGTTCTAAAAATGATGGTAAAGAATGATGAAACCTACCAATCACCATCGGCCGAACATCGACGGACGGTAGGGGACATCACCTACGGCAGCCTCTACAGGCTCTTTCCCTTTGTCTCGTCCTTGGCCAGCACCGCCACGAGGAGTCTTGGGAGCCATTTCTTGAAAGAAGAAAGTTAGGGTTTTTCAAAAAAAGAACTCTAAAAAGAAAGAAAGCAAAGAGATGAAGAGTTCTCTCTCTCTCCATCTCACGCCTATTTATAGGCCCGATCGCACGCGTGAACCGATAAAGTGTGACCTCAGCCGCCACTTCGGGTCCTGTGAGGAGATAACTGCAAATAAATCCAAAAAGATCAGCATTAATCTTCTTGGTTATCGAAGCATCATCATTCGCATTTACTGAAAGGAGCATGCACCCCATCACTGATGCACGGAGTAATCATGCGCCCGAACAGTCATGCACTCCGTAGAAGACGCTACCATGCTTCTTATTCAAAGTATTCCAAAACTTGACAAAAAGTTTTGAAAACTTTGAAGGGGGTATTGTAGAAGCATGGAATTTCAGGACCAGAAATTCTATGCACCTAACATCACATGCGCCAGGGAGCTCAGACGAAGTACTTGGCACAACAAAGCATAGACATTAAAAGAAGATTTTTATTTCATATAAAAGTCTGTCACATGTCTTAAAAAGAGCTGTACAAAGGAGAATTTCTACAAAAAAAGACCCTAAGTCTACAGCTAGGCGCAGCAACCACCATGCGCCCTCAAACAGGCGCATCCCGCCATGTGCTCTCAGCCAGGCGCATCTCTTCAGCAGCTCAGTTATGTGCATCCTCAGTTATGTGCATCCTTTCAGCAGCTCAGTTATGTGCCACCCTTCAGCGTCCCAGTCAGACGCATCATAAAGTGTCAGCATATGCGCCATCAAATGCTTCGACCAATGAAGCATTTATTGAGCAGAACGAGGGTGGCAATCAACCCTCTAGCTGAAAGAAGAGCTCCCCAAACCAAGGAAGAGGAGAGCACCGCAACCAACCTGCGGCTAAAGGAGCAGCTTTCGACCCAACCAGAATGGGCAACACCCACTCTAGCGGGAGGAGGAGCTCTCCCAAAGCCCAAGAAAGATGAGCGGGGCACCGCAATTTTGATCTCCGGCTCTTCCAGCATAACGGAGACGAGGCTCGAGCATCCCGATCTTTGGATGCAACATGCACCTTTCGCCTGCCTCAAAAGCCCTCGACTCCGACTTTTGGATGCAACAGTCACCTTCAAGTGCATCAATGAAGACCATGCGTCGCATCTTCACCCTCGGGAGCATCTCATCAACAGAATGTGCTCGAGTAAACAAGTTCATTTCGGGAGGACGTGAGAGAACGAGAAGCAAACCCTCTCCATGCCACTATTTATAGGCCGGGCAAATCAAACCCATGCGCCAAGTGGCTGGCACTCCGAATCCCGTGCAATGAATTTGCATTAATGGTGATGAACCTGACGCTTCGAATTCAGCCAAGTCAAAGACGGCTATTTAAAGCACTCGAAGAACGTAACAGTCGAGCCCATAAAGACGTGTCATGCAAGGTGGATGTGCCGGCCAGACCGCACATCATACTGACGTGCCCAGCTCCCATCAACCTCATAAGGATGCGCCCCCATGCGTCCCCATGCGCCTAGTAGAACGCCGATCGATGTGCCCACTTAACAGCCCATCACCTGTCAAGAACATTAAATGCTGAAGTCTGACATAGTTGGCAGCACGTCCCCCGAGGACTGAACAATTGACAGCTTTTTCAGAAGACGAAGCGTCGCCGACGTCATCATCATCATTACTTTCCTCCGGCGGTTATAAGCCACGTGGCCGCCCAACCATTCGCATGCGCCTCCGCAGCCATGCGCCTAAATCTCTGCATGCGCCTCAGACTTTTTCTCTGATCCCTAAAGACAGAAGTAAAGTCACTACTGAAGCCCCGCATGCGCCTCAAAAGCCATGCGCCCCGACTGGTTCGTGACTCCTAAAGGTTACGAGCCGAAGCCTCCTCATGCGCCCAATTCCAGACGCATCCTATCAGATCACTCTCCACCAAATCTGAGATCTTCGAGCCATGGACCTACGACACGCGTTCTTTGACTTGATTCAGCCTATGAAGGGGTACTAATCACCCAAGATCTCAGTAACTGAAAGATCTTCTCCGTTGTTATGTGTCAGCTCTGCCGCAGCCCACGACAGCAATAAGAAGAGTTCAACTCCACAATCAGGACGCATCGCCTATGCGCCCCCATCAGCAACCACCACGTGGCGTCCCCACGTACAGGCGCATCCTACATGCGCGCATGAGCAGCCAGCCTGCAAAGCTATAAATAGAAGGATCATCTCCTTCTAACACACAGACACACACAGACAGAGACACGTCGTACAACCATCAGCAACATATAGAGAGAGGCAGATACAGACACTCAACGTCTTCTTCCTCTCCGCAAGCTCCTGCACCTAGAGCAATCCAGATCTTCAGAGAACCGAGAACCGTCGTCAGATCGTCAACGGAGTCAACGCATTACCACTCGCTCCATCGGCACAAGGGACCCAGATAAACAAAAGTGTACTCCTAGGACTACATCTAAGTCCTACATTGTAACATTGTTCTGTTTGTATTAAAATTATATCAAAAGATTTTAATGGCAAACACGTACCAGTAAGCACCCGAGCCCATAGCTGATGAGGATTTGTAACGAGCCTCCATAGGAGCTTGCCAACGAGTGCTTCATTGACCCAACAAGGATTCCTGAATCCCAATCCGCCTTTTCTTTTTGGTTGAAGGAATTTGTTCCAGGCTATATGATGAATTTTCTGATCCGAGGTGCCATAACCCCACCAGAAGTTGCGACAATGGCGATCTATAGAACTGTAGATAGCTTGAGGAATTTTGTAAGTCGACATGGAGTAGATAGGAATGGAGCCCATAGTAGATTTGATTAGAACAGCACGCCCTGCATGGGACAGCATATTGGATTTCCAGCCCTTTAGACGAGAGGCAATCCTCTCTAGTAAGCCATTATACGTGTTAACTCTGGCTTTGGAGAGAAGTAGGGGATGTCCCAAATACTTGTCAGCACTACGCATAGCAGATAAATGAAGTTGCCTGGAGAGTACCAGTCTATCTTGTGAGGGAACATGTTTGCTGAAATGAATGCTCAATTTTTCATAATTGATCAATTGTCCCGACCATGAGGAGAACAATTCTAAGATCTTTGCACGGCTGATAACGAATTGGAAGAGGCATAGCCAAAGACAAGAATGTCGTCTGCAAACAGGAGATGGGAGACTGGAGGAGTATACCGGTTGATGCGAAAACCTCTATAGATATCATCCTGCTCATAGCGGTAGAATAATTGGGAAAGCACCTCAGAGTAAAGGATAAATATATACGGTGAGAGCGGGCATCCTTGCCTAATCCCCCGTTTAGTATTAAAATGTTTCTCCGAAGATCCATTGATAAGAACTGAGAAAGAGGGAGTGGTAATACACTTCATAATAAAGGTCATTTGAATGACCTCGGATGCCCAATCCATGCAAGACTGATTTGATAAACGGCCAAGCAAGGCGGTCATACGCCTTCGCCATATCAATTTTCATGGCAAATGCATTCCTCTTTTTGGAGCGATTGTTCATAGCATAGAATATTTCATGCACAATGATACAGTTGTCCGTAATTTGTCTGCCAGACACAAAGGTATTTTGGAAGGGCGAGATTAACTTGTCCATAAGAGACCGAAGTCTGGATGCTAGGATTTTAGAAATAACTTTGTATGAGACATTGCACAGGGCAATTGGTCGGAACTCCGCCGCTGTTTTTGGAACAGCACATTTTGGAATAAGTGCTAGATATGTATGATTCATACCCTTATAGAGCTCGCCACTGGTAAAGAAATGTTGAATTGTAGCAGTGAGTTCAGTTCCGACAACTTGCCATCCTCTTTGATAGAATAATACGGGAAATCCGTCGGGGCCAGGGGCCTTAAGGCCTCCCATCCCTCTGACAACATGTTCGACTTCGTCCGACTCAGGAACCGAACCCAGATGGTTAGATTCATCCTCTAGCAAGGGGTTCGTATGAAAGGAAAACCCAGGATCCATAGGACAAGAGTCATCTGTGCCAAGAAGATTTAAAAAATGACTAATAATAGAAGTATTGATTACCTCTGGATCCGATGACCATAACCCATTAGGAAGGAGCAGCGAGCGAATATCGTTCCTTCCTTTCCTGATGGATGCTTTGGTGTGAAAATATTTGGTGCATCTATCCCCTTCTTTGATCCATTTACATCTTGCTCGTTGACACCAGTAGGCTTCATCGATCATTTGGAGGTCATTGATCTCCTTTATAATGTCTCGCTCAACGCTCATGGAAGACGAGAATGGAGATCCTCCTTGAATGTTCAGTAGTTGCTCTTGAAGAGATTGGATTCGTCTTTTCAGTGATTGAAGGGAAGATCAACTCCAATTATGGAGTTTCCTCATGGTGTATGTAAACTTCTCCGTGAACTTAGCATCTGAAAAAGAAGAAGCCTCAAGCCAGAAGGAAGACAGTATATCCGGGTAACTCTCGTACCTGAGCCAGCAGCTTTCAAATCGGAGAGGCCTGAATCTTCGTCGGGTGCGATTATTTGTATTAAGAAGGATAGGGGCATGATCGCTGTTGTATCTGGGAAGAGTGTGAACCGTGGAGTTGGGAAATTTGCTGCACCAATCACCTGTAGCTAGAGCTCGATCCAGCCTTTCTTTGATGAGGCTAGACATACTGCGGCCTTTGGACCAAGTGTATGCTGGCCCCACCCAACCGAGATCAATGAGGCCACAGTATTCGATCATGTTCGCAAAGGGTAAATTCGAATTTCTATCATATCCCCGACCACCATACTTGTCATCGGCCATGGTGATAGCATTGAAGTCACCAATGCAAGACCATGGAGAATTGAAAGAATCAGAGAAAGACTTGATTGACTCCCAAAGCAATGGTCTATCAGTTTTTCGGGGGCATCCATACACGCAAAGAAGGTTCCAGTTAGGTGAATCATCATCATTGAGAATGGAGAGGATTATGATGTTGGGGGAGGAGAAGGAGACTGAGGCTTTAATGTCATCAGTCCAGCCTAGCCAGAGCCCACCCGATCGGCCAATCGGGGGGACGACGTGGGTGTTTGGGAAACCTAGTGAAGGAAGAATTTGGGAAGAATGTGCTAGTGGTGAGAGAGTTTCAGAGAGAAAGAAAACAGAGGGATGGGTTGCGGAGAGGAATGAACTGAGGGTGTGAACTGTCGTGGCATTCCTCAGCCCACGACAGTTCCAAGAAAATACTAACATTGATTTAGCGGCTGATTAAAGTCAGCCGCCATATAAGGAGATTGTTGGGGATTGTTCAAAAAAAACTTAGTACCACGCTTTGAAGCTCTGGGATTGTTGATGACTGTGGGGGGGGCGCTTCTTAACCGACAGGGATGTTTCCATGGGAGGATAGGTGAGGGATAGGCCCATTCGAGCCCTGTGTTTCCATGTCAATTTACGGGGGTGGTAGACTTTTGTCGGGGATGGGGAGGGTGATGAGGGGAGCTCAATGATGGGACTGACCTTCGAGCCTGGCAGAGTGAGTAAAGTTCGACAACGGGTAGAGATTGAAAGGATTCGCTCACCAACTCACATTCAGAATAGTCCTTTTCCACATGATCACTATCCATGAGGTCCGGAGAGGACTCGACCACCACTTTCACCTCAGATATATAAGGGGAATTATCCGCAGAGGAGCATATGTCCGACGAGTCACTAGGGGCATCCACATGGGAATTTAATCCCGAGGATGTAGTGGGGATGAGAATTCCCCTGTTAGAAACTACAGGGAGGCTTGCAATGACAGGAACAGTACCTCTCAATTGAGGTGGAACATACTTGGCCGTCTGATAAATATGAGACGGGATATGAACCGAAGCATATGGGGTCTCCTTCTACTTTGTGAGGGGGAGCATTAACTCCCGGCCTGGTGATAGAGAGATAGAACCATTCCCTGAATCACTCAATGAACCAGAATCAATAGTGGTTGCAATGTTAACACCCTGATCCGCCATATGATGACGATCCCCTGGGCGATGAGGGATAGCCCTGTAATCGTCTTCATTGATTCTCGGTTGCAACAGGGCCTCAACCCGATCTCTTTCTGCTTTTGTCCAGTCTTCCCCAATGAGAGATCGGAAAGATGATCTCTCACTACAAGCAATTATAGAATGACCCACTTTTGCACAGAAAGCACATAATCGAGGTAGACGTTCATATTTGAGGATAACATTTCCCATCGACTGCCTATCGATCAGGGTGGAGATTGATTTCTTAAGGGGTTGAGTGATATCGATGAGGATTTTAACCCTGGCAAAAGTTTTCCACTTTGCTTCATCAGACAATGAGCATTGCCTAGGGGATCCAATGCCTTCAGCAATTCTAGCGATAGCAGTACGATTCAAGAACTTTGGGGGCAGTCGGTGGAATTGCACCCAAAGATCCGCATATTGGAAGCGATATTCTTCCGGGAGTTTCCCAGGGTCACATCTCTCTATGGCTAGGAGATCATCATTGATACTCCATGGCGCTTCCAAAATCACACGATCCACCATCGTCGGAGAGTCCAATCTCACCAGAAAGGACCCGGCTTCCAAATCCAGATCAGAGACTTGGATGTGATCAGAAGTTCTCCATAGCTTAGTAAGAATGGAGAACAGAGAAGCACTTGTAAACCTTCGTGGGGAGAGCGGCTTAACCGCAATGGAGGATGCCTAATGATCAGCAACCGAGCTTTCTCTTGCTGATAGAGAAACCGTGGTCGCCGGCCCTTGGAGGCTGAACAGCGCCGCCATTTTTTCCACGACATCCTTGTATGAAGCCATTCGCAGGGGAAGGTGGGGGAGGAGAGCAGTGGGGGAGGTGGAGGGAGAAGGGGGAATAGCTAGGATGGGACCGACAGTTGCTTTCTCATCTGGGAGGAGAGGGAGGTAGGTGAAGGGGGAAGGGGGGGGGGGGGGGGGGGGGGGGGGGGGGGCGCCAGAGAATTAGGGATGGGGAAAAATCGCCAGGGGAGAGCAAACCCTAGGGGTTTGGGAAGTATCTCCACTATTAATATTATTGTTAATGTTAACAATAATATTAATTTTAATGTTAGCATTAATTTTTAATTTTAATGTTAATTTTAAAATTTGTCATGTCAGCTGCCACATCAATATGCAACGTCAGCTGCCACGTAAGAAAAAAATAGTTTGGAGGAACAATTTGGAGGGACAAATAGCATTATTCGTTTGATTAATAGCTTATAGCAACAACTTGTAATAACTTACATCGTCCGATAAGTTTCAATAATAAATTTATTTAGAATTTTCTCAAATACCATTAGTTCTATATACGTGCATGCTATAGTCTAAGTTGTGAGGTCCCCTAAAAAGAAGGTTGTAACTTTATGTTATTTCAAGTAATGCAAGATAACGCACATTTCATTTAAACATAATAAATAAATATATTTTTGATATACCGGTAAGCAAAAGATTGTCACTTGTTAGAGCATCATTAGTAGTTGGGACTCTCCAATGCAATTTGGAGTCCAAAATTTCAAAAAAAAAGTAAATGTAGAATGGGTTGAGTTTGTACGAGAATAGTAAGAAATGATAAAGTGAGCTCCGGTCCCAATTGGGCTCCAAATTGTGTGGTCAAAAATTAATGTAGGAAAAAAATAATATAAAGTTTAGAATCTAGAAAGTTGGGCTCCAAATTGGAATTTACTATTCTACAAAACGAGTTTCTACAATCTAGAATCTAGAAATTGGGAGGCCCAACCCTTAGCACCCATGGATGGGTTGGGACCGAAATTGTAGAAATTGGGACTAGGGATAAGATTTATTATTCTACAAAATGAGCTCCTACATTCTAAATCTAGAATCTAGAAAATGGGATGGGCCTTACTAATGATGCTCTAAACTTTATATTATTTTTTTCCTACATTAATTTTTGACCATCCCATTTTCTAGATTCTAGATTTAGAATGTAGGAGTTCATTTTGTAGAATAATAAGTCTCATCCCTAGTCCCAATTTCTACAATTTCGGTCCCAATCCATCCATGGGTGCTAAAGGTTGGGCCTCCCAATTTCTAGATTCTAGATTGTAAAAACTCGTTTTGTAGAATAGTAAGTTCCAATTTGGAGCCCAACTTTCTAGGTTCTAAACTTTATATTATTTTTTTCCTACATTAATTTTTGACCACACAATTTTTGGGACCGGAGCTCACTTTATCATTTCCTACTATTCTCATACAAACCCAACCCATTCTACATTTATCTTTTTTTGAAATTTTGGGCTCCAAATTGCATTGGAGAGTCCCAACTACTAATGATGCTCTTAACCACGAATGTAATGAGCCTGGAGAATACTTTCACTATATTAGTCGCTATAAATTTCAGATTGTAGAGGTTCTATATATTTCTACTGTGTTTAATATATTTAGAGTTATTTGTATTTATCCCAAATACTAATTTTTAATTATGTTTTAGTTCATTATTAATTTAATTATTACTACTTTTATTTTATTCCGATCTCAAGTGTTATATAAGACTGACAATGGATTCTTTTCTTCTGTATGTTCTTGGTACAAAATCAAAATAATGAGTGTAGTAATAATTAAATTAATAATGTGGGAAAACAGAATTAGGGTTTATTAATGGGTAAATATAAATAACTCATATATTCACATTGGTTTTTAATAAATGAAAATTTACAAGGGCTCAATTGCAAAAATAGTGGTCAGCTGTGCTACTGCTGTCTCTCTCTTCTTTCTTCACCAACCACTGATAACTCTCTTTCATTCTCTCTCTCTCTCTCTCTCTCTCTCTCCTTCCCTCCATGTCCCATTCCCCCAGCCGACAACCGGTCCAGCACAGCTTCCTCCTCCTCGGCCTAGGGTTAGAGCTCGGCTCCAGCTGCTTCTCGTCGGCGTTGGCGGAGGAGCTCCGTCCGGGTCCATATCCGATAGCCCATTGCGCGCCGGACCCGTTTCGCCGCCCGAGCTTCCGGGGATCTGCTCCTTCCTGGGGAATGCTGGTGTAGAATTCGGTGAGGTCCAGAGCTAGGGTTTCGTCAGAGATCTGGAAAGCTCGGATTTTTTGCCCTTTTTTTTGTTGCTAAATTTGTATTTTTTGGGGGGTATTCTTGGCTTAAGAACCTGAGAATTTGGGGATCTGTGGTCTAGAAAAGGGTGGTAATTGTCAAGGAACCAAAAAGCTCGGATTTTGGCCAAAGTTCTGTTTTTTTCTTCTTCTTATTCTCAGGTTGGTTGCTTGCAAAATTTGAATTTGTTGGGTTTTTTATTTGCTGAAGAATACGAGGATGGGTTCTCTGGTGACAAAATTGGGGTTTTGGATGATGTAGAAGATTGGAAATGCTGATAAGATTTTTTTTTTTCTTCTTTTGAGGAATTGGGGTTTGATTTTAGAAATTTACAAGGAAGTGACTAGTAACAAAATATGATTTTTTTTTATCCTTTCATTTTGGTTCTTTTGTTATAGAGATATAACACGTGGACCTAAATTTGATAGAAGAAGTTGACTCTGATAGCAAAAATTGATTTTTATAGTTCTATCACCCTGCTATTTAATGAAAGATTTGCGCTTTATCATAATTTTGCATAGTTGGTTCAATATTAGGGAGTATACTTTGATTCTTCATGTAATTGGCATCTTTAATGATTGAACTCTTGTTGGTTTTTTAAATTCAGAGTTGGCATTATGATTTATGAGCATTGCTTTGAAATTTCTTAGGGCCCATAATAATTGTTTTAAGAATATAAATTGTGCTTGTTATAAATTTGACATTTGGTACTTTAGTTTGTTATTTGCAAGGAATTTTGTACGAAATCAGAAGGTTTGGATTCTTATAATTCCCTATATGATATTATATGCAAACAAAATTTCTACGTGATTATGATACTATTCACATATATAGAACTATACAACCATGGTTTGTTTTCTTCTTTCTTTTGTTTCCATGCGTCTTCTGCTCTGTTTCTATGTCGAAACTGAATTTTTCGCTAAGAAAATAATTTAGTAGATTCCGAGAAAATCGGGTATTATGCATAATATGCAAACTAAAGTTTCGTAACTTTCGTTACTTACTGGGTTATATAAATTAGATATATGCTAACAATGTATATGGTGGCATCATTTCATGTCTATACTGATGTGTGCTTGTCCTTTGCAGTTTGTATCATTGCAAATTTACTATAGACATACAATCTAATGCTTACTTAAACTATTAGCTTTGGAGGCTTCATGCATATTTTTCTTTTATTGATTTAGGTACTTCCACCAGAGAGATGTCTGATAGTGCTCTCAACCAAGGCCTATCAAAGAAGACGGGTCTTTTTGGCCTAAAAGTATGGGTCATAATTGGTATCGGTGTTATGGTTCTCATTTTATGCATGCTTTTCGTATTGGTAATGTGTCTTACTGCACGGAAAAGTCGGAGGAGGTCACAGAGGCCTTCGGCTAACCTACCCGTTACTCAAATACCGGCAGTTTCAAAGGAAATTAAAGAGGTTAGGGTGGAACAAGTCTCATCTAATGATTTTGTGGCACGTGATGGGATCCTTCTTACAATTCATGACAAAACCAGCGAAAATGACTCGGACAAGATCATGCTTCACTTGGAACTTGGTAAATCAAGGCATGAAGATAACAATGGTCATTCTGGCTCCTTCCATCATATTGATAAAGATGCCAGTTTAGAGTCAGGTGAAGAGGGAAGTTCAGGGACATTTGGTGTATACAGACCATCATCCTCCTACCCGATAACTGCACCTTCTCCTTTGGTTGGTCTCCCGGAGTTCTCCCACCTAGGGTGGGGTCACTGGTTTACTTTGAGGGACTTGGAACTTGCTACAAATCGTTTTTCAAAAGATAATGTTCTTGGGGAGGGTGGTTATGGTGTTGTATATCGTGGTAATTTGATCAATGGGACTCCGGTTGCTGTGAAGAAGCTTCTAAACAATTTGTGAGTTAATCCAGATTTCAAGATATTTTAAAGTAATGATATAACGTTAAAATTGAATTGTTCTCTTATGTTCTTTTAACATCCATGCTTTGCAGAGGCCAGGCAGAGAAGGAGTTTAGAGTGGAAGTTGAGGCTATTGGCCACGTTCGCCACAAGAACTTGGTTCGGCTATTGGGATACTGTGTGGAGGGCACTCAAAGGTATATATTAATCCTCTCAGTTTGTTTTTCCTATGGGCAAATGGACTATGCATGTCTTATTTATTCCTTTCGAGTAGAAAAGTATTGGTAGTATATATATAGCGATACATCCGAAGTTCATATAACATTGTGATGTTTACTTATATACGTGTCTACTGATTTAGGATGCTAGTATATGAGTATGTGAATAATGGAAATCTTGAGCAATGGCTTCATGGAGCTATGCGTCAGAGGGGTTCCCTAACATGGGAGGCTCGTATAAAGATTCTCCTTCAAACTGCTAAAGCGTAAGAAAACCTGAATCTTCAACTCTTGTTTATTTTTTTTTATATTTTTTTTTCCTTCACTTATAAAGGTGGCATGTTGGTTTAACTGAACAGTACTGATTACTGTTTCTTGGTTATCGATGGCATATTGTACGTTAAGCTCATTGGTTATGCCCATCCATTACGGCAGCTTTTGCAACTTTTCTAATCTACTGTCGTTTTAGTGAATGGCCTTAATTACTGGTTCTTGGTTGTTGATAACTGTATCATTAATTCTGTCCATGTTTGGCAGCTTTTGCATATTTTCTAATATTATTGTCATTTACCCTTTATTCTTTTCTCATGTTCGCCTTAGTTTGAAAAGCTAAAGCTATGATTTAGGCTTTATTTTCTTTTAAAACAAATGTCTGGCAGGCTTGCCTACTTACATGAAGCCATTGAGCCAAAAGTTGTGCACCGGGACATCAAATCGAGCAATATATTAGTTGATGATGATTTCAATGCCAAGGTGTCCGATTTTGGTTTAGCAAAGATGCTGGGTGCTGGGAAGAGCTATGTCACTACTCGAGTAATGGGAACTTTTGGGTAGGTTTCTCTCATAATTTAATTAACTGTGCAAATTTTGAAATCATTCTTGCCCTCTTGACATTTAAGATAATTTGTGGACATGTTAGCGATTTCGTTTTCTTTGTTGTATCAAACTTCAACTGGCTTATTGGTTTACAGGTATGTTGCCCCGGAATATGCAAATACTGGTCTTCTTAATGAGAAAAGTGACATATATAGCTTTGGAGTTGTTGTCTTGGAGGCCATTACTGGAAGAGATCCTGTGGACTATGGTCGTCCTGCTAATGAGGTACAAGACTGACCAAATTGTTCCACTGACTTTCATGATAAACAAGATGAAAGAATAGGTCAAGCACAATCAGTTCATTCTGAAGACTGCCATGCAGTAGCATTTCATATTTGGAGTATGATTTATGAATTTGAATGCCATATAACATGACTAGCTTTATAAATTTTCAAGTTTCAACAACAAAATTGAGCTATACCAATATTAAATAAGATACTGGTTTTCCTTATATCTAGTCCAGTAGAATCAAATGAATCTGACATTTGATTTCCTTACTTGGCTTCAATGCTGGAAAGAACTATTGGTTGCTACAAAGTTGATCAAGATGTAGTAGTCATAACTAGTCAATGGCAGACATGAGATGCTTTGTCCTATTTTTCGTATTAAAGGTACTTTCATCTTTTTGAGGGACACGAGAGTTATGCAATCTTCACAAACACTCCCAGATGCTTTCTATTTTAGAAAGTGTCAAGTGAGTTCTTTGTGCAACAACACCCAGGTCCTTTTCTTGTCCACTGGATGTTCAGTATACTGTTTCTTTTTCTATACTTGACCTTACTTTTCAGTGTAACACCATCTCTTTGTTAGTATATATTTTGAAATGGACAGTTTTCAGATATCCATATGGTATATTTTTATATAATTTTGCAATAATGATTCTCTTTATTTTGCTGTCCAGTCGCCCTTTTCTGCATCAACACTTAATCTTTTATCATATTGGTTTAATGAAAGGCTCCTTTCATGCCCTGCCCTCCTTCCTAAATGATGGATCCTTTTCTTCTCCTGCACAAAACAGTTCATTGCAAGTCATGTAGTTCAGCTGGTTAATTTTTCTATAAGACCTTTCGCTCCTAATCTCTTAACTTCCTTTGTTGGCTGCAGGTAAATCTAGTTGACTGGCTGAAAACAATGGTTGGCAGTAGGCGCTCAGAAGAGGTGGTTGATCCAAATATAGGAACGAGGCCATCTACAAGAGCTCTCAAAAGGGCCCTTTTGACAGCTTTGAGGTGTGTCGATCCAGATTCAGAGAAGAGACCAAAGATGAGTCAGGTGGTCCGAATGCTGGAATCTGATGACCCAATTCCACGTGAGGTTTGGCTTCTAACTTGATGATATCTTACTACTTAGTGTGAGTGCAGAGCATGAACGGACACGGCGACATGGATACAGTACTATTTTGGTGTGTCCTAGTGTATTTTGGAGTGTCCTAAACGTGCCGACACGACACGGCCCGCGTTTTTGGAATGTCCGTACTTCCTAGTCAGTAGCTACCAAGATGTCACATGCCTATGTATAGCCGACTTGACATGTAACTTGACATCACCAAGTATACTGACTTTCAGATCAATCCTATTTTTAATTTAATAAAACTTTAGCCGTATTTGCAAGACAGGTAGAAGACTAACACCAATGCTTTATGATATAGAATATTGGGCAACAAAAGGTACAAACGTCTAATAAGTGAGCATAGCTCTAAAGAGAATATTGAGATGGATGAGTCTTCTACCTGATAAGATGAAGGCTACAGACTTGGCTTTGATTGAGGACGAATGGACGATGACTGAGAAATCAATTGAGACTAAATGCTTTGTAAGTTAGGTTCTAGGACTAGGGATAACCGAATCAATATCGAATTGAAGCAAGCAACCGGTAGTTGATAACCGAATCAATATCGGATTGAAGCAAGCAACCGGTAGTTGATAACCGAATCAATATTGGATTGAAGCAAGCAACCGGTAGTTGCCATTGCTATAGAGGAGACAACCTGGTTGCTTGTGTTTCGAAGGATGAGCCTGTAATAGAGCTATCAATGTAAGGAATGCATTCATGTAGCAGACCTAAGGGATTTGTCCTTTTTTTGCATTCAGCTATCTTTGAACATTAGCTAGCAGTTGAGCTCCTATTTTATACCTTCTTGGAGTTATTGAAGAAGGTTATATTTTATGTTCACATTGTACCTCATAAAGCACCCTTTTGCTTTGGATGCTTAGCTGAATTTCAATTGTGCACCCATGCTTAAAAATGAAACCTTTGGGATATCACAGGACCGAAGGCATCGGAGGACACGAGGTGGAAGTGCGGAAATTGAACTGCAGAGGGAGAATAATTCGGACACGGATAAAAGCGACAACCCAGATTCTAAGCCCAGTGGCACACAGAGCAGGCCCTCAAAGAACTAGTAGGCATCTGTGGAAATTCTTTGTACCTGATAACACCAAGCGGGACGTATTTATCAACATTTTCTTTCTTTCTCCGTTTAGGCCGGATTGTTGAGTGTATGTAAGCTGTTGCTGAACTTCCATGACTGTACAGTTTTAGGTGTGTAAAAGATCGAAATAATTTTTTTTTTTTTCCTTAAGAGAGGAGAACTTGTGAATGTGATTGTAGTTCTACTATATGTTGGTACATTGTTATACTAGTTACACTAGAAGCTAATAAGAAGAACATGATTTGAGTAGTACTCTCTAATCTCCATCTTGGAATGGCTTTAAGCATAACTTGTACTAGTAAAAGCTTCTGAACTTGAGTGCTTGCTTCCTTTTCTCTAGCTGGTCTTCCTTATTTCAATTTTGTTACAGAAGTGAGCTGATATTAATTTGGCAAAACAGAGTTTGATCAATAGTTCCTGCCAGCTGGTGTTAGAATGTTCATGATTGATGGTTTAAACAACATCTGTTTACTTGAAAGTTGGAACTAGCTGGTCAGAAATTTGGCAATCAACTCATAGTGGTGGCGAGGAATTGATGCTGAATCATTAATGATAATAATAGCAGATATGGCCGGCATAGGTGACAGAAATACATGTTCAAGACTAATGAGCTTGCATTTGCCAGTTTCACATTTGTCAACCCTGCATTTCTTAAATTTATTTGTCTTCACATGGATTCCTCCAAATGAGGGGCCATACTGGCGCCAAGCATTCCAAAGCTGCACTATTCTTTAATAGTAGCAGATACCTAACTTTCTTGAGTATTGAACTGTGATGCAGTTAACAACCATGCTCCTAACAATAAACCTCCAATGTCAGCTAGAGGCTCTTCACATGCTAATAACATAAATGATTATATGCCAAAGCTGAAGAGATTATTTTCTGTGCCAGGCTCACTGTGCACCCTCCAAAACATCTATTTGATTGCATTAGGATTTGTGCATGCACTCAATCCAATACCGTCCTATGGTTGGCATTGGAGGGTGCACGGTGAGTCCGACATAGAGAATAATTTCTCACGAGGACAATCAGTTCCATTTTTGTTCATCCACCAAAATTTGGATGATGTTCATCATTTCATTCAAGAATTGTCATGTATCAGCCTAAAACCACTTTTTCTATAATTATGAGGTGAAAAAAAAATTAAATTAAAAATAAAAGTGGTTTTAGGTTGACACATGACAACCCTTGAGTGGAACGGTGAACATCATCCAAATTTTGGTGGGTGAACAAAAATTGACTTTAAAAAAAAATCCATTATCGAATTCCGTACAACTTCAAATTCATCATGATGGCAAGCAAAATTTCTCTAAGATGTTGACACTACAAAAGACTTGTAGTTCCTGCTGGGGGTGAGTGTTAAATTTATTTGGTTTCAACCGAACTGAAATAGTCAAAACCAAATAAACCAAAATTCTAAAAATCCAAAACCGAACCAAAATTAGTCATAGCCGAAACCGAACCGATAAACAATTCGCTTTATTTGGTTGAACTATTTTTATTATTTGATGGGCTGAGCCCAAAGTTTGAATTATGGTTAAATTATACTAAAACTTTGCAAGTTCGGTCCAAAGTTGGACTAATTGTTAAATTATCAAAGTTTGGCTACAAAAGACATACATAATTATTATTTTCAAAATATACATATTTTTAATTATAAAATATGCATAAAAGTAAGGTTATTTAATAATTAAATAAGTCTTGTTCGGTTTTGGGTTTCGTCCAAAATCGAATTTTTTTTTTAGTATTTTCAAAGCCGAATCAAAAAAATTTCAAACCGAATTTCGTCGGGCCAAAACCAAATAATCTTCACCCTTACTTCCTGCATGTTAATATTCATAAGCATAGGAGGTTTGGGCTTCAATAACACCTAATTGTTCCGTCCGACCAATGATCATCTTAATCACACTCCATTCTCTGCCACAATATATAGGCTCCTAGTCCTACTGACAACTTGAGTTGATTTGGCAATATGCCAAGGAGGGCATCATTCATTCAACTAATAATATTCACTTGAACACAGACTATAAATTTTATTATGACGTGCTTCGGACAGTTTGTACACAATCTACGGAGTCGGAAAGAACAGAAGAAAATAGAGAATTGCTACTTTGTTATGCTTAAAAGTGAACAAATACCAAGAATTGAGAGAAAATGTGGGATTGTCATACTTCGCTACCAACAGTAGCGCCACTTCGACCATTTACCAGAGGCTTAAGGGCTTTCACAACGATGCTCATATTTGGCCGGAAATCAGCTTCATACTGAACACACAATGCAGCTACTGCAGCAAACTGTTCCGAGCAAAAGAAACCGAAAAAGAAATCAAATAAATATATAGTTGGAGATTAGACGAATCACATAAGAAAAAAATCCATCGAGACAAATGAATAAATATCAATTTCAGCCAATTATCTCCAAATTTAACCATTGATGTTCATATCATAGTTTGCACTATCGATCCGATACCGATATGGTTTGGCATGTCCCTATTCGATACCTACCGATATCGATACTGACCGATACAAACATTGAGGGGTCTCTTTCAGTCAATTCGGCAAATAAATATTAAACGAAAAAGACCAATCGGTAAGCGTGTAAAAGTATAATAAGGTTGTAAAAGTATGTAAAAGAAGAAAACTTACCTATCGCAGGTAAACCAATCGGTAAAGATAACTACTATTTCACTCAACTTCAGAACTACGAAAAAACAACACAAAAAATACTTAAAATTATGCCTAAATGTATAAAATACATTTTTTCTAAAATTTTAATAATTTTAGGTTTAATTGCAACTTGATACCCTCAACTATCCCGTTTTTGAACTTAATACCCTGAACTTTGATATGCATCAACTTAATGCCATCAACTATTTGAATATTTTCAACTTGATATCCAAAAATAAAAAAAGGACAAAATTGCCCTCCTTCTCCACCCAACTCCCACTCCCGGGCTGCCCACCACCTCCGCCTCCTGCTCCCCCCTCCGGCCGCCGCCCTCCCTATCCCGCCTGCCCCTAACTGTTCCGCCCCCGCCTGCCCCCGATTGCAGCACCCCGCCCCCCTCTCTCTCTCTCTGCACGCAGCGACAGCGGCGGCGGTGAAAGCACCAGCGCACGCGGAGAGAAGGGGGAGGGCGAGGTGGTGCAGTCGGGGGTGGACGGGGCGGAGTAGCCGGGAACGGGCAGTGTGGGGACAGCTGCGAGGGGAGGGGGCCCGCAGGGGTCGGTCGGAGGGGGCAGCCGTGGGGGGAGGGGCGGCCGGAGGCGGAGGGTAGCGGCCGGAGGGAAGGGGGGTTGGAAGAGGCGTGGATAATTTCGTCTTTATTTTTTAGGATATTAAGTTGATACATATCAAAGTTTAGGGTATCAAGTTCAAAAAGTGGAATAGTTGAGGGTATCAAGTTGCAATTAAACCATAATTTTATTGATTTCCGATACAAAAAAAAATCCTATACTCCGATCTAAAACCGATCCTGCCGATACCGTCGATCCCGATACTCATACGAAGGGTCCGATACAGCCGATACTGCGAACCTTGGATATAGGACTAAATTACTGGAAAATCCTTTAAGTTTTACAAAGTGTGACAAAATTAGGATGTAGAATGTCCTGGCCAAAAAATGGTGCACAATTATTTCTGAATTGTTGTTCTCCTTATCTCTGTGTTTATTTTGGATGTACAGTTACTACATCTATTTGCATTTTGGTAACATGCAATAAAACCACTAGCCTGATTTCATGAGCAATAATAAAATCATCATGATGTCATTATCGATCTGCATACCTTTCAGTATAAAATTTTCGTTGTTGGAGCAGACTATGGTAGTCAAAAACTTATTCAACCACATTGAAGGCCTGTTGGTTTCACACAAATTCTAAATGTCAGTCATCAATCAGAATTTTCTTTTGTTGTGCTCATTTCTGTAACGTGACAAGGTATTCGTTGCCATTTTCTTTCTGATTCTCACTGAACCCATTATTCTGCTTATAGCATATGCTCAAGTCCAGGTGAGATTTAATTAATAATAGACAGGTAATGCTATTTTTCAAGGAATGGTATATTACTCGTGCTTTTTTAACAGATGTTCACTTGGTTTTTGATCAAATATGAAAACTCAATATTGATCTGATTAGAGGAAATATTTGTTCAACTTGATATGTTCTCTTATAATCCATTACTCTTGACATGGATTAATAAATTGCAAGAAATAATATTATTGAGCGCCCAATGACACTTAATTTGTAACATTCCTCGATGAAAATTACCAACTTTTCAAAAGGCTATAAATGGTAGGCAGATACCAAGCAGATAAAAATCTGAGATTTATCTTGGCCACAGTTTTTAAGAAGATAGTCTTACATTTGAAGAAACATGTATCATTCAACGTCGCAACTTTATGCTTATGAATATTAACATATAATGAGGTCAACCTGAAATTTTGTTTTCTAAATTTCTACTTCAAACTCTGGACACTTCTCATCTAGTGTTTACTAATACTTACTCTAATCCAAATCCAACAGGACTCCAATTGTATAGCATGAACGTGTCGGTTTCAGGTATGGTTATATTTGGGTCCAAAGCATACACAAACATATATGAATTCAGATTTTGCATGGATCCAATCTGATCTATACCATCTAGCTAGTCTTAGCTAAAAATATTGGAACTTAATATGGCATATAGATAAAGGAAGCAAATGATTGGACAAGTTAGAAGGATTCAAGAACTAAGATCTCAAAAAGTTAACCTTTGCAACCGACTTGGAAGGGTATTCTCCCCCTAACTTAGCATCAACACATTGTTTCACCTTGTCTTCACTAAGTCTGGGTGCAGCCTGTACATGTGGAATTTAGTCCATAGAGGCTACAATGCCATAATTTAACAAAAGGTTCTGCAGTACTGCCAGACATAAAGTGAAAATGAAGGAAAGCAATAAAAGGATACCCATGTTACAAGGCTTTGCTGGCCTCGTGGCAATGTATGATCGACAGGTTTACGACCGGTCAACAGCTCCAGAAGAACAACACCAAAGCTGTAAACATCACTCTTGGAACTAAGCTGTCCAGTCATCGCATACCTGAACCACCATTCAGAGAAGTTGAAAATACCAACAAACATGGGGCTGATTCTGGTATCTGCTCAGAAGTTAAACAGACATGGATGTGGCACGGCACGTAAGGACACGGAGACACAGACACGACACATATTTTGGTGTGTCTTAATGTATTTTGGAGTGTCCGGGTTTTGTCCAATAAGTGTCCCAACATGGCCCACATGTTTGGAGTGTTTGTGCTTCCTAGATCACAGCTAAAGCACCTTTGGGTCACTTGTATTGAGATAAAAGGAACTTACTCTGGAGCATGATAACCAAATGTCCCGAGCACACGAGTAGAGTGAAGCCGTGCGGCCGTGTCAGGAGATTGATTTGACAGGTCAAAATCAGCTATCTTTGCATCATCGTTATCAAAGATTAGAAAATTGCTGGACTTTATGTCACGGTGAATTATTTGTGCCTTCTCGTGAAGGTATTCAAGTCCTTTTGCTGCTCCTATGGCAATTTTCACCCGCTGCAGCCACGACAGAATAGGACCGGGTTTCGCTCCTTCCACACCTTTTCGTCCTATACCACACAAGAATGAATTATCTCACTTGTTCTTCAGCAGGACATAAAACTTAATGATATACAAAGCCTAATTCAAACCATCAGAAGTAAGCACACAGCTAGAACCCTTATGTGATATAATTTGAAATAAAACAAAAGTTTAGCTAAAAGCTTCTTCAACCACCTACTCCTATAAAGAGAGATCTTTTGCATCTTGCAAAAAGAAGCTCAATATGACATTGCCATCAAGAAAACAATAAATTGAAATTTTGGCATGATAATCATTTGAGAAGGAGAGGGTGAGTAGAGATTTCATGCAACCAAAATATTCACAATCCCTAAGTTCCTAGACCTATAAGTCTATAACTATCATAAGTACCTTCACAGATTGAATACTTGAACAATTAAATTCACTTGAATTTTAGACAGTTGCATGGGCACGGGACCGGCTTGTAGATAGTAAATCCCGAGTCCATTTAACGTTGAGCAGCGTAAAAACTCGCAAGTTTAACAACTGGATTTTCAAGGCTAATACATTGGTATACAGTTGAAAAACTGTAACATCCTAAGCTTAAGGAAAAGAAATGCCAAGTTGCTGCATCACATGATCAAGCACCATAATTTGCTCTCTGCAATATTCTCAGCATATTAACAATCCTGGTAAAGCTAACCGAAACTTACATGAACAAATGCATCTGGAACAAATTTAACTTGACAGTTCTTACCGTGAAGAATGTCGTGAAGGGATCCCATTGTTGCGAACTCGTAAGCAAGGGCTCGGAGATTCCCTTCCACACAATAGCCAACGAGTTCGACAACATTTTCATGTTTCAGCCTGGATACCATGGACACCTGTAAATCATTCTATAAGGGACACAGAGAACAAAATAAAGTTCACAAGAGAGAAAATTTTGCAACAAACCTGTGCCAGTAATTCTTCTTCTGGCTGCCTATTGCCATCTAACTTTTTAATCGCTGCAGCTCTCCCATTTTTTAGGACGGCAGAATATACTCTACCATATGAACCCTCTCCAATCAAAGTGCTAGCACCAAAGTTTTCTGTAACTTCCCTCAAGTCATCCACACTAATAGCAGGGATTTCGATAGGCTGGTATACGATAGGTTTTCCAACCCTGGGTGCAGGATTTCTGGTATGATCATAAGATCCATTATTACCTGTGGGATGATATTCAGATTAGTCAACATGAACTACAGGAGAAGTTCCTGCCAAACTCCATAAGAAACAAAAGAGAAAATACCTCACCCCCCCCCCCCCCCCCCCCCCCCCCCCCCCCCCTCTTCAACGCACACGCAGACAAAGTGGGACAATGATATTAAGGTTGTATCATACACCGTACAGCATATGTATTTGCTTACAAGGGGCGAACAACAGAAATAGAAACTGATCACCACAATTTTCCCCTTTAACATAAATTACATGTAAAGTCCCACCCCTGACCTACCAAAAATGATCAAAGAAGAAATGGGAAGGGAAAAAATAAGAAGAAAAAGAATAAAGCCACGATTATCCTACAATATAATAAAGCTGTGAAACAAACAAGTAGAAAACATTTACTTTGAACACCCAGGGGATAGGTCATCAACTATTTTGGCCATCCAATATATGTATGGATTCAAGACTTGTGGTACACATGATGAGCTGCGAAAGAAAGTGGACTAGATTGGTCACAATACGGTAACTAGTACTTTTAGTGGTAAGAGCACCATTGTATGCATAAGAAAATAAAAAGGAATTATGGAACAATATGAATATTTAAGCCATTGATATTTAGCTGGGATCTGCTTGATCTCTCTCTCTCTCTCTCTCTCTCTCTCTCTCTCAAACACACACACACACACTAAAAAGAAGAATATTATCCTTAACTCTCACTACAACTCTGAGTTTTGTTGCAGCGACTTTCAGCATGGTATTAGAACAACCCAGGTTCAAATCTCGGTAGGCGTGCGTTTTAACTTCAAAAGACTAGAACATATCCACATATTTTGAAATCAAAGCTGACCTACCCATCGTGAGTTGAAGTTCACTGGAACATGATTCAAATTTGAGATTATTAAGTTGATTCGGGCAATCTTGATGAAGATCCACTACATTGGCATAGATGCCCCCAGGGCCCTACCCCACCCACCAAACCACGCACTCACATGAGTGCACTGGAAAAAGAAGAAGATAACTCTCGGTCCATCACAACTTTTAGTGTTGGGTATGCATCTTGAAAGTGCTTCTAAAGAATTGTATGGCATAAACCTTAACATTTTGAGAAAGGAGTGGATCAGAGCAGAACAGTTAAACACCATTTATATTGGAGAGAGCGGGTGGATTGGCTACAACAGGTCCATCATCAAGTGGATCATAGAAAATCATTTAAGATACATATTGGAGGGAGCGGATGGACATGCTACAATAGGTCCATCATCAGATGATGGAACTCCAAAAGTACCCCATATTTGTATTGTGTGTTCCAAGAATATATTATAAAGGTATGTGCTCTCTAACAGTTAAGTAAAGCACGAAAAATGCCAGCATAGCATGGGCAATTCATCTAGGTTGTCATTATGACCACTGGGACTAAAGACATGAATCAAGCATCAGTAAGAAATTTCCCAAAACACCAGCAGTTTTATCTTTCGTGTACTAACAAAAAATCCGATGCCCATTGCTTAAAAACAACCTGGATTCAACAGGTACTTTAACTTGTATTTATTTCTTAAGTGAATATGGACAGGAAAATACATGATCCAGTTGTTCCACTCAAATTTTTTGCTCTAATGCATATGCTAATAGTTCTAGATAATAACTTTACCAACTGACTGTTTTGTTGTGTGAGGACCTCCACTATCAGCTACATGAAGATTATCTTCTTCTCCGCAACATGGAAGCCACCCCATGGTTTTTTGCTACTTTTAACTGCGAACAAATAATTTCATTAGTTTATATTATCTCAAAAAATCAGTAGTGTAAACAGGAGACAATAATTTCGCTAATTGTTTTAAAACATCTAGGTAACAGCACATTACAATCCTCTAATAACAGAAAATAACTCATGACAATATTCAAGCTGAATGATGAATCTGATGATGAATAGAAACCTATATGAGAGCATGATGAGACAAGGATACTTAAACTTGAGTAATGGTATGGGGACACACTTCATAGCCACATTGATGTGACGGTGCACTATTGGATGTCAATTATTACCTCTCCTTTAAGGTTTTCCTTGACATCCAATAATGCAATGTCATATCAATGTGGCTATGGAGTGTGTCAAGGAAAGTGTATCCTGTAGCATTACTCATAAAACAATATCTATTCCCCTGCCCCTCCACTATTCCAGTTGGTATCAGAACCTCCGACCTGATTACCGCTACGAAAAAGAAGACAACGCTCCTGATGCTCCCACCCAGTAAGTTGATCATTTGGAGTAGAAGTTTGAACGTATGGAGCGAACTTGTGCGGAGATCAAAGACATACTTGTTGCCCTAAGGATCTAAGGGATTCGTCTTTACCAAGATGTGCCCTCCGCCAATCGTGCTCGTGGTATTCCTCTCAAAGGTTATGAACGACAACCACAAAACCTATACTACCATCATCCGCTACCACCACCTTCACTTCATCATCCACCACCGCTTTCACGTCATCTTCCACGGTTCCACCACCTTCTTGTTATCTTTCACGTTATTGTCCACTACCAGTTTACCATACTGATACGAGCAAACAACCTCTAGATATACTTCACAATATCAATATGCTCTAGTAGATGAATATATAGACGGAAATGAAAATTTGAAAATTTTCACGCAATCCAAGAAAAATAGGGTGGTCGAAGAAATTTTTTTGAAGATTACACTCACAAGCAACAAAGAGTTCAAGAGTTTCAACGTCGCGAGCTGATAATATGGAAACTAATAATATAGGAACATAGGATATGAAAATAATCAAAAGCATCCCACAACAACAAATTGAAATTAAAGACCAAAAATGTTGAAGAATCATAAGTTGGACAAGGCATTATTGTAGAAAAGGCTATGGATCAAGAAATCTTGGTTCTTACTATTACAAAAAATCGTGAGGCCCAAGATGAAATTGAAGAAACACAATGTGTCTGTAAAAGAAGAGAAATCCCATTAGTGGAGGTCACAACATACTTGCAACTCTTATTCGAGGAATTCCAGGAAATCTTTGTTGATGACAAGACAAATCAATTGCAACCAAGAAATGATGTCCACAAGGTTCTAAACGGCGGTAGGCGGGTGTGCAGCGGAGAGAGTCCGCCTACCGCCTAAGCGGTCGATACATTTTGAACATTGTTTACTATTTTACCACTGCTTGTTGCACTATATGCATATTTTAAGGATGTTCCATGTATATCTAAGTTGTGGAATGAAGATTTATAAAATTTTAGTTTTATAAAAGTGAACCATATGCCCATAATGCTTACAAAACCTTTTTTGCCAAAATATCTTGTTAGATATTGCTCCGCCTAGGCACCCGCTTACGCCGCCTCACCTCCGCCTATGTCGCAATCCTCCGTTGGCCGCCGACTCCACCACCTACCGAAAAGCGGTGCGGAGAGAGACCGCCTACTGCCTGTCGCCGCCATTTAGAACACTGGATGTCCAACACAATATAGACTCGATTATTACATCTCAAAGGTTCAAGGATTACCCAAAGATCGAGTTCTCGGGGAATACGAGTTGCTTAAAGATCGTACTTGAAGAGCTCATACAGATCAAGATTCCAAGGAAGACATTGAAGATGAAACTCTACTCAAAATACTTGTTCCTTTGGAAGGGAAGGTTTCAAACTTCACTTCTGAACTCGGGGTTGAGTTCTTTTTGCAGAAGAGAAGAATATGTGGGGATTATTAAGAGATATTTTATGAAGTTTCTAGGAGAATTGTTAGGACATTTTTAAAGGATTTATTAAGTTTCTTTTATTAGGGAGGATGTCATTATTGGCACTCCTAAAATGTCATCTTGCACTCATCTTTAATTTCTAACATTCAAATTCCAAATTTCTTCCTATATTAACACTATTGGCACTCCTATAATGCCATCATGCACTTCTCCCTCCATGCATGCACAAATTAAATGTCATATTTAATGCATAGGTATATTTGGAATTAAAATGATAGAAAATTAAAAAGGAGTGCATAATGACATTTTAGGAGTATCAATAACAACAACCATTAGAAAATGTATTAATTAGGATTTGGTAGGAGATTTTATTTTATTTCTTTTTCTTTTTAGGATTTCCTTATTAGGATAGTTTTATTCATTTATTCATATTAAGGTTCGTCTTAATTTGTAATACTAAAGGCTATAAATAAGGGTCTAAACATCTTGCAAAGGCATTGAATTATTTTTAAGAAAGTTTATTTATAAGAGATATGCTCTCTTGAGTTTCCTAGAAATTTCTAGACATCCACTACGCCACAATACAAATTCCCATCTCCACATAAACTATTTGAATCAACAAACTTTCTGAAGAAGAAAAAAAAAATTAGGGGAGAGAAAATTTGGGAGCTAAGGGAAGATATCTTTATATTGCTTATAGAGTGTGAAACATGATTCTCGGCATGAAAACTATTTAAGTAATTTCAAAGAGCATGGATATCCAAATTACAATGAAATGTCATCGGGGAGGCTGGAACTCTAAGTGAATAAGAGGATAACGTTGTCTATATGTAGAAATGGCTATATTGAACGGGTATGGATTCGACATGACATATTTCAGACACGGTGACACGGATTCAGCACATATTTTGATGTGTGATAGTGCATTCCGGAGTCTTTGATGTATCTGTGCTTCATAGACCAATGGACATATACAGTGAGGAGAAAAAAAGAAAAAGAAAAGACATACGGTGAGAGTGAAACATGAAATAACCCAACATATAAGTCTTGAAAATGAATTCGTAGTTTCCTCGAGTTTGGGTATTCGTTGACAATCATCTTCTGGTCTATTTAAGCCTTAAGATTCCTTATGTAGATCAGCACCCCTAACCGGTGCCTATTGTACATCTAAAATCAATTCAAATGTTCAACCAACAAAAATTCTCCTTTATTGAAGCCACCTCTAAATACCACCAAATGCAACCCTTATTCTATCTTTGTGCATCTTGTCTACCTGGCTCAATCACACTAGTGAAACATTCACAAGTCTCGTACACATTCACGACTTTGTGCATATTCCATGGCCAACTCACATCTTGTTGGACCACAGTCATCGAACATGACATTCATCCAAGCCTTCTCCCATCATAATAGAATCGGATATGGAGCATAAGAAACTATGTTGCAAGTTTGTGCCCGTATTTGACCCGTATTGGGCACAATTCTTCTTCTGTCGGCTCACTTGACTGCTCACCCATGCCTAGGCTCCAGAGAGACCCAAAACATAGTTGAAAGTATTTTTGACATATTTATGATCATGCCAAACATAATTGAGACATAAATAGTAATATATTTGCGTTGACTCGTTTCTCAAACTTTCTGGAACCTACTTACTACCCAAAATGTACTTATATATAGATATTATTAAGATATAATATATAAAATATGTAAAGAAATATGCTTTTTATTCTATACCCGTATAGTGTCCGTATCGAAATACGTGTCTATGCAACCTAGATAAGAAAGGTCCATGGAATTGACAATGTTTTATGACCCAACATCAACCCTCGAATTTGGTGCCAAATTTTTTAGCCAAAATAGCTATTAGAATAGGAGGGTCATGCCATAATGCCATAAAACCTAGAAAGCAAGTTAGTAAGTAGGCAAGGACACCTTACCTTTTTGTTATGCAGTTTAAGCTCACGTAAACCAAGGAGCAGCCCGCGGAGCACGACACACCGACTCAAAAATGCACTTACCACCCCCCATCGATCAAGAATCAAGTAGCATCAGTATTCAACAACATGTCTAAAGAAGTATCAATATGCTATTTCCAAGAAAACTAAAATTCCGCGGAGAAAAATCTACAAATGGTCAGCAGAAACTTCGCACGTTTCCACAGCATCAAAAAAAAAAAAAAAAGAATTCAAGAAATATTGTAAGTTGAACCATAGATCGATCAAAAGAATTTACTGCTCTGCTTGCAAAGAATTAGAGAAACGAAAGAAAAGAAGAAGAAATTCTAACCTCGTTCTTGTCTCTGGAGAAAGAAGAGAGAATGGAGAGAGAGAGAGAGAGGTATGAATACAAAGTTGAACTCTAAATTCTCCATTCGGCAGGCAAAGAGTGGGAAATAGCTATAGCTGTCTTCGTTGAAAACAAAGAAAAAGTAGGAGGGAATTATTAATATGGTTATTTAGTAATAAAATCTCACATAATAGTTGATATTATAGAATTTGGATCTCTAAAATATCAAACATTAGTGTTTACATTTTAAAATCACTATTCACGTGTAAGCAAGTAATTTTAAGAACAAAATATTAAATCTAATATTGGAGACCCAAATTCTAATTTCAACTGTAAGCCTGTTAGTAAATATTTATTTTTATTACGTGTTCACGTGCCTCTTGAAGATACAAAAATTAATAATAAATCATGTAATATTATTAAAAAATTACATTATATTGAAGTAGGTTAAATATAATTTGGATATATTTTTAATTATGATTTATTATATATATGTTTTTAAAATTTTGGATATATGGGGTTTAAATATAACTTGATTATTGAATATGTTTTAATTATACTTTTTTTATAGATATATTTATAGGATTTAAATATATGTTCAAATAGTTAAAGAGTTTAGAAATTTCTTTTCTTACTCAGGTGAGGATTTTTTTTTTCTTTTTTAATTACGTACAACTTAGACGGCTTATTTTTAACGATTTTCAAACCTCTTTATAATAATACATCATCATTATCGTCGTCGTCATAACAATAATAATAATTATAATTATAATAATAATATTATTATTATTATTATTATTATAAAATATCTTTTTTGCCCATAGTGCATTTAATATTATCGGGTTGGGTAAACATTGTGCTAATCCGAGCCCGCACCCGTTAGTCTTATGTTTAGGATCTGTTTGGCAAAAAAAAAAAAAAAATTCTAAATTTTTTTAGAGTTTATGTATATAAATAAAAATATGTTTCGAATTTGCCCATGTGATATGTAATTCGGAAAGTGAGTTTTCAATTGACAAACAAAATTGTAGATATCAAGTAAATATCTTTAGTAATATGGAGCTAAATGCATTTGAGTCTCAAATTTGTAATAAAAAAATGTAGAATATGTTAGGTTTGTATGAGAATAGTAAAAAAAAAAAATTTAAACCCAAATGAGATGTTTGAATGTAGTCCCATGTGTACCTCTTTTAAAAATAATATATAATATAGAACATGGAAATTAGAACTTCAAATTGAGTTTTACTATTCTACAAAATGAGGTTCCTACAGTCTGAATGTATAAATTTTGAGGGTCTACAATATAGCTCTTGTGGCTGTGACGAGACAATCATGTGACTCCAATTAAACCTTCCTACTATTTTATAAAATAAGCTCCCATATTCTGAATCAATAATCTATAAATTGGAATGGACCTTACTATTTGATTGCTCTTATAGTTTTCTACTTTTTTGTAATAGCTTCTCGTTGCAAAACAATCCGAAAAGTTTTTTTATTTGGTTCCTATTCGGAATTTTCTACAAAGAAATTATGCCACAACTTCTTCACATGTTTGGATGTTTGGTCTGTTCTACTAAAAAATTATATAAAATTACAATTTATTCTATTTATCTCCACAAAAAAAAATTCTTTATTAAACATATGAAATAAAATATAATTTATGTGTCCTGAATTTTCGGTTTACTTTGGAAGGCTGGGTCTTGGTCTGAAACTTAAGAAAATAGGGTTTAATTTTCGTGTCCAAGTCTCCGGTCAAATTAACAGCTATAGATAGACCTATGGACCATGTGGAAGTGGAACGACAGTTGGAGCTTAGCAAATTGATTATATTAATATTAGTGAGAAGACAAACATAATTTGCCCTTAGTAGAGACCAGTTGGATATCAATTATGTTATTTGACTCCCAAAATATTTAGGTGATACCATCTCTCATTATACAGCATCTGACATAGCAGATAACATAACAGCTGACATGGCAAATTTTAATCAAAAAAATTAATTATCCAAAAAAATTTAATATTAATGTTAATATTAATATTAATATTAATATTAATATTAATTTTAATTTTAATTTTAATTTTAATTTTAATTTTAATGTTAAGGTTAATCTTAATGTTAATTATCATGTTAATTTATTAATTTACTATTAATTTTATTTTTAATATTAATTTTATTGTTAAATTTTGTCATGTCAGCAACTATGTCATTTGCCACATAATAGAAGATGATATCATCAAAAAAATTTGAAAGCCAAATAGCATTTTTGATATAAATTGTTTGAAAAGTATGCTAATCACATACAAGAATATTGTACGTTTGGACGACATTTGGTTTGTTGTAATGAGTTACCATTTCTTTTCTTTTTTCCTCTTTTTTTTTCCCTTTTTTTTTTTAGCTCTCATCAAAACGTTTTCCCAACTTTATTTATTTTTGACAGAGTTTGAATTCAGAGGACGTACAATTTTATAAAATTCATTTATCTTTCGTAACGGCGGAGCCGACGGCGGATAGAATTTATGTGGACTCAAATTATCTGTTTAATGCATAGCAAAATTTATGTCTAATTCAGATTTAAAAAAGGGTCGAGTCCAATATTTATAGGATAACTGGAGCAGGATATTGAGAACCATTGTAATTGGTGCTTAACAATATAATTTATACTACTATATAATAAGAAAAATTCAGCTCCAACATAAATTATTTATTTTCAAATATATATGATCCGGATCAAAAGCCTCGCGGCAAGCCCAGCGGAAGCTCCGTTCGCCTCTCGTCCATTGGATCGAGCAGGCTCCTCCCGATCAGACGACTCACGGCCCCGCCGCAACGGACCTTTGATCCGACCCCATATATAGGTGGGTTTAAAGCTCCAGTTCGGTAGGTCTTGGATTCGAATCCTGCAACATACAAAAAATTTTATTCTTCAATATATATATATATATATATATATATATATATATATATATATATATATATATATATATATATATATATATACAGAGAGAGAGAGAGAGAGAGAGAGAGAGAGAGATATCTGTTCATTTATATATGTACAAGTCAATAAATAAAGAATCAAATATTAAAATACACATGCATAAAATTTGTCCTAACATAAAATAGGATGACCTGTTCATTTATGAACACAATTCACACAATTTGATTTGTTGTATGAGTTATCAAACATAGTTGGAGCTTAAAAAATTGACCACGATGACAACCATTTGGTTTGTTGTATGGTTTATCCAGTCTTTAATATATATTTTTCCTTCTTCTTTTTCCCTTTTTAGCTAATCATCCAAGTTTTTTGTTACATTCATTTTGGACAGAGGGTTAAAATTCACACAACTTACTTGCCTTTTGTACGAGTTAGTCTTTTTTTTTTTATTACAACACACACTTGTACGTTTTGGGAGATTTGAACTTTATCGATTTTGTCTGGTGTTCGTACTGTTTTTCACAAACTACTGTACTTTGTACGAGTTACTTTGATATAATTTATGTGTAACTAAATTACATGTTTAAAGCATAAAAAATGCTAAGTCTACAACCAAATGTTTACAACATTCTTACAATCTCTCCCTCCTATTCTTTACACATGGGTTCTACCGGATTCCACCTCTCCTCTCACTTCATGCTATATGGACTTTATCCGAGTCCGACACGTAACGGTTGTAAGAAAATTATAACCATTTTGTTGTAGGCATATCAAAGCTCTTAAGCATAGCTAGGTCTAAGTTTAGAAGGCGTCAGGTCTAGGTGTAGGTCTAGGTCTAATTGGGATAAAATAAGGTCGGGTCCAGGTTTGGGTCAAAATAATATTTATTTGACAATTGGGAGCGGGATATTGACATTTGAACGGTGTAACCACTACAATACGAGCTTAGCAAATTAATAGATAATGATCGTTAGCGAGAAGACAAAACAATGATCGTTAGAGAGAGAGAGAGAAAATACACAATGATAGTCTTGTCAATGTTGGAAATTAATGCATGTTAATTCGGGAGATGAATAATAAAATAAATGTGAAAGGATATCTAAATTCATTGATTGGTTTGATGGATCCTAGCAGACGTCTCTTTATGAGATTCGATCTTCCAACTCTTTACGACCCTTAATAACAAAGATAAAATTTTTATTCCTTTCTCTGTTGAAGGGGATGCATAAGAGAATAGAGAAAACCATCTCTACCATCTCTTTTGTTGCCGTATGAGTTGGGAACCATAACCCTAATGAATTATATATATATATATATATATATATATGTATATATATATATATATATGTATATATATATATATATATATATATATATATATATATGGGAACATTCTGCAAATGACCTCTAGCCTAGTGGTTAAGAGAGATGCATGCGGCCCAAGTGGTCGGGAGTTCGAGCCTCAGTGGAGGCGAGTTCGCCACAACTACCCATTGCTTCAAAAAAAAAATATGGGAACATTCTCATACAGGAAGCAATTTACAGGATGTTTACGGGAGCATGGCTCCCACTTGCCAATTGCCATATATATAAACATATTAATCACAATTTACACTACTATCTGTTCCCTACATCTCAGCTTTCTCCTCATCCGCCATATATGGACTTGGACACAATGTCGTCTCCCTCCTCTCCTGAATCCTCCAGTCCAGACATCGATGTCTCATCGGCTCCGACAAGCTTGTCTACGTACCGGGGCTGTGTTATGTCCACCTTCCTCACAGTTTTCGACTGGCTGGCGATCCCGTGGGGAGTGCAAAACGGGTTGGCTGCAGTCGACACAGTGTTAACAATAACAGTGTTTAACATTATCTTAGTTTCTGTTATTTATTATTTAGTTTGAATCTATGTTGCTATCCCTTGTAACAACCTACAACCACTAGGAGATGTCATTATCCCTTACAACCACTTAGAGACTTTATCTCCAAAGTTGTTAAAACTCCCTTGTATAAGTATATGCTTCATTCAATAAGAAAGCAAGCATTATCTGATTTCTCTATATGGTATCAGTCTAAACACTCCTGGTCCTCCCACAAAATACAAAAGCTCCCTCACACATCTCTCATATGGCTACTGACTTCACCTCTCACCTCCCTAACCCATAAGAAACATCTCAACCTTTCACAGCGATCCATCTTTCCAACATCATAAAGCTTACTCCTACAAATTATCTGAATTAGAAGCTTCATATTCAGGCTACTCTTGAGGGACATGATTTATTCAAGTTCCTGGATGGTTCACACCCACTTTCGGAGCTCACTGTCAGCACAGCCACAATACCGCCATCCACGATCCCCAACCCGGCTTTTCTCTCCTGGAAGCGGCAAGATCGTCTCCTGTATGGCTCTGTTCTTAGCACTATCTCCATCGGTTGCTTCTCTAGTAACCCAAACGAAGTACACTTATGAAATCTGGGATTTGCTTTAGCGCACCTATGCTAAAGCATCTCGCGGACATACTAAACAACTCAAGGATAAGTTACGCTCCTCTGACAAAGGCTCGCTCTCCATTACCGACTATATGCACTCTCTGAAGGTAACTGCTGATCTTCTTGCCTCCATTGGCAACCCCGTCAACTCCGAGGATCTCACCGAATATGTTCTGCGATGCCTTGATGCTGCATACAAGCCGGTAGTCGATGGTGTCAATGCGAGGGACACCCCGATCTCGTTCGAGGAGCTTCATGAGAAGCTTATCAACCAGGAATTGTCCATCAAAACTCAAAAAGGCCCTGTATGGACTAAAACAAGCTCCACGAGCTTGGTATCATGAGTTACGGAGTTATTTACTCCAACTCGGCTTCTCAAATTCAATTGCTGATGCTTCTCTATTTATATATCGTCATGGACTCACAACATTTTTTTCTCTTAGTTTATGTCGATGATATAATTCTAACAGGGAACTCCACTGCTGCTGTTAATAATCTAATTTTAAAGCTTACACAAAAGTTCTCTCTAGGATCTTGGCAACCTCAATTACTTTCTTGGAGTGGAAGTTCTACCCACTGGTAATGGTCTCTTTCTCTCTCAACGGAAGTATGTCCTTGATCTACTCACTAAAGTCGGGATGACAGATACAAAACGGTCACCACTCCGATGTCATCTACAACTCCATTGCTGCGTGATGGTGGCACCTTACTTCCCTTCCCAACTGAGTACAGAACCTTGGTCGGCAGCCTTCAGTACCTTGGATTTGACGCGTCCTGATGTTGCATTTAGTATAAATAAACTGTCCCAATTTATGCAGCAGTCGATCAATGAACATTGGGGTGCACTGAAGAGAGTGCTACGTTATCTGGCTGGCAGTCTTGATCATATCATTCACATCTTCGCCTCTGCTCCTTTAGTGTTTCATGCCTTCTCCGACGCTGATTGGGCCGGTGATAAGGATGATTTTGTTTCCATCACAGGACATCCCTTATATCTGGGGAGTACACCTATTTCCTGGAGTTCAAGGAAACAACGGTCTGTTGCAAGATCTTCAACAGAAGCTGAATACAAGGCCCTCGCCGACACTGCCTCTGAACTGATGTGGGTGCTATCTCTTTTTGGTGAGCTTGGTCACAACCGCCGGTCGTCTACTGTGATAATTTGGGGGCAACAAGCCTAAGTTCCAATCCTGTTTTTCACTCTCGTATGAAACACATCGCATTGCCGTATCATTTTATGCGTGAACAAGTTCAGAATGGAACCTTCCGGGTTGCATACGTCTCCACTGATGATCAATTAGCGGATGTGCTCACCAAACCTTTGATTCGTACGCGGTTTGATACACTGATTAACAAGCTGAATCTTTTCCTACGGACGTTCAACTTGAGGGAGAATGTTAACAATAACAATGTTTAACATTATCTTAGTTTCTGTTATTTATTATTTAGTTTGAATCTATGTTGTTATCCCCTGTAACAACCTGCAACCACTAGGAGATGTCATTATCCTTTGCAACCACTTGGAGACTTTATCTCCAAAGTTGTTAAAACTCCCTTGTACAAGTATCTGCTTCATTCAATAAGAAAGCAAGCATTATCTGATTTCTCTATACACAACATTGAACATGGACGCCCGAAGACGAACAGCACCCACGAGATCTCTCCTTCACCAGCTCCTCCTCGTCGGCGGCCCTATCGAGCACCCCCCATCATCACCCCTCCCCTCATTTTCCTCTTCCTGTCCTCTTGGAACAAACATGGAAAAGTGGTGTTTATATCCACATATATTATATATATGTATCCATGTTAATATTGATAGATCTCATGAACAATCAATCAAGGCTTAGTTGATACCTAAGCATCCTTAATTGTACGAATAAAGTAGAAAGAATTCCAATACTCTACTCACTCATCGCATGCATGTGATCTCCACCCTAATGGCCTAGAGCAGCGATAGTATTTTGGATCGACAATTTTTTAGAATATAGAGACGAAGTTGCAATATACACCTTCATAATATACCTCTATCATTAACATGCAGGTGTTTTCTAAAAGTTAAAATGTTATATGGATCCATGTATCTTTATATTGCGAATATATCCCCTCCGCTTACGTTTTTATCAATTAAGAACAATAAAAACCAACGGCCTAGACGCGGTTGTGATGTTGTTATCGTCGGGGACCGATGTAGTGCCCCGTCCCGCTCAGTCAATCGGAGGAATCGAAACGCCGACGGTGTTCGGACTTAGCCTTGCAACGGCTGCTCGAAGACATCGCTCGGTCGAGACGACTGCTCGCTCAGGTGGGGTAGTTTCGGTGAACTTGCCTCATCTTAGCCTTCACATAATAAATCGCATGTTTTCAACTTGTAGCCTCCCTTCCCAGAATTTTTGAAATATTTTTTTATTATTTATTTAATTGAGTTAAATGGTGATTTTTAGATTTTATAAATAATTATTTTGTTAATTATTACGGTAGATGACTTTAGCAATGGTAGAGTTTTGAAGTACAAAACGACTAGGAATTGTGGCACGGGAGATGTAGCAGTGTGCCTTGACTAGTGTACTAGCCATGCCCGGGAAAACCAAGCCATAGGGACGTCCTAACTAGGAAAACCAGGTCAAGTTGCGACTTAACCTCTAAAGACATTTTAATTATTTATTATTAGATTATTGAATTTTAGGAGACCCGACTGTATTATTCTGGCCCAGACTTGACCCAAGCCAGTCCAACCTCATGTAGACATATTGTACGCCCAAAAACGACCATGTATATGTATATTGTATATATAAAATATTTATACTGGTATTTTACTTTTATGGCCAAGTAAATAGTTTATAATAGTTATATGGGATATATACATATTTTATTATCATTAAATGGATAATAATCTATAAATAGTGTCCTTGTATATTCTTTTGGAATCAGTAGGTTAATTGCAACCTTGCATGTGTTTGATTATATGTACATTTACCTTATTATATAAGGATTTAATTTATATAAGAAATAAGATTATTATTATTAGTATTATTATTAAAATACTATCGTTAATATTCGTTTATTCAAATGAATTATATATATTTTTTTGGTTATGGAATATTTATTTATGTATGTGGGTATGTATCATCACATGGTTATATATATATATATATATATATATATATATATATATATATATATATATATATATATACATACATATATATATATATATATATATATATATATATATATATATATATATATATATAAATACACAAATATATGTATATAGAAATATATACATATATTTATATAGCTATAATAAAATCAAATAAGCTAAATAACAAATCCCAAACACTCCCCAGGCCCATCAGGCCCAGCCTCAGCCAACAGGGCCCATGAAGGCAGCCCACCCGACCGAATTCCTACAGCAGCCCTGCTAAACCGAGTCTCCCCGACCCTCTTATGCACATACACACAGAAGCCACCCTAATTATTCTCCACCGTGCCGACACCCCTGTCCCCAGCGACCTCCCCCAGCCTAGGGCGCCGCCGCGCACGGCCACGAGTCGCCGGCGGCAGGCCGGACGACCGCGCGTGCGCGCGCGTGCCTTGTGAGAGCCACCAAAGCCGCAGCACCGCCACTACCAGAGCCTCCAAACACCAAGGAAGACCGTGATCGAAACCGCGGCCAAAGGAGCAGCTTTCAACACAACCAGAATGGACTACACCCATTTTGAAGGAAGGAAGAGCCACCAAAGCCGCAGCACCGCCATTCCGATCTACGGCTCTTCCTGCACAACGAAGATGAGGCTCGAGCATCCCTATCTTTTGTAGTGCCCCACTCCGCGAAGGCACTAGATAAACAGAAAGATCGGATTGCTGGCTCTGCAACAGAAGACGATTAATCTGGGTGAGTGGACGAAGTCTCATTTGCTGATTCGCTTACGCCTGAAGAATCTGAATTTTTGATTGAATGCTTTTGTTAATAATAAGATGGTAAATCCTTGAGTATGCTTTAAGAGAATTCACATGTTGCCTCGCTAAGATTTGAATGTTGCCTTGATAAAGAGAACCATGCCATGCTAAGAACAAGAAAAGAAATAATCAACATGCTAATAAGAAGACTCGTTGCCTGCTAATAAGAACTGAAATGATGCTTGTCATGCTTGATAGGATAAGAGAAAACAAATGAATCGAATTGAATGCTTGATCATTGCTTGCTGCTTGTATGCTTGAGAATTATAGACATGTACAGACGGACTTGTACATGTTGACCTGAATAAAAGAAAGACACGAATTGAACGTGTCGTATATCTGCAAAGGCATGAAAAGAACATGTCGTACATCTGATCTGAAACCTGTTTCATCTGATAGAATCCTGCTAGAGCATGCATATGGTCTCGAACAACTCGTGCACGAGTAAAATTTGTCTCTCGGGTGGTATCTGGGGCGCCTGGAACCGCTCGGCCTAGGAGAGATTATGAGCACACTGGGTGCAAGGACCCATGTTAAAAGTGTAGCCGTTATCTGTGTCCTTAGCGACGAGCTGAACCCAAGAGCGTCACAGCGGCTAATCATGGGTTTCCCATGGACCATCATATAGATAGGTGTGGATTGGTACAAAGCTGAACCGGAGAGTCACAACTGCCAATCGGTCTGCATGTGTCTATCATATGTTTTGCTAAGAGCTAACGATGCAGAGACGAACAGGGAATGACAATATTGGTTTTATAATGTTATGCTAATCCTTGTCTTGTGCAGGGATGGACGGTCGGCTATGGTAAGAATCACTAAAAAAGTGATAAAACTGTATTGCTTGAGTTTGATGTATAAATGCTTGCAGAGATTAATCTGTTACCAAGAAATGCTATGTTCCACTAAGAGAAAGGATGTAATATCATGCTTGTAATCTGACCCTAAGTTTGTCTTGAACAAGAGAAAAGAATGCTAAAGTTGTTGTCCCTAATGAAATGAATATGCTCATAAAACACGCTGCGCACTGCACATGAAAGGAATAGTCATCGTGCTAGAATTGAATAGTCCCTTGTATGCTTGAAATAATATGATCTGTGGCTTTTCAAAGATGTGTTTTCAAAAGATATGTAAACTGACTCTGTATGCATGGAATGAATCTAGGTAAAACTAGCAAGATCACATCACAAGAAACGTTTTCTCACTAAATGAACAGTGATCGTTTCAGACAAATGTAGCTCTTTGTTCACACATTCACCAGTATGCTGATATACTGACCCATCATCAGTCTGCATGCAGGTGCACCATGCATCGAGGAGGATAGCCCGAAGCGATAGCTCGTGCCTCATCCTCAGGAGCCAGAAATCAGAAGAGATGCCAAGAGATGACATCTGTGCAAGAGTTTGGTTTTGTATATAAAAGGATGTAATGTATGGGAACGGGATCATTGTAATCTGTAAAGTTCTGAGAGAATGTAATATTGTATCAGAGAGAATCGAGAGCTTGTAATCTGTTCAAATGAAATCAATAAAAAGAAATGTTCTTGTTACCATTGTGTTCAATACTTGTATTCTGAAATATGTCCGCTGCTGCTTCAATTATCTGCGATACGTTCCGCTGCGTATTGTCAAACTTGTCTATCTTGTCTTGTTTCAGGTCTTGACCTTGTGCAAGCGCAACTTAGGCTTGCACGGCATCACGCCTTAGCGAGGACGAACGGTCCCAAAGAGCCCGAAGCGAGGACGAAAAGGACTCTGCGGGATCGGGGCGTGACATCTTTGGATGCAACAGGCACCTTTCGCCTGCCTCGGAAGCCCTCGACTCCGACTTTTGGATGTAACAGTCACCTTCAAGTGCATCAATGAAGACACTGCGTCGCATCTTCACCCTCGGGAGCATCTCGTCAACAGAATGCATTCGAGTACACAAGTTCATATCGGAAAGACGTGAGAGAACGAGAAGCAAACCCTCTCTCCAAGCCACTATTTATAGGCCGGGCAAATCAAACCCATGCGCCAAGTGGATGGCTCTCCGAATTTCGTACAATAAATTTGCATTAAATGGATGAACCGGACGCTTCGAATTCAGCTAAGTCAAAACGGCTATTTAAAGCACTCGAAGAACGTAACAGTCGCACGTGTCAAAGTAGAGCGGATGCGCCGGCCAGACCGTGCATCACACAGATGCGCCCTTCAACATCAAGCGCATCACACCAGACGTACCTTTCAGCACCAAGCGCATCGCAGGGGATGCGCCCCCATGCGTCCCCATACGCCTAGTGGAACGCCAACCGATGCGCCCACTCAGCTGTCCATCGAATGTCACAAACATTAAATGCTGAACTGACAGAGTTGGCAGCACGCCTCCCGAAGTCTGAACAGTCGGCAGCTTTTTCAGAAGACGAAGCATCGCCAACGTCAGCATCATCATTACTTTCCTTCGACGGCTACTGCCACGTAGCCACTCAACCACTCGCATGCGCCTCCGCAGTCATGCACCCAAATCTGCATACGCCTCAAAAGCTGTGCACCACAGACTTCTCTCTGATCCCGAAAGACAGGAGTAAAGTCACTACTGAAGCCTCGCATGCGCCTCAAAAGCCATGCATCCAGAATGGTTCGTAACTGCTAAAGGTTACGAGCCAAAGTCTTCTCATGCGCCCAATCCTAGGCGCATCCTACCAGATCATTCCCTACTAAATTCGAGATCTCCGAGCCATGGGTCGATGACACGTGTCCTTTGACTCGACTCATCCGAAATCTCAGCAAAAGAAAGATCTTCTCCTCTGCTACGTGCCGGCTCACAACAGCAGTATGAAGAATTCAACCCCTCAATCAGGGCGCATCGTCCATGCGTCTCCATCAGCAATCAACACGTGGCGTCCCCGCGTACAGGCGCATCCTACATGCGTGCATGAGCAGCCAGCCTGCAGACTATATAAAGAGAGGGACCGTTTCCTTCTTCCAGACCTACGTACACACATATCAACCTCCACAACGAACACACAAAGGCTTCGCACCACCAGAGAGGCAGATCCAAACACTCAACGTCTTCCTCCTCTCAGCAAGCTCCAGCATCCAGAGCAATCCAGACCTTCAGAGAACCGATAATCGTCGTCAGATCGTCAACGGAGTCACGCATTACCACTCACTCCATCGGCATAAGGAACCCAGATAAACAAAAGTGTACTCTTAGGACTACATCTAAGTCCTATATTGTAATACTGTTCTGTTTGTATTGAAATTTACAATCAAAGAATTTTAATGGCAAACAAGCTGGCGACTCTGCTGGGGACCTCTTTCTCTTCCACCGAGAAAGCTGTGTCACCATCTGACGACGTGAAGGTGGGCTCCTCCCACAAGACGCTGGTCGTACGCCTCAATCAACAGGCGTATGAGGAGTTCATCTCTGAAGGCAGCACGAGTCCTTCGAAGCGGCTGCCGAAGCCGAAGAAGACCCGCCGAGTCTGGGTGCGCAAGGTCGACGCCTCGGGCACCACCACCGAAGGGGATGCGCCAATCCAGTCTTCCCTTCCTGCTGACGTCCTCAGCAACCAAGATGCGCCCGCTGGTGCAGCGCATCTCTCGGGGAAACGTGTGGCTAACCACATTCCCCAGCCATCTCCCTCTCAGGCGAGGAAGATGCGTCGACGGAGCAGGGGCGCAGCCAATGCCCCGCGCATTACCTCTGATGCGCCACAGAAGGTCTCTGTCTTTGACAGACTCACTCGTTGTAATGGCGAGGAGAATTTGGATTCTGAGTACTATGCTCCCCAGCGGACTGGTACGAAGAATCCAAGGCAGCACGGGCCATGCGCCCCAAACGTGCTATGCCAGCAGCAAGCCAGAAGCATGCGCTCACAATTATGCGCGCTGCTGATGGTAAGCTGTACAAGGTCGACTCGAGTGCTGCGGCGCCAGAAACGAGCCGACCTTCAAAGTCCTTGTCTCACTTGGGCGCATCTACTGCGTGCACAACCAAGTTGAGTAAGGCAAATCCAGTGGTCTTGAACTCCCGTGCCTCCTCTGGTTGTGCATTTGAGGTCCGTTCAAGTCACTCCAAATACTGTGGTTCCCCCACTACTGATCGGGATACCTGTTTGGTATTAGATCAGGGGGCACAGCACTCACTTGACCACTCCGGCGCTTGGCCTTGCCATGCGCCTGAAGGGGGTGTGAAGGTGGCACTCTCCTCCAACGATCTGCGTCACGTGATCACTCACAAGCGCCAATCAGGAGAGTCGACTGACAAGCACGATGCGCCTCTCACGGGGCATACTTGTGCTGTGGTCACCATCAACTGCTGTTGTAAAGCGGCAGTCCCACCAAGGCAGTCGGTGTTCCAGGGGCTGCAATCATCGACACCCCTCCGACGTCGCCTCGGAAAGAAGGTATCAACAGAAGAAGAACCAATGGTTGCTTCATGAAACGTGATCTCCAACTCCTCGTCAGTCCGAAAAGCGACTGGCAGTTCCTCTTCATTGTCTAAAAGCCAGCTGAGGAAAACCAAGACGGCAGTATCGTCCTCCGGAGTGTTCGAAGGCACTCGAGCGAGGAAGAAGTTCTTGGAGGAAGCTGGGGGTAGTCAGACCCTTGTCGAGCCTCCTTCCGAAGACGAGTGTGTCCAGAGCACACCTAGGGCAGATCCTCGAGGCGAAGTCAGCCTCCCAGAAGCCCCTGAAGATGAGGATATCCCCCAGAACATAGCTGGGGGTAGTCTAGCATCTGCGGACCCGAGTTTCGGAGACGAAGAGGCCCTTCAAGACGGAGCTGAGGGTAATCAGGCCCTTACAGATGCGCCCATGGTGAATGTTCTCCCGAACATAGCTGGGGGTAGCCAAGACGAGGCTTCAGGAGAGGCAACTCTCCCACAAGAGAGTGAAGCCGAGAGTGAAGCCTCAACCCATCCATCCACTCCCGGCCGCGTCATGACAGTAAACGTGACTGGGGCTGATATCGAGTCTGATGCGCCACCAACGGACCTCATCCAGCGCATGGATACTCTGGAAGGAGGACTCAAAACCCTCTCTGCCTCCATGCAAACACTGACTCAAGCAGTATTTGAGATACGGTCTGCTTTGGCGAAGATACCTTCTACCGGCCCCGATCCAGGGGCCAATGGAGAGTCGAGTGTACCCCTTCAACGGGTATCCTCGGACGCAGATCGCCGAGAAGCACCTCGGACGTAGGAGCCCTCAAATGCTCAACATCCGGTGGTACCACCTTCCCCGACTCCCAGCTCCACGGAAGACGTGGTCGAGATGATCAGGGACCTGCGCGAGCGCTTTGAGTCCAAGACGAGACAAGAGGAGCGCCAGAAAATGGGTATCCCCCAGCCTTATCCCTTCGAGTGGAACAAGGTGGTTTATCCTCCAAAGTATAAACAACAAACACTGACGCCATACGACGGGAAGGACTCTCCGCGTCGCTACCTGACGTATTTCCAGTCTCAGACGGGATATCTTCCGAAGAAGGATACACTACTTACCAGCATATTTGTTGGGGCACTGAAAGGAGTGGCGTACGACTGGTACTGCAGCCTCCCCGACAATTCAATATCTTCCTTCGACGACCTGACGCGCCTCTTTCTCAACCGTTTCTACGACGGCGGGAAGGACATGACAATGGCGTCCCTTATAGAGATACGCCAGAAGGAGAAGGAAACAGTTCGAGTGTTCATCGAACGCTTCCGTCAGGCCTGCTTCAGACTGCCCCCGGGCATGCCGGAACATGCGCTTCTCTCCTCCTGCAGCATGAACATGCTGCCTGCAGTCAAACTCTGGCTTAACTCTACTCCTCCTCCCGACTGGAGCTCCTTGATCATTGAAGCAGAAGCCGTAGAAAAGAAGGCGGCCAATGCTCGTCTTCTGGGAGTCAGTTTCCCTGCCTTCGAGGACAAGGAAAAACGGCCTGCAGCCAACAACCCTGGACGAGAAACAAAGGGAAAGCAGGCATTGACCGTCAATGCCTCAAAAGGTGCGTCAGTACCTACCCAGAAGCCTCCACTTACACCAAGGCCAAAGGAGGTTTACTCGTTCAACGACGAAGACACCCTGTAACTCTTTGAGATACTGAAGCAGGGTGACAAGATCAAGCTTTCGGACCCGAAGCGTCCCGATGAGGTTGGGAAAGTGGACAACCCGAGGTACTATCACTACCATCGGTTTGTTGGACACCCAACCAAGGACTGCTATGTCCTCAAGAATTACATCCAGCGCATGATCAATACGGATATAATCTCCATCGACTACGAAGAGAAGACGGTGTCGGCCAACGTGGTGTCACTCCAGTTTGGCACCCTGCCGCCGACTACAACACAAGATGGCGTCGTCCCCATCCCTAAAGCGACAATGGAGGTGGTTAACCTACCACCTACCCGTGACAACGTGAGTGGACTCATCCCACTCACCACATCTCGGGGAGAGATCCTATGGGTTCACCCCGATCTCGTCTCCGAGGTGACTCAATCGGAGGTACGCCCTACCTCCAAATCTAAAGGCAGGAAGATCAAGTCTTGCCGTATGGTCTCTTCTTCAGCGGAAGAGGCACTTCCTGTGCAGACGCGTTCATAACAGAACGCCCAACCCGACGAAGCTGCCGTCGAGGTGGTGCCTCCGGGCACCGTCCCTGCTGTCCAGGACGAGGGCCCGTCTAAGCCCCCAGCAGCCAATAAGCAGAAGCAGATAGAGACCCGCTTTGACATACCTCTACGGAAGGAGAATGCTTCGGGGCTAGCCAAGCCCCACAACTTCGATATACTGGCACAATTGGCCAGTACTCCTGCCCGCCTATCGCTGTTCGAGCTCCTTCGTCTTTCCAAAGACTCCCGAGAAGTTCTCTGCGAAGCTTTGAAGGATGCTTAATCCTTTCTCAGCCAGGTCAAGCAGCCTGAAGATCTCCCGACTGTGTGCAAGCACTGTCACTGTGCGGAGGAGGTTATCCCCAATATAACCTTCACCCAACATGACATGCTGTTTAAGCACAATCGACACAACAGGCCGCTGTATTATACAGGGTACATCGGTTCAGTCAAGGTGAAGCGGATTCAGATCGATCCGAGGTCTTCTCTCAGCATCATCCCGAAGACGCTGCTCTCAACACTGGGGATCCTAATGTACCGACTAGCGCCCTCCAACACGACAATCAGTGGTTTCAACGCCAGCAAAAGTGAACCACTGGGCAGAATACGACTAAAGTGCCACATCGGTAACCTCAGAACCGAGGTCACTTGTTATGTCGTAGACGCTGAAGTGAACTACAATATTTTGTTGGGTCGCCCATGGCTGCACGAGTACATGGTGGTGCCATCCACGCTCCACCAATATATGAAGTATATGTCCACCAACAACGTCATCCGTACGGAGTTCGCAGACATCGACCCTTTCAAAGGGATTGAAGCTTACTTCACCGATGCCGACTTATACAAGTCACCTGACGAGGAGGAAGCCAATGATACTGACGACGAAGCAGAAACAGCAGCAGAGCCAGACATGGAGCCTGAGGTCACTCCCGATGCTCCTTTGAAGATCCGATTCAAAGGCAAACCGTCTCAGAAGTTGCTTCCCATGAGCATTAAGCTACCCGGGAAAGCGCCAGCTGCTCCTGAAGCTCCCTTGAAGATACGCCTCAAGGGAAAGATGCCTCAGACATCGGCTCCCCTTGTGACAAAACTACAAGGAAAGGCACCAATCACCGGAGGCACAGCGGAGGCACCTCTGAAGGTGCGTCTTAAGGGCAAGCCACCGCCATCCCAGCCGCCAGAGAAGGCCCATGTAGTCCTCTCAGACTCCACAGCCAACGCTGTGGTGGACTCTTTCGATCCTACTCCAGTGCTTACAGACGAAGAGTTGGGGAAATATACCTCGGCTGATGTAGATGCCCCTTCTCTAGACAATGTAATCCCGCGGGATAAAATCTCGTATTTAATCAATAACAGAGTATCTTTTAATTATTCTAGTCTTCCATATTGGAATGCCATGTACACATTAGATAATGCTCTACGGTCGTTGCAAACACAAATAACGACCGTCCATCATGTAAATCGAGTAGTCCCGTCCCAAGGGGTCTGTTACATAGTCCCACTACGGAGTCGAGATAAAAATTCCAGTATCTTCGGCAAGGTTGAGCGTCATCAAGACCTCCCGCCACTCGAGCCAGAACCAGATGCCGGCAGAATGCAACTCTATCGGTACACGGACAAGGCAAAGTACCTCATCCAAAAGATGGGTTACGACTTAAAAAGCGAAAAAGGCCTGAACTACGGCAAGGGTCGACGTCTCCCTCTCCGGCTTCCGACACCTAAAGGAAAGCTCCAGGACTACTACAACAAAACTCGACGGGGGGTAGGCTATGTCACGCCACCGTCAACTCCAGAGAGTTCAGACGCAGAAGAAGTAGAACATTCTCACTCGTCTGAAGCATCAACGTGGGATTCCGATACCAGAATCGGATCTGTCTTCAAAAAAGTGCTGTCGGCCAACATGACATATGCACAATCTCAAGAAGAAGAAGGCGAAGACCAAGCGCTAGAATTCTTCGAAGAAGAACCCTGGGCCCAACGCCTAGGACAACAATGGGAGTCTCGTTTTTAATTACGTGAACCTCCTACCGAAGACGAAGTCGATCAGATCGACCTTGGGGATGGATCTTCTTCCAAACCTATCTTTATCAGCAAAAGCCTAAAAGGAGAAGATCGAGAATCTTTAATCCAGCTGGCTAAAGAGTATATCGACGTCTTCGTCTGGAGTTACGAAGATATGCCGGGACTTGATTCCCAGATCGCGATGCATAGGCTGAACATCTTACCTGATGCCAAGCCTATCAAACAACAACAGCGGCGCTTCCGTCCGGACATCATGAATGCCATCGATCAGGAGGTGGACAAGCTCTTGACCAGCGGCTTCATCCGTGAAGAGCAACACCCAGATTGGGTAGCCAACGTTGTCCCCGTCACCAAGAAGAATGGGAAAATACGAGTCTGTATCGACTTCAGGGACCTCAATTCTGCTTGCCCGAAGGACGAATTCCTGCTTCCAATCACCGACGTGATGATCGACAACACCTGCGGCTTCGAGCGCATGTCCTTCATGGACGGGTATTCGGGCTACAACCAGATAAAGATGTTTCCTGACGACGCAAAACACACGTTATTCAGGACTCCAAAGGGCATTTTCTGCTACACAGTGATGCCCTTCGGCTTGAAGAACGCTGGTGCGACATACCAACGAGCTATGAGCACCATTTTTCGTCAGCATCTTTGCAAGACAGTCGAATGCTATGTTGACGACATCGCAGTCAAGAGCCGTCTCAAAGGAGATCACCTGCAAGACCTCAAGACAGTCTTCAATCTCATACGGGCGCATCAACTCAAGATGAACCCCGCTAAATCCTTTCTTGGGGTTTCTAGCGAAAAGTTCTTGGGCTTCATCATCACGGCGAAAGGCATTCATGTCGATCCCGAGAAGACCAAAGCTATCCTTGATATGGACCCTCCGAAGAACCTTCGAGAACTTCGAGGACTACAGGGACGTCTGGCATACATTCGGAGGTTCATAGCAAACCTTTCCGGCAAATGTCAACCCTTCACCCAGCTCATGAAGAAGGGAGTCTCTTACGTCTGGACAGAGGAATGCCAAAAGGCTTTCGACGACATCAAAGCCTACCTGACGAGCCCACCAGTCCTGGTGGCACCCGTCGCCGGCAAACCGTTTCTTCTCTACGTCCGAGCCATGGATCACTCCCTCGGCACTCTGCTGGCTCAGAACAGCGATACAGGCTATGAGCAAACAATCTACTACCTCAGTCGAACTCTGATCGGGACCGAACACCGGTACAATCCCGTTGAGAAATGTTTTCCATAAATAAATTCACTTTATTTATTTTGTATCTGAGAAAATTACAACTGTAGGAATCTAATCTAGAAGACGATTACTTTATCCCTTGGACGATGCGATGAAAAAAACTCGAACTTCGAAGAACTTGGACAGCAACTGGGTAATCTCTTTGTTCTCTCTGAAATTGACTGTAGTATCTGATGAAGATGAAAAAACTCTCTTTTATAGAGTTCAGGATAACTGTCCTTAAGCATATGCTCAGGTAGTTACTTGACGTGTGCATAACTGCAGGGACGCGTGGCAAATACTGATGGAGACACATTAGCGTACGGTTGAAAGTAGTGGAGCATATTCAGGAGAGATTGATGGCATGAGTGCCACGTTGTATAACTTCTGAAGAAATGGATAACTGAGTGCAGGACACGTGAGAACGTGTGTTAACTGCACGTTGAAAATCATTCTGGACACAACTGCTGTGATATGCTGCCTTAGAAGAAGAGTCATACGCTAGCTTTTGAAGGTACATGTCTTGCATACGCTGACTTGGACAGCGTAGAACCATATAAAGCTGATACGCTCACATTATTGACAGGGAGTCGTATGGAAACTATACGCTCACTTGACAAGGAGTCGTATGGAATCCATATGCTCACTTGGTTGGAAGGAGTCGTATGAGATCCATACGCTCACTTAGTTGGAAGGAGTCGTATGAGATCCATACGCTCACTTAGTTAGAAGGAGTCGTATGGGGTCCATACGCTCACTTAGTTGGAAGGAGTCGTATGGGGTTCATACGCTCACTTAATTGGGAAAGAGTCATATGAGATCCATACGCTCACTTAATTTGGAAGGAGTCGTATATTTGAATAAGTAGACACGTGGCATGTTTAGACACATGGCCATCATCAATCTTCTTTGATACGCCATATCTTCCAATAACTGACAAAATCTTCTCGAGCGTCGTGACTGCGGATATGATGGCTGACAGACTGTCAAAACTGATAGTAATGATGGCTTTTACATTTATGAGAGATGCTGAGCTGTCCTCGTAAAAGACAAAACCGACTCTTCGAAAACCTATACGACGACTAGTCTTCATTGGACAGCTGTCTTTGTACGAAAGACGAAGTGTCAGATTCATCCTTTATTAAATACATGCTGTGCTGTCATCTCAGAAAATAATAAAATATTCACTGAGCGTACGGCCTTTAGATGAGCGTATGGCCTTGACTAAGCGTATAGCCTTGAGCGTATGGCTTGGACTGAGCGTATGGCTTTGAGCGTATGGCTTTGACTGAGTCTCATGTCAGCGTGTCATAATTTTCACACCCTACAAGATCCCCTTCAAAGTTTTCGAACTTTATGAATTTCAAAAGATCGAAATTACTTTGAACTTTAAAGTGAGAATAAGTCCTGACACGCTAGCATGAGTTTGTTATCTTCCTCAATATCAGTACAAATCTTTAGGGATTTTGTTTAAAGAATATCCGCCGTTTGAACTTCTTCCTTTCTTCTATAAATAGGTCTTCCAAAACCTATTTTATTTTTTTACCACAGCTTTTGCTTTCGAGAGAGAAAAGTGCTTTCAGAAACTCAAGATCTTTCTTCTTCTTCTTCGTCTTCAACTCCATCTCCATTAATGGCACCCAAGGTTGATGCTGCTGCGAAGGGAAAGGGGAAAGCCCCTGAAGAGTCATCTCATCCTGCCGTCGACACTGCTACCACCAAGAAGACGGCCAGTCAGCGTATTTCATGCAGTGAACGGCCATTAAAACCTCTCTATGGTGAGGATGAAGATGACGAACAATAACTATTCCCTTTTTAGGGCTCTGGTTTGAACAGAACTCAAAGAGCGTATCCCTCTTTAGGGTCAATACGTCAGCAAATACGCTTCCCTCTTTAGGATTTAGCCGTATTCCATGTTTTTTCGTTTTTACGAAAAATATGTTTGGAGCGTATATCTGTAAGATACACGTATTTTTGTTAGAGATATCAAAATACGCTATCTTTAAAAGAATATGCTATGGCAACTTGTCTCATTGAAATACGCTGACTCCTGTGTTAACGTAATTTTTTAATGATCATCTTGTCAACCATACGCTGATACGCTCAAACTGATCATAAACTGAACTTTAAAAACCATTCACTTAAGATAAAATCTGTTATACGCTTAAAGAAAACTGAGCGTATACTGAACCTTGAGTCAACCATACGCTTAAGGAAAACTGAGCGTATGCTGAACCTTGAGTCTGCCATACGCTTTAAGGAAAACTGAGCGTATGCTGAACCTTGAGTCTGCCATACGCTTTAAGGAAAACTGAGCGTATGCTGAACCCTGAGTTTGCCATACGCTTTAAGGAAAACTGAGCGTATGCTGAACCTTGAGTCTGCCATACGCTTTAAGAAAAACTGAGCGTATGCTGAACCTTGAGTCTGCCATACGCTTAGTAAGAATTGAGCGTAAATTGAGCTGTACGCTTAGTAAAACTAAACGTATATTAAACTTTATACTCTCTCGATATTGAAGATTTTTAATACTTTATTCTTCATTTGCAGTGGATATTCTGGCTCAGGAAGCAGAATTTGAAGGAAGTATGGGAAATAATTATAGAAGTGATCTATCACATGTTCGTTTTCCCCAATTTAACGGACCTTCCACAAGAATAGCTCTGTTGACCAATCAGGAAGATGATACTTTGCTGAACCTGATGAGTGGACTGCCGTTACAGAGTGTAGATGGTGTTGCCCATTTGAAGCCAGCATTCCTTTTTGGAGATGCTATTGACATGAATTCTCAGCCTGCTCTTGACAAAGTAGCATACTCTTATCACAGGGATGGTGATGCAAATCAACCTATGTATTTGACTGGTTTGACAAAGAGTATCAACATAGCCCGTTTATTCCATTCGGGTCAGCAAAGACAGATGAAGTGGGATATTACTCCATCCCGACAAGCTAAGGCTGGGTGGATTGGATATCGTCAAGGAAGGTTCCGCAGTGGTACTGAACCACATGTCACATCTCTGCGAGGACTGTTACCTGCCACCATCCCTCCTGAGGACTCGGCACTGCTAAAGCCAGTCAGAGTCCCAATTTTTGCCAACGAATTTGCTCAATTAAAGAATGCCATCTACCCAAAACAGTCAATGAGGCTGACTGGTCTAGTAAATCCAGAGAACACTAGATGGACTGCTCTAGTGAGATGGATTTTGTAGAACTTCGGTGCACAGTTGAAGGCGATAGGTTTATATGATGCCATTAAGTGTACTGCTTATGGTTTTAAACCAAACCCGGATCTGTTTTTGGCATTAGCGGAGAGATATAACTATCGGACCGGCACCTTCATGACCCCAAAGGGCGAGATGGGATTCGCCCTTCATGAAATGGCATATATATCTCAGCTACCAACAGCAGATTTACCATATGAAGAATATATCCCTTTTGTTGATGAAATGAATAAGATTTCTGCAGCCAACCCACTAATTCTTTATGTATTTGAAGAATTAATGTGTCATTACAGCATCTGTAAAGCTTTTTATAAGGGACAAGGTGGAGAGGGGGACTCCAATTGCTATTCTTCGAAGTGGATGGCTTATTTGTTTCAAGGCCGTACTGACGAAATTCAGAAGAAGAAAAAGACCGATCAGTATGTCGGTAAATTCAAGCCCTTGAGTCAAGCCGAGATTAACAGATTAATCCGGGAGACTAATCATGACGACATTGTCGTCGAAGAAGACATCGACAGCTACAAGGCCGGTGATAGGTTAGAAACCTATATTAAGCAGGGTGGCCGAGAATTGTCCGCTGAAGGTCATCTGACCGGATTCATATCTCTTTGGCTGAGGAAATTCGTAGTTCCTGGCACCTGTTCGGCAGACAGGATGCATAGAGGAGTCGTCTTCGCAGCAGTCCGTCTGGTTTTTGGGTATAAGATGGATCTATTAACGGCAATGACCTACCGTCTGAATGCCGAATTAAGGGCATACACAGATAGGATGTTCGAATTGGCACGAAAGAGCCTGACGTCCTTTCCTCGGGTAGAAATGCCCTTTACATACTTGTTTGGATGGCTGCTTCTACATTTTGAATCCTTCATGAGTGCTGGGATGGCTAGGCCAGATGATACTTTCCTTGAAAGGTACAAGCACATATCGAAATGGAGATATGACACTTTAACCGATTGCAGAACCATCTTGAACAGGGGAGAACTATGGAGCTTCACCTGTGTTCCTCCACCTGTTGGTTATGAGACCATGCCCGGGAGATTGATTGACGGCGTTGGTGCTAATGAGTTGGATGATGTCCAACATGAATGGCTAAAGAGAATCAGGCCATCTCATTTAATTTGCCGCCGTGACAACATCACATATCTAGAGCCATATCTTCCGAGCAGATTTGCTCGTCAATTTGGTTACGATCAGTTGCATGTGGGCAATGCAACGACGTGTTTTGCTCATCAAGGCGGGTTGGTTGATGGTGCCAGAGCTTGGCTATATTACATTGCCAAAGGTACAGGGGCTACCTTTTCTATGCCAGATCCGGTCAACTATCGGAGAGGAGCTAAGATATTGGCGTCCTATGCCAGATTTTATGTATCAGCTAATACCTTTGATGAAAAATTTAGCATCTTAGGTAAAAGCTTTATTCATGTTGAAAAGAAATCAACTAAATCCGCCTTGCCTAGGGATTGTCACGACAAAGAAGATCCTCTGGCCACCGATGAAGTTGATGATGATGTTTTGGAAACTTTCTTCTCTAATGACCTTCATCAACCATTGCATGTGCCTATCGGGAGTGCTGAAGAGAGTATATCTGTTGATAATACACCGAAGAGGAAGAGGAGTAAAGGTGCTGCGGGTCCTGCCGCAAAAAGAGCTACTCGAGCAGAGACTCGAAGTCGCGGAGGAATTACTATTCCCGAGAATTCTCCTGTTTCTGAACGAGTCAGAGATGTTGATGAAACAGGTAGTGATCCAATAGACAATTATCCTACTGGTCCTTTAACCAAAAGAATAGAAAGGAAAGTAATAGTTTCAAAAACTAAATCCGTAATTTGTCTGGATGCAGAGAGTCCCACCGATCGTGCTATGCGATTGGCCGCAGAAAAGCAAGCTGCTTTTGATTTTTCTGTAAAGACAGAAGAAGAAGAGATTCCTGAAACTGCTGGGTCTTCTAGGCCTTCTGATATAGGCTCAGTTCCACCAATGGCCGATGATGCGCAGGAAATTAGTCAGCCTGCGGTAGAGGCCGAGCATCAGACTGAAACGGCTAATGACTTACTTATTTTGGGAGAATCAGTGAAGGAAGCCACTCCTCTCAATCCAATTGTTGAAGCTTCAGAGAGCGAACAAGTTGACTATGAACCGTCGTCTCATTCTTCTGGAGAAGAAGACATGGAGATAGACGATGAATCACCGTCTAAAACACCAATTGATGCACTGAAGACCATTGGTCAACACTCAGGGTTGAAACCAGAGCCGGAGAGGTATCTGGAAATAGAAGTTCAAGTTCCGAGTACTTCTGGGGCGGAAAGCAGTAAAATAAATCCCGTGTCAGAAAGTACCCTGAACAGACTAAGAGCCGGATTGAATGATCCGAAGGAGACTGAATATGAACCAACTCCAGGTAATATTTTATTCATCAAAGTTTTGTCTTGTCTTGGTTTTATTGTCTTTAAATTTCTGATCATGTTTCTTTGATTCCAACAGCTGTAGGAACTGCACCGGCTATGAGTTCTACTCAAGCCCCACTTATTCAAACTGAAGTGGATGAGGGGAGTTCCCATCTGCCGAGTTCTCCAAAAGCACTAACTTCAGCTCCAAGAATAGAGGCTCCTCCTACTCCTCCTACTATTGCAGCGACTCCCAGTTTTGACACAGGGATAGCAAAAGTCATGGGGATGTATTCAGATATTATTTATACATATCTGGATACATATTCGAGGCGACTCATGAAAGATGAGACTATGCCCTTTTCGAGTCTTCGAGAGGCGACTAGTTTCCCACGTTCAGCCTTGAGACAATCTGGTTATGAGACTCAATGTGTCTTCTTTGAACATCTCTTGAATGATTTAGAAGCCAACATCCAAAAATATTAGGAGATTAAAAAGGAAGATATTAATTCTCTGACTGCGGCTGAGATTGCTCAATTGGAGAATGAAGCTCAAGCTCAGCACATTGCTCTGACAGAATTCCTCGCTCAGTCTTCCAAAGAGCTAATGGCGAAAGACGAAGAAATAATAAGTACTCGTCAGAATATGGAACGCCTAGAGAAAGATGAAGCGTCAAAAGCTGAAGAGCTTAGAAAGTTGAGGGAAGAGCTAGCTCGTATTCAGGAGCAAATTGCCTCTGTGGAAATAGAACAATCAAAGATTGCTACTGATCGTAAATCTGCAGCTGAACGCTGTCAAGTTTTACAGCAGGAACGAGAATTGATGCAAACCAATCAGATTGAGGAGACCAATCGCCGTAGCTCTATTATTGTAGAATATGACCAACGGATGATTGGAGCTGAAACAGCAGAGCGAATCAAGAAAGCTCATGAAGAAAAGATAAATAATGTAATCGTTCGTATTCAGAAGATAATTACTCCTCCTAAATAATTCTTTTACATTTATCATGTATTGAAGTTTTGATACCCATTTGTAATCATTGTTCTGATTTTGATTGAAATGAATATCTTGGCTTGATTTCAATTTTGTGGATAATATTTTTGTAGAAAACATGTTCAGAGGTAAATAATACATGACATATTTCAATAGAATAGAATATACAAATAAACTTTGCAACTCTATCATGATATTAAACCAAAGATTTTTAGTTTAATACTGATTAGAGAAAACAGAATTCAGATATAAAGATATCTTTAGATTCTATTTTCCATGATCTTTGGATTCGGAAATCAAAAGACGAGATATCATTTTCATAGAATAGAAAATATGATACATACTGAGATAGAAAATTCAGAGGTAATATGGACATGATTTTCTATTCAAGATCTTTATTAAAACCACTGGGGATCTAATAAAACAAAATATCAAATTCTCTGGGAAGATGATACATGGTGGAATATCAGTTTCCTCTGGGGATAACGATATCGAGATAACTTTTGTAAAAAAGAATTAACTTTGATTTCATATTTGCTGGAGAATGATGAAAATATTATACATAATATTTCTTTAAGAATTTGCCATTGATAGGCATCATCATGACTTTCCCATCCATAGAGGCAAGCTGGTATGCTCCGTTAGAGAAGACTTTGTTTACTACGAATGGGCCTTCCCATTTCGCGTCAAATTTGCCTTTGCTCATATGTGTCATGGTCATAGGACGTCTGACAGTAAGGACCAGTTCTCCCTTCTGATATGCTCTGACTTTGACTTTCCGGTTAAAAGCTTTTGAGATTCGGGCCTGATACAGCTCGATATTTTGTTGAGCATACAATCGTTTTTCATCTAGAGCTTCCAATTCTTGAAGTCGAAGACGATCATTGTTTTCTGTTGTAAGTTCATTGGAGATTGCAATTCTCAGAGAAGGAATCTGGATCTCAAGGGGAAGAACAGCTTCACACCCATATACTAAAGAGAAAGGCGTGCATCCGGTCGTATTGCGAACTGTGGTGCGGTAGGCCCATAAACATTCACCAAGCTTCTCACTCCAGTTGCGTTTGTTGGAAGAAACGAATTTTTTTAAGAGTTTGATGATTGTTTTATTGAAAGCTTCTGCCAATCCATTAGCTGCTGGATTATATGCTGTAGAAGCTAAATTATTAATCCGATGATCGTCGCAGAATCGAGTAAATTTTTGACTGACGAACTGCGGTCCATTATCATGGATAATATGCCGAGGAATACCAAATCGATAGATAACATGATGTTTGACGAAATTGATAACACTAGAAGTTTTGACTTCAGATAACGGGATTGCTTCAGCCCATTTGGAAAAGTAATCGGTTATTGCTAGAATAAACCGATGTCCTCTTGATGATGGTGGGTTGATGGGACCAATGACGTCCATGCCCCAAGCTTCAAAGGGCCATGATGCCGCTGTTGGGTGTAAGAACTCTGACGGTTGATGGATAAAGTCTGCATGAATTTGACAGGCTTTACATTTTCGAGCATATTGAATAGCGTCAGCCACCATCGTGGGCCAATAATAACCCATACGTCGGATACGATCTTGAAGTTTAGGACCTGGTTGATGAGCTCCGCAAACACCATCATGTGCTTCACGGATTATCTGTTGTGCTTCTTCACCAGCAATGCATCGGAGGAGAAGACCGTCGTAAGACCGACGATATAATGTCTTCGTCGTATGATTATAATAGAATCTGAGAGATCGACGCCGGATAGACGCTGCTTCACTCGGATTATCAGGAAGTATATCATACAAAACAAAGTCTAGAAACGGGCGTCTCCAGTCTTCAGTTATGGCTTCTGTTTCATTAGAAAAGACATATTCCATAGTAGAATCAGAGGAAGACGAGGATATTTTGTCAAACTTTAATCCAGCATCAAGGTTGAGAGAATCTTTGTCTGGTTTGTGAGGAAAAGCCAAAGCCAAATTATTCTCAACACAGAATAGTTCTCGGTTATAAACCACTATCACTTGCTGACGTCTGATTGGTATAGCTAATACAGCAGCAAGATTAGCTAAAGCATCAGCTTCTGTATTATAGGCTCGTCGAACATGTTCAATAAAGAAACCTTCAAAAGATGAGGCTATAGAGAGTGCTGCTCGATGATAAGGTATCAAATCCTGATGACGAACTTCATACGTTCCTCTGATCTGATTGATGATAAGCTTGGAGTCTCCATAAACTTCCAAATATTGAATATCTAGATGTTTAGCAAGTTGAAGGCCGATGAACAATGCATTGTATTCGGCTACATTGTTTGAACATGATTGATCCAGAGAATAAGCCCTCTGAATAGTTAGACCTTCTGGGGATACAAGAACAATCCCAACTCCAGCGACAATATCGCCGTTAGGACCTATTCTAGATGCTCCATCAAAGAATAGACGCCAGGTAGGAATTTCTTCAGAAATCAGATTTGAATCCAAGACTTTATCATGAATCTCATCATATAATTTAGAATCTTCTGGAATCGCATGAGCAGCCAGAAAATCAGCAAGAGCCTGTCCTTTAACTGACTTCTGAGGAATATAATGCATATCGTATTGAGCTAACAAGATTCCCCAATTAGCTAGTCTGGAGTTGAGAATACCAGGTTTCTTCATCATAATCCTGATGGGATTCACTCTGGAAATGACGTGAATCGTTTGACCGATAATATAATGTCGCATTTTCTGAACAGCAAACATTAATGCTAAGCATTCTTTCTCGATTGGAGAATAACGCGGTTCAGCACCTGTCATTGTGCGACTGAGATAATAAATAGCCTGTTCATGGCCATCTTTATTTTTCTGGACAAGTAATGCACCAAGAGAATGATCCATGGCTCGAACATATAGAAGGAATGGTATTCCCGAGACGGAAGGTACCAAAACTGGAGGGTTCATGAAATACTGTTTAATATCGTCAAATGCTTTTTGACATTCTTCGTTCCAAACGAAAGATACACCTTTCTTCAGAAGTTTGTTGAATGGTCTGCAGCGTCCTGATAAGTTGGAAATGAATCTCCTGATATAAGCAATTCTTCTTTGAAATCCTCGTAGCTGTTTTAAGGTGCGTGGAGGACGCATCTCTTGAATGGCTTTGATCTTTTCGGGATCCACGTGTATACCTTTAGCGGTAATGACGAAGCCGAGAAATTTACCACTAGAGACGTCCAGGAAAGACTTAGTAGGGTTCATTTTAGGTTGATGCTGACGCATTAAATCAAAGATAGTCTTCAAATCTTGGATGTGATTCTCCTTTTGTCGACTTTTGACCGCAATATCATCAACATAGCATTCGACTATTTTTCGGAGATGTTCGCGGAATATAGTGCTCATTGCTCGCTGATATGTTGCTCCTGCATTCTTGAGACCAAACAGCATCACTGTATAACAGTATGTACCGATCGGCGTTCTGAAGGAAGTGTGTTTTTTATCATCTGGAAACATTTTGATCTGGTTGTATCCCGAATACCCATCCATAAATGACATTCGTTCGAAACCACATGTGTTGTCGATCATGACATCTGTAATTGGAAGAGGAAACTCGTCTTTAGGACAAGCTGCATTGAGATCGCGAAAGTCTATACAGACTCGGATCTTGCCAGTCTTTTTAAGGACAGGAACGATGTTAGCCACCCATTCAGGATGTTGTTCCTCTCGAATAAATCCAGAATCCATAAGCTTGTTGACTTCAGCTTCAATTGCATCCATGATGTCCGGACAAAATCGTCGCTGTTGTTGTTTGACCGATTTAGCATTTGGCATGATATTGAGTTTGTGCATTGCAATCTTTGGATCTAGTCCTGGCATATCCTCATAACTCCAGGCAAAGATATCGATATAATCACGAATAAGTTTAATCATGTCTTGTTTATCTGTTTCTGAAAGACTTTCACTGATGAATATTGGTTTAGTAGATCCTTCTTCACCAACATCAATTTGGATCAGTTTATCTTCAGTAGGAGGTTCCCTCTGCTCGAACCTGAATTCCCATTGATTATCTAATCTTTGAGCCCATTGTTCTGATTCGGGTGATATTTCAAAATCATCCTTATCTTCATCATTTTCTTGCGGGCCACCAACGGAGACCATATTGATGGATAAAATAGAGCGATGGAGATCGCCAATACTCGTGTCAGAATCCCAAGAGAGGGAATCAGAAGACTCAGATCGTTCGTCTTCATCGAATTTTGAATCTTCATGGACGATGTTGATAAAGGAGGTAGGAGCAATGTAACCTAACCCACATTTTGTCCTTCCGTATTTTAATGGAGGAATTCGAACAGGCATTCTTCTTTATTTTCCCTTATTGAGACTGGTTCTAAAGTCATAACCCATATTCTTGATAATATTTTTGGATTGCTGACTGTAGCGACGTAGTTGTAACCTTCCAGTATCGTCGTTTATGTCATCTTCTTCCAAGTTAGGAGGATTCTGGAGTCCTTTATAAAAGAAGATTGGATTTTCTCCCTTCTTTCTAGCAGGGACCACGAAGTATAATTTTTGTATGGATTCCAATGATACGTCTGTATGAAGAGTTTGAACAACCCCTATAGTTAGTGACTCTAAGCTATCTAGCAATTGTAAATAACTTTGTACATGATTACAGACATCAATATACTGCAAAGGAGATGCTTCATTAATATTAGATACTGTATTTACAACAGAAGGCTGAGCCTTATCAGACTTAGTCAAATTAATGACAAAAGGGGGAGAGGAAGAGCGATCAGAAGTTTTGTTTCGATTAAGATCGATAACAAAAGGCTCAGAAGAGGTGAGCTCCCTTGAAGAAGATCGTGGATAAGTAGTACGTCCACTGACTGGAATGACTAGAGTATCTGGTCTAGCCTGAGAAGGTAGAGGGGGAGTGGTACGTCCACTGACAGGAATTATCAGTGAGCCTTGTGGAGCCTGGGCAGGTGATGAAGTAGTACGTCCACTGATAGGAATTATCAGTGAGCCTTCTTCAGATGATTTAACAGACTGCGGAGGAGTGATACGCCCTTTTACAGGAATAACAAAAGTGCCAACTTTTGCTATCTCATCATCATTATCTATAGCTTGCAAGACTTTTGAGTATTCATCCTTGTACATGCGAGCGTCATTGAAGTAAGCTTCGACTCCTTTGAATGGATAGAGATCTGCAACCTCTTTTTGAACTTCTCCATTATCATCAACATATTTGAAGTACTGATGAAGAGTCGAAGGAACGACATTATGTTCATGCAAGAATGGTCTCCCCAATAGAGCATTGTATGAGCAACCATAATTGTCGATGATGTAAAAAGTAACTTTAGTACGAAGATCGCCTATTTGAAATTTGAGGCGAATCTTGCCCAAAGGCTCGCTTTTTCCTTGATTGAATCCCAAGATGGTAGTGATAGTGCTGGAAAGACTATGCACAGGTATCTTCAGTGCATCTAGCATAGCTTTTGGCATAATACTGAGAGCAAATCCTGGATCAATCAGGAGACGATTAACCTTCATAGAATCAATATATCCTGTATGATATAAAGGACGGTCATGTCGATTATCCTCTAGCAGCATATCGTCCTGCGTAAAGGTAATATTTGGAATAAATTCCAATACATTATGGCAATGAGAAACAGATTCTGTTTCCAACTTCTTGAGAAGAGTTAGGCAGGTTTCTGCTTGCAGCAGTGCTTCACTTAGAGTTTCTCGAGTCTCTTTAGAGAGGCGTAAGAGCTCGAAGATTGATAATTTAGCTGGGGTATTGGCTAGTTGAGCCAATATATCAAAATTATAAGGCTTTTCAAGTCCCGTAGGAGATGACTTCTTCAATGGTTTGTCGAAGCGGACTTGTTGTTTGCCTTTGTCAGCTGCTGTTGGTTTAGAAGGAACTGTCTCAACAGGAACATTTAAAGGCTCTTCAGTAGAGACTGGTGTTGGAGCTGTAACCGGAGGGACATCAGAAGTTTCTTCAGGAATTTCAGCATAATCTTTCAAATATATTTTTTCTGACCGAGTCCCAGCATGGACTTCAACTTCAGATTCTGGTTCAGGGTCTATGAAAACCATATTGCAATTCTTTATCTTGCTCTTGGTTCTTTTATGTTTGATGAGAGCTTCATTCCAGAAACCAAGGCCAACACGAGATTGATTATGTCTCATGGTGATGGCTAAAGGTGCTCTGAGTCCTTTGCCTGAGTTCAAACCAGGAGCAGTGGCTAGATCATAACCCATCTTCGCCATCAATTCACGAGATTGTGAACTGTATAGATGAAAAGCAGGCTTGTATCTATCTTCAGATTGAGGTACAGATTTTATCTCCGTAGGGAATGAATTTTCTGCCAAGATGAAAGTAGAGGTTAGGTAAAAATGGGGTGTGAAACTAGAAGTCACATTGCATGACTTAGTCTTCCCGAGCTTCTTTTTAGATGATGGAGTCTTCCGAGAAGAAGAGGAAGATATCTCAAACTCCGTCATTAAATCCGGGTGAATCCACATGATCTCTTCCTTCTTAGTTGTGACAGGAACAAGTCCGTCATTCTGTGCTGGTGGGATGTTTACAACTTCGAGAGTTGCTTTGGGGATAGGAACAATCCCACTTTCTACTATTAAGGGAGGGAAATCACCGAACTGCATTGAAATTACATTTGCTGTGACTGTTTTGTCTTTGGGTGTTAGTGTCACAGCTCCTGATTTAATCATCTCTTGAATCTTCCCTTTCAATACATAGCAAGACCGGATTGTATGACCCAGCATTCTATGACATGGACAATATTTTGGATGATCTGTCTTATTGGCTTCATCAGGCTTTTTAATTTCTAGCAATTGAATCTTATTACCTTTGAGCAAGCATTCAAAGATACCCTGAACATCGTCATCGTCGAAAGAATATTCTTCCTTCGGTCGAGGAGGTCTCTGTTTTTGATTTGTTGGAGCTGGAGTAGCTTGGGTAGTCTTTACCTCTTGACTACTGCTTTGGAGATTGACTTCAAGAGCTTCTTTCCCTTTGCGATTGTTGGGTCGAGTACTATTGCTAGCACTTTGATTTGATTCCTTGGGAGCCATTTGTACCCCCAGACCCTTGAAGGTCTCAGCACTGACTTCAGCAGCCTTGGCACTGACAATGAAAGAAGGCCAATCTTGGAACTGAGTGGAACCTGTCCACATGCTGATAATTGGTAAGAGATTCGACTTGCAAGTGTCGATAGTAACAGCATCGGGAGTTTCGAGAGGCATTTTGAGGGCTTCTCTTCTGAATCTTTCAATGAAGTCCTCGATGGTTTCGTTATTTTTCTGTTTAATTCTTATGAGGGCTGACATGGTCATGTCATTAAGCCCTTCATAGAACCGTTCAAGAAACATTTGCTTGAAACCGGCAAATGAAGTAATGCACCCATCAGGGAGACTTCTATACCATTCATAAGCCGTTTCTTTGAGATACCCAACAAACACCCGAGTAAGGAGGGCGTCACTTGGTTGCAGTTGATCAGTCATTACTTCAAAGTGATTAATGAACTGACTTGGGGAGGTTGTCCCATCAAAGAAAGAGATGGTTGGAGGTTTGTATTTTGGTGGATATGATACCTGCTTCCATTCTATTGGGTAAGGTTGCTTGATACCTAACCTTTGTAAACCATCCTTCTATTTAAATGCCTCGAATTGAGTTCGGAGATTCCTTAACTCTTCAGTAACAATTCCAGAAGATTGGGGAGTTGTAACTTGTTGAGTGTAATTGGAAGGAGGGACTGCAGCATATGTACCACCCCCAGCTCCAGACTGACTTGGAGTGGATTGTACAGGAACATTAGATTGTACCCCCGGAATAGTAGAAGGTTCCGGGTTTGGAACAACATGAGTATTTAATACAACTGGAGGGGTTGTATGTTGGACTTGCTGAGTTTGATACTGAGCTTGCATAAGAGTGTGCATAGCATTCAATGTATCTGCCATAGCTCGCAACTGTTGTTCTAAGGAAGAAATCCTTTGTTCATGAGCTTCGGTACTAGTTGAAGGTTCATGACTGCCCTCTGCCATGTAAGTAGTAATCATTCGAGGAATAGATGATGAAACAGTCTGTTCTGAATCATCACTGTGTGAATCAGTATCTTTCCCGGGGCTATTTACGGGAGTCAATACTGGAAAGTTGGATTCTCCAAGGAAGTCCTCTGTGATCTCCGGATTACCACTTGGATGAGAAGAAGAAGAGATCCTGGCCAAGGCTCCGGTCCTGGATCGGGTGCCGAGATAAATGCCATCTTCAGAGTCTGATATAGCATCAGACCGTATGCTACCCCCAATATTTCTGGAGGTCATGTTGACAGAAGCATAAAGAGGTTCATCTTCATCCAACATTGGTTCATACTGAATCCGTTCGAAAACAGATTGTCTTTTTGGTGAACAACAATATTGAATTACAACTCGAGGTTGGAAGTTGCAACCATGCTTTTCATGGCAAATATGAGCAATATCATAGCTTGATGGAGTGTCAATTCTCCGTTTATTTTGCAAATACTCCCGAAGATCTGTAGGAACAGATTGGGAAGTACTTGAAGATAGTTTCTGTGTAAAAACTTGTCTTTTGTTCTTCTGTCTTCTCGGTTCTTGAGTGTATAAAGACTGATTAATTTGAGCCACATAATTTTTGGTATATTCTGCATCAGGGTCTAATATACTTGTTTCAGTGGAATCGAGACGATTCTGATTAAGCTTGTTACGAAGATCCGTAGGAGATCTGACTTTGATATCAGTCTTGGATACTTGTAATTTGCCTTTCTCAGATCGAGAAATTTGGAGAGAAGGAAGATGGGTATTATTCCGACTGGGAGTCGGTAATAATCCATCTTTGGAGGAATTAGCCAAAAGGCGTTTTCCTTTGTTTGATCTAGTAAGAGTACTAGTCAAATTAACTCCAGAGGTAAAGACCTTAGGAGTAGAGGAGTTGACTAAAGAGTCTTTCTCCTTGGTTGGCACAAGATGTGCAAGTTGAGGGAGAATCATTTGTATGTTCTGTGGAAGAGAACCCCCAACCTGATTTTGAGAAACAGTCAAAGGACTGTATCTGTTAGCATACGCTGACTTCAGTTTGGACTTCTGGTCATACGCTGCCTTTTTTATTAGCATACGCTGGCCTTGACTTAGCGTACGCTGCCTGATGTTGGCTTTTGTACGCTGCCTTTGCCGTACGCTGCCCTTTAAATGCCATACGCTCAGAGTCATCAATGGCTAAAGAGCCGACTGCTGTCGTAAGAGTAGAGGGAGAAGGGACTTTGACATGTCCAGAGATGGTTTTCCTTGTACACGCTGACTTAGTTAAAGAACCAACTTTGTCAGCGTGACTAGGAGAAGCCACTGTTGCCGTGTTCAGAGAAGCCGAAGTGTGCTTAGTTGAAGTTGAAGACGTGTTCTTGTCAGCGTGAGAAGTGACAGAAACGTCTCGGGCTGTTGAAGAAGACTTAGGGACATAGACAGAGCGTCCCTTCTTCTTGGCAGCAGGAAGAGCGGAGGAAGCAGTGCGGCCCACCTTCGCCTTGAGCATATCTTCATAAGCAGATTGGTCGAATTGTACGACCATCGTCTTCTTCGTCGAGCCGATCGACGAAGTATCGCATTGAGTTGTTGCTATCTCGTTGGAGGAGACAGCTTTCCCCAGCAGAGTCGCCAATTTGTTTTCCATAAATAAATTCACTTTATTTATTTTGTATCTGAAAAAATTACAACTGTAGGAATCTAATCTAGAAGACGATTACTTTATCCCTTGGACGATGCGATGAAGAAAACTCGAACTTCGAAGAACTTGGACAACAACTGGGCAATCTCTCTGTTCTCTCTAAAATTGACTGTAGTATCTGATGAAGATGAAGAAACTCTCTTTTATAGAGTTTAGGATAACTGTCCTTAAGCATACGCTCAGGTAGTTACTTGACGCGTGCATAACTGCAGGGACGCGTGGCAAATTCTGATGGAGACACATTAGCGTGCGGTTAAAAGTAGTAGAGCATATTCAGGAGAGATTGATGGCATGAGTGCCACGTTGCATAACTTCTGAAGAAATGGATAACTGAGTGCAGGACACGTGAGAACGTGTGTTAACTGCACGTTGAAAATCATTTTGGACACAACTGCTGTGATACGCTGCCTTAGAAGAAGAGTCATACGCTAGCTTTTGAAGGCACATGTCTTGCATACGCTGACTTGGACAGTGTAGAACCATATAAAGCTGATACGCTCACATTATTGACAGGGAGTCGTATGGAAACTATACGCTCACTTGACAATGAGTCGTATGAAATCCATACGCTCACTTGGTTGGAAGGAGTCGTATGAGATCCATATGCTCACTTAGTTGGAAGGAGTCGTATGAGATCCATACGCTCACTTAGTTAGAAGGAGTCGTATGGGGTCCATACGCTCACTTAGTTGGAAGGAGTCGTATGGGGTCTATACGCTCACTTAGTTGGAAGGAGTCGTATGAGATCCATACGCTCACTTAGTTGGGAAGGAGTCATATGAGATCCATACGCTCACTTAATTTGGAAGGAGTCGTATATTTGAATAAGTAGACACGTGGCATGTTTAGACACATGGCCATCATCAATCTTCTTTGATACGCCATATCTTCCAATAACTGACAAAATCTTCTCGAGTGTCGTGACTGCGGATATGATGGCTGACAGACTGTCAAAACTGATAGTAATGATGGCTTTTACATTTATGAGAGATGCTGAGCTGTCCTCGTAAAAGACAAAACTGACTCTTCGAAAACCTATACGACGGCTAGTCTTCATTGGACAGCTGTCTTTGCACGAAAGACGAAGTGTCAGATTCATCCTTTATTAAATACATGCTGTGCTGTCATCTCAGAAAATAATAAAATATTCACTGAGCGTACGGCCTTTAGATGAGCGTATGGCCTTGACTGAGCGTATAGCCTTGAGCGTATGGCTTGGACTGAGCGTATGGCTTTGAGCGTATGGCTTTGAATGAGTCTCATGTCAGCGTGTCATAATTTTTACACCCTACAAGAAAGAGTGCTTGGCTTTTGTATTTGCCATCCAAAAGACTCGACATTATGTCTCGGGACAGACAATTCATGTCATTTCTCGAGTCAATTCACTCAGGGTCCTCATGACGAAGCCAGGATCACTGAACTCCCGGCTAGCCACATGGGCGATCTTACTAACACCATACAACATGGTGTTCGTTCCGCAAAAAGCTGTTAAGGGTCAAGCTCTGGATGACTTTTTAGCTGCACATCCCATCCCAGAGTCCTCAAGACTCTATGAAGACATCCCGGATGAAGTCCAAGAATCAAACGTCACCGAAGAAGGTCCCGTCTGGCGGATGTTTTTCGATGGCGCTTCAAGAACAGGCCCCAAAGGCCAAATCATCGCAGGAGTGGGGGTGGTATTAGTCTCCCCCGATCAGCTGGTCATCCAGCGTGCTTACTCCCTTTCGAAGCCGTGCTCCAACAACGTTGCTGAGTACAATGCGCTCATTATGGGACTCCAGCTGGCGCAACAGCTGGGGGTGAATCATCTGGAAGCCTACGGCGACTCAAAGCTCGTCGTAAACCAGATCAGAGGGCAATACGAGGTTTGACATAAAGATCTGATCCCCTACCGTGAAGTTGCATTGAACATCATTTCCACCTTCACCGGGTTCTTCATCGAACACGTACCTCGTCTACAAAATCTGGAGGCTGATGCTCTGGCTGGCCTCGCAGCCTCATTGGCGGCACCTCTCGGAACTCAACACTACGTCACGGTAGTGGGTCGAGACTTGGTCTACCCTAAAAACAACCTGCGCTCACAAGTGGCCCACGCCATGTCAACGGGTGCCGGTGTTAACGTCCGAGATTGGAGATTCCCGTTCATCGACTTCGCTGTCTACGGAATTCTTCCAGAGGACCCGAAAGAAGCCGTCTCAGTCAGGAGACGCTCTCTTCGATTCTACTACGATACGGCTACTAAAATGCTGTACCGACGCTCCTACGATGGACTTCTCCTTCGATATTTGTCTAACGAAGAAGCAGCCGAAGCCCTTCGAGAAGCTCATGATGGAACCTGCGGGGCCCATCAACCTGGTCCTAAGTTGCAGGACCGACTGCGACGCATGGGCTACTACTGGCCAACCATGGCCGCTGATGCTGTCGAATATGCTAAGAAGTGCCATGCGTGCCAGCTTCATGGAGACTTCATCCACACACCGTCCGAACTATTACATCCTACAGTCGCCTCCTGGCCCTTCGAAGCTTGAGGAATGGACATTGTGGGACCGATCACCCCTCCTTCATCGAGAGGACACCGCTTCATCCTAGCAATCACCGACTACTTCTCCAAATGGACAGAAGCAGTTCCGCTGGCAGAAGTAAAAAGCTCCAGGGTGATCAGCTTCATCAAGCACCACGTCATCTACCGTTTTGGGGTACCCCGAAGGATCATCCACGATAATGGTCCTCAGTTCATCAGCTATGTTTTCAGCCGATTCTGTGACAGGAATCGCATTCAAAACGTGGCATCAACCGCCTACAATCCGGCAGCAAACGGATTAGCAGAGGCATTTAACAAGACTATCGTCAGGCTACTCAAAAAGGTCGTGTCATCCAACAAACGCGACTGGGACGAAAAGCTCGGCGAATGCCTTTGGGCCTACCGCACAATGGTACGGCCACCGGCAGGCAACACACCATTCTCCTTGGTCTACGGGAGCGAAGCGGTACTACCTCTCGAGATTCAGATACCCTCACTCCGCGTAGCAATCACAAACCAACTCACAGATGAAGATAATCAACGTCGTCGTCTGCGGGAACTGGAGGCACTTGATGAAAAGCGTCTCCTAGCTCAATAGCGCATCGAACTCTACCAAGCCCGTATATCACAGGCTTTCAACAAGAAGGTCAAGCAGAGGACTTTTCAAGTAGGCGACCTGGTTCTGGCAGTCAGGAGGCCGATGGTGTTGACTCACAAAACACCAGAAAAGTTCGAGCCCAAATGGGAAGGACCTTTCATCATTGAGACGGTATACTCAAACGGTGCTTACTGCCTCGCCAAACCCAATGGGGACTTGTTCATGATGCCCATCAATGGCAAGTTCCTAAAGAAGTACTACTCTTGACATCTTTCCAGACATGTACTTCCACTCCACAAAATCATACGCTTCCGGAACCCAGCTGTTCCGTGGCATCCTCCAGTAGAAGGACAACCACGTCCACATCACCTCTGAGTTGTTCTCCTACACCCTACAAGGCAGAATCTTATACCCCGTAAGACTATGCTATCCTTCATGTTTACCACGTCCATATTACCTCTGAGTAAACATTCCGTACAGACAACCCCTGCGTTGCTGTACATCAATCGCAGAACTTCCACGTCCACATTACCTCTGAGTAGTTCCGCGTATCCCCCAGAGTCATTCCTACCACGTCTATAGCACCTCTGAGTAGGAAGATTCTATCATTTGAACCCCATATTTGCCACGTCCACATCACCTCTGAGCAAACATGAGGATTCTCTCAAACTTATTATTTGTACCTAAAACTAAGGTACGCAAAAGATAATAGGACCACACAAATCATCAAAGTTCATGACAAGCAAAAATGAACACATCACAGAAAATGGTGTACTTCTTTATTTTTAGAAAAGGAGAGTAAAGGATTACACTATCTCCAGCAAGAGTTGCAAATACACAAAAAAGCAGAGACTACAAGCCCTAAATATCCCCAGGGTTGGCGGAAAGCTCTGTAATTCGACGTTTCAAGTCCGCCGCCCGAGTCTCCACAGTTGTCAAGACTCGACGTTCAGCTTCTTGACGCATCACTTCAACAGCCTCAGCAGAAGTTTCATTCTCGTGCTTATCATCAAGCTGCTGTCTCTGCTGAGCCAGGGTAACAGCTCGGAGAGTGAAAGCTGCTTCCTTCTTCTTGAATGCTACACGGTCAGCCTGGACACGTTCGACGTCCAATAGGAGTCGGGCCCGCTGGTCCTCAAGGCGGCGGATCTGGGCGTCAATCTTTGCGATATTAGCAGCCAACGCAGCTCGCGTCTCTACTGTCTCCCGCGTAGACTGAGATAACCGCTCCACTGCAGCTTCAGTCTCAACCACTTCGCGTTTCCAGACACTCACAGTGGCCTGGTAGGAAGACACAGTCTCGACGAACAGCTTCTCCTTCTCCGCATCTATCAGGACGGAGAGGTCATTTCGCTGGATGCACCCTAATTCAGAAAGCCGCTGGTCCAACTTAGCCACCGTGGCTTCCAGAATGTCGGTCATATGATCGTGGCCCTGGTGAATACGGATCAGGTTGATATGAGGCAGTGCCAGAGTTCTTGCCGTCGCGAAGCTCCCGTTGGCGTCCATCACTGCCGATACCCCCCTCTACAGCATTTTATACACTGCCTCGACGATGAATTTCACATATTCATCTGCATCCGCCAGCACCTGCGACGTCATGGCAGGAGTTGGAGGAGCTGCTCTGGTTAATGGACCGGAAGAAGACCCGCCGACCTCAATCCGCGAGGCTGGACCCTCGGCATCAACAGGCCCTTCATCAACAGGGGCTTGACTACTAGCCCGAGGAGCCACAGGAACAGAAGAAGCCGGCACAGGTGTCGAGATAGTACCCCAAGTGGAAGGAGCAACAGAGGGTTCCATCACACCCTTACCCTTCCCGAACTCGGAAGTACCACCGACGTCAGTGACCACCTCTCCAGTCCTCAACGTGCTATCAGCAGCCAATACCTCTCCTGGCAGAACGGAGAGATTAACACTTGTCTCCTGACCCGCCCCAGGAGTCGGGACCGTCAGACGAGTCTCTTCATCAAATCCCTCTACAGGGACAGGATCTGTCACTACCTCCTGATTGGTAGCCACCTCAGCTTCCGCCGCTGAGTCTGGGGTAGGGCTCGGCAATGATGCAGCCGACCTCCCCTCATCATAACAAGGAGGGGAATCAACCCTCTCCTCTGTTCCAACCATCTTTGTTGCCCCCGCAACAGGCTCTTGCAACTCTGGAGCATCGTCATCCGAAGACGACGAACTCCACTCCACATCATCATCACGAAGCCCCGTGTCCGCTGGACCCTCAATGTCCGAGGCCCTCACGGCAGCTGGCACCATCCCAAAAGTTGCTGTAACCTCTGCATCTCTTCCAACAAAGTCTGGAGATAGTAAAACCTCTGCAGGAACATCTCCGGGACTCTCCTCTATCGGAGACATTACCATCGGAGGGATGCGCTCGTCAGAAGAGCTTGCTACCTCCTTCGGTTTACTGACACCCGGTTTTGAAACACGGGTCTTCTTCTTCGACGATCCCTACAAGAAGAAAAACACAAGTCACCAAAATGACAAGATGAGCCAAAAATTATGGAGGACTCCTTACCTCAGTAGGAGCTGATTCCACTGGCGGTAAGGGTGGCACTCCAGTTGCCTTTGGAGTCGTCGTCTTTCTCGACCTTTTTGGTACAAACGAGCCGGCTTCCGCGTCAGCCCGCCTCTTCCCAACAAGGGGATCTCTCACTGATGCTGCAGCAGTAGCCCAATATCCCGCCAATTCTGGTGGACGATATGACCGAGCCACCATCAACATGTTTGTCGTGGCCTCCAGCTGAGTTCCAATGATGAAACTAGTCTCTCTATCATAACCTGGAGACGCAGTATTCATTGTGCAATACAGCTTAGCTGCCGAATACAGGATCTGTGGTCGAGGGTTGCGAACGGGTGCCGTAAACTGAACACCAGTGTACCCGGCATTGTAATATTGCCAGCCCCGGGATCCATCCAGCAAACTACCGATGAATCCCAGACTGTTACTGGGGTTCCGTAGCATTAGCTGGGTATAGCCAAACTGGCGAGCGAACCGGCTGGGCAGATATGGCTCCAGATAACACCTATTCTGGTTTCGATATACCAAGTGAGAAGGCCGAATACTTTACAACCAACGAAAACCCCATTTCGGCAGAGTAATCGCGTCTTCACCAGAGTCGACTAAATCTTGGTCAGCCTCGAAATCTTTGAAGATAGGGCTAACCTTGACAATCTCCCACCCCTGAAGGTAGGACAAAACTCTCCTGCAAACGGGGACGCCAGTGTGTAACCACTTCCTCTTGTAGAAGCGGCGGATAAAGGCATCTCCTTCAACATGATCCTCCTCTGGACCCGGACTCATCACGTTCGGATGATGCAGAATCAGCCATCCCATAAGATAATGGAATGGCAGTTCAGTCTGGAAAAAGTTGTCATTTTTACCTCTTCCCTGGATCACGTCATCAGCAAAAGTCCTCAAACCCCGCAACAGGTTACACACCTTCGCGGGAAGAAGAGCTAAGGGACGCCCAAAAGCCAACTTTATGGCAGACAAAATAAGGTTCCGGTGTACCCTCTCTACTGTACCAGAACCGCCCATAAACACACAATCTCGGAGCCATATCGTCAAGTATGCCGTCAGCACCGCCTTAGACGACATCCGGTGTGCACAGTGCCAGAAGTAGCTATACGCATTCTCGCCATTCTTATTGGAACGAGGAGTCCTCTCGTCCAGCCGGCTTATCTCAGAAGTCACTTCCGCAGGTTTCAGCCCTTGCGGAGTCGTAAACAGGATCCTCGAGGGGTCCGCCAAATCCTGCTTGAAAACATAATCCCTCCAAGCAGTCACATGAGGTTGGGTCTTGCCTTTGTCCTTCCGGTGCATCAAATAATGATGGCTCGCCACTTCTTTGAAAACGGCCATCATCTCCGAGTCCTTATTCTCCAGAACCTGGATCTCTTCATTCGACGGGAAATATTCTTCGTACGGTTCTGAGCCCCAGGAAAGCTTGGACACTTCGTACATCTCGTGGAGAGCCAACCCCAACTCCCCCACTGGAGTGTAGGAGGTGCCAGTCTGGGTATTGAACAATTCCAAGAGTGCAAGGAACATAGGCTTATTGAGATCCACGCCAGCCTGTGTGGCACGGATAGCGGCTGTCAGCCCAATCTTCTTAAGCTCAGCCTTGAACTTCGAAAGCACCCAAATGGTCAACTCGTCCCACCTCGAGATATGATGACACCAACCTTCAACCCTAAAGCCACCTTTCGGATACATGACCCTCGATGTCAGCATCCGACTTGCGAAGGTTGAGGCACTAAAGGCAAAAGTGTCATTTGGGACTTCACTGTAGAGGCTCCCAGGACGCAAAGTTCGGCAACTAAACGAGGGACCGGTTCGTGAAGCAGCCAGTGTATCCCTCTGGTTCGAGGTAGCATCAATCGAAAGAGCACCCCCAGGGCCCCTTCCTGAGGAGAAGTAAGCTCCCAGGGCATCCTTCTCTTCGAAGCTAAACGATAGAAGGCTGTCAGCGGCAACTGGCGGTCAAGTTGTTGCATATACAGCACCATGCCTTTTGCAGGAAAGAACCAGTCTTCTTTGGCCTTCAGAATCTTCGCTTCAGTGGAGATCAGGCGGTCACCGAACAAAAAGACAGGTTTTAAGAAGGACACATCCTCGGATTCAGTAGATTTCAGTTTTCCGCTCTCCATCATACTCTGGAGGAAAATCGGCAACTGGTTCTGGATCTGCAGCACTCTCTCAGGAGGTTGATCCTGTAAGATAGCACCCTTGGCAGGGTTGATAACCGCCTCGTCAAATTCAACTCCCATTTGACAAAGGAAAGCATCCAGAAGGACCTCATTCAGCAAAGGAATCGTCATCGATACTGGCACAACAAAAATCAAAAGTCAGGCAAAAAGACAAAGTATGGCAAAGCAACCTGGCGCATCATCTGGGTAAAAACCCATGCGCCTTAGTAAAAAGCTTCGGCACATCATCAGGGTGTAAACCCATGCGCGTCAGCAGAAGCGCTTCGGTGCATCATCAGGGTATGAACCCATGCACGTCAGCAAGCGGCTTCGACGCATCATCAGGGTGTAAACCCATGCGCGTCCGCAGTTAAACCTCGGTACATGATAAAGGTCTAAACCTATGCACGTCGGCGGGGTAAAATCTCGGCGCGGACAGAAGTCCATGCGCGTCGACAGCAGAGAGTTAGGGCACACCAACTCAGTCGCATGATCCAAGGATCGTCTGAACAAAGAAATTAGTGGAAGAGACGACACCCACCCGTCACAGCGGGTCGAACGTCGGCCGGAGTCACAATGGTGACAGGAGCATCCTCCTCGGCATACTCCGTCGGCTCCTTTCCCTTGCCAGCACCGCCGCGAGGAGTCTTGGAAGCCATTCTTTGAGAGAAGAAAAGTTAGGGTTTTTGAAGAAGAACTCTCTCTCTCCATCTCTCGCCTATTTATAGGGCTTGGTCGCATGCATGAACCGATGATGTGTGATCTCAGTCGTCGCCTCGGGTTCTGTGAAAAGATAACCACAAATAAAACCAAAAAAGATCATCATTAATCTTTTTCGGTTACCGAGGCGTCGTCATTTGCACTAACTGAGCAGAGCATGCGCCCCATCACTGGTGCACGGAGTATCTATGCGCCCCGACGGTCATGCGCCTCCACTACCATGCTTCTTATTCAAAGTATTCCAAAACTTATCCAAAAGTTTTGAAAACTTTGAAGGGGGCCTTGTAGAAGCATGAAATTTCAGAACCAGAAAGTCTATGCGCCAGACTATACGCGCCAGAGCTTGGACAAAGTACTTCATAGCAAAAAGCAACAAATATAGACATTGAAAGAAGACTTTTTATTTAACATATAAAAGTCTATTACATGTCTAAGAAAGACTGTACAAAGAAGAATTTCTACAAAGAAAAGACCCTAAGCCTACAGCCAGCAGCCAACATGCGCCCTCAAGTAGGCGCAGCAATTAACATGCGCCCTCAGTGTCACGACCCGCACCCGTTTTTTTTTTAAACGGATACGAGACGTGTCCAAGCCAGCCTATGCCGCAGTGTCGGCGGTAGAACGCTGTCACGGCCATGAAGATCAAAATCACAACTAATACTCATTCACAAAATTAATTTAATTTACAAGTATCACAAGTTTTACATTTGCAGAAAATATAACTTGTACAACTGTTGAATGACTATAACCCGACTTTCTGGCTAGTCTCTAGGCCTTTGTCTGCAAGTATCCCCGTCACTCCCCAAGCTAAGTGAATCCACGGCTAACCTGAAAATGTTGGTTTCCAGTCAGGAATGGAACGAGCATAATTCACTGAATGCAATTTTAAATAAAGAAAATGACTATAAAACAAAGGTTAGACATCAATTATGAGTTTTGAAAATAAACAAGAAATACAGAAAACTAATAGTAAATAAATAGACAAAACAGACTTTCCCCAACTGTTAGAAGTACCTTTTATATGTGATCGGTCTGGGGTACTACACTGCACGGTCTACGAGGTCTACTTGTATAAAAATAAACACGGGCTACAATGTCTACTTGCAGAAAATAAACACGGGCTACACTACTTGCAGAAAATAAACACGGGCTACACTACTTGCAGAAAATAAACACGGGCTACACTACTGCAGAAAAAAAAACACGGGCTACACTACTGCAGAAAATAAACACAGGCTACACTACTTGCAGAAAATAAACACGGGCTACAATGTCTAACACGGACTATGGTCAGATCACATATCTTTGGTACTTCTAATTTCCGACTCCACAATTTATAATAGAAAATAATCACATAACCAATGACTAATCAATGAAATATAATAAAGATCAATATCGAAATGCAAACAATAAACTGTACTCGCCTGTGGTCCTTTGTTGGTGAAACCGACAATCTGAACTACTCAATGTGCCACTATAGTCAAAACCCGTACAACAGTCCCCGGAAGCTGAAATAAACAATACCAATGATCTCAGAATAGTCCAATTAGCTAGGATTGCCTGTCCTTACGTCCAATTCTGGACACAGCGGCAAAATGGTAATTTCGGGCAAAAACGATGTCCGCCGTTGGACCCGCTTTGCACCGAAAAGCGTGCCAGAGTCAATGGTCTCTAAAGTCGTCAAACTACATGTCTACGGATCCAGTTTTTCGATACGAACCCAACCGTATGTCCAGAGTTGGATTCCGGCGGGCCGTGCACAAAATCGCCCGTTGAGTCCAGTATAGTCCGATTGCTAGGGTGGATAAAGATGCCCACAATCATAATGAATATATGAAGGGTGATTAGTTGTAGTAAGAGTTTCTAATCTAAGATAAACATTTGGTAAGGTATTTCTTAATATAAAGGTATGTATATATTTATCCCGAAAACTATTCATGAATTGTTATGATATTTGATAACGATATTTCATTTGCTAAATCACTTAGACAAATATTCTACGAAATTACTTTAAGGGTAAACCAGAATTTATAATAAGTAATAATATAACAATATACTTATGTTTACGAAAATAAAATAAATGTTTTACTTATACAACAATGTTCATAATTAATTCTTTTTACTTTATATATAACTCATTAAACCCTTTATATAACTCCTATGCAACAGTAACTATATAAACTCTTGAATAATACACATATACAGTCCAGAGAATGAAAAGGGCTTATAGGTAAATTTACCTATATGTATAATATGCTCCATTGGATTGCTCATAGCTGAGTAACTGTTATTTTCCCGTGGTTGCTTCTACTATTGCTGTGGTTTTCTTCTCGAATTCTATACAGTAGAGGCGAGCTCGAGCCTTATCCAGCTGTTCCACCGAACGATGACGCCATGAGGAGGGTAGCAGCACCGAAGACGCTGGGTGGCATCAATCTCGGCAGAAAGAATGCTAGGGGTTCGACACGTTGCGGGGATGGAGAATCAAGGCGACTTGGTGTCTATAGTCCATGGCAGCCTGGAAGTAGTCCGCTGGGAAGACGGCCACGTCGAGTTTGTCTTTCCAATGGCACGAGGGCTGGATTGAGGACTACCGAGTCGTCGAACAGTGCTACTGGTTACCCAAGGGTGGTCGGGCGGTGGCCGCGGCCTAGGGATCACCGACAGGAGACGCTACTAGGGTGGCACACTTTAGCACGAGCGTGGAGGTCTCAATGAGGAGCGCTCGGCTGGTAATGAAGGAGGCACAGATGCGCTCGTGGCAGAGGTGTTATCGCGCGTCTGGGAAGACGCGGAGCAGCCTGCTGCTTACTACAGTAGGGATCAACGAGCGCTGTCCTGCCCAAGGAGAGGCTAGGGATGCCTCACGTCGGCAAGGCTCGCCGATCGAACTCGCCAGGGGAGAAGTCTCGAGACGTCGGGAGTTCAGGGAGACGACGGTTAGGCCGGTTCATGGTGGTAAGGCGCGACGGGGTTCTACACTCTGGTTGGGGTTCGATGCTTGGCACCCGTACGGCTGCACTGGCCCAGGGCTGGGAAGAGCTGTGCTGGAAGGGAGGTACGCCGCTCGCGCCGTGGCGGTGTTGGCCAGGTGGCGACGCCTTATAAGGAGATGCAGAAGAAGGAGAAGGAGGAGTGTACGTAGTATGCGGCTAGGGTTCTGTTTAAGGTGCTAAGCAATTCTCTTCTTTTTATACAGGGGAAGGAAGGAAATTGGGCTTGGGCTTATTAGAAGAATAATAAATATAGCCAACATGGTATATGGATGAAATGCCCAGACCATGTCTATATGCTACCAGGCCCAGAACTATCCTATACTATGGCTTTATTATGCCCCTAGAAATGCATTCAACATGTATGGGTTTAAGGCCCTATACAATCAATAATATATATACAAGTATGAATTGGAGGACCCATATAATAGAAGAAGTTTATATGGCCTCAAGGACCAACACAATTATGTGCCAGTGAAGTTTCAAATAAGGGGGAATCAACTAATGATATTACCATCACAAAGTTGATAATATTAATATTTATGTATACAAACACACATACATACACCTGTATATATATAATAATATGTATATTTACACATATATGTACACATGGTATTATTTATATTTATATATACACATATATAATTACCCTTTATATTTATCTATATTTACACACATATATAATATGTTCGTGTATACACATTTATATGTATATACTTACATAATACTATATATACACATACTCACGTATATTTATTCTTACATTCACATTCATACATATACGATATTTATTATATATCTATATGTACCCATATATCTTGAGGATAACAACCAATAATAATAAATAATTTATATTTAATATCCACAATAAAAATAGTAATAATAATGATAAGAAGAAGAATAATAATAAATAATCCCAAAATATTTAAGAAAATTCCGGGAAGGGAGGCTACAAATCTACCCACCTTAAAAATAATTTCGTCCTCGAAATTCTAACTCGTAAACATGCAAAAATTTTGAACATAAATAATTAATAAAAATAAATAAATTCACTATTACCATAATATCCTCGAATTTTAATTTCTCAAAAATATTTATATCTTCCTCTTTGCCATTACGTAACTACGAGTCACCGGGGACTTCTACCCACCTTTGGTCACACTATTCCTCAAGCTAACATCTCATAATCTTCTAACTAGTTGCTAACAATCCTACCAATAGATATCTAGGCATCTGGTTTCTAAAATCCTCTCGTATCTATCAAGCAACCCAAAAACTTAACAAGCAATTTATACAAGTAGCTAAGAATATTGGCAACTATAGTAAGCATGACCATTCGTCGCTAGAAAATAGGAAGGTCATGAAAATAAAAAAAATAATCAAGAATAAATATGAACTTTCAAGAACGGTAGAAAGTATCCAAGGATACCGATAGAAAGAGTGTTCATGAACCTATAGTCTTACTCACTAGATTGGGTTACTCTAGTCCAGTCATTTGCTACGTCGAAGAGCCCTTCATTACTTAGAGTGGCCTGCAATCTGTGCAATACAGAAATCTCGTTCTCAAAATTCTAATTCAAACCAGGTTCCGTAAAGGAACGAAATTTGAGAAATCAAGCTCGTGATCTTTCCTGTGGTTATTTAAACATACGAGTAAGGATTATAAATGCAATACAAGATCGTATCTCGACTTCCAGGTAGACGGAATAATGGTTACGAATGACACCATATTCTAAGAGATGGAGGCTGCATGATCGGTATAGGGACCTATCTCAAATAGTTCGGTTTTACAGTCTAACAATAGTGGTATGCACGGATAGGTTTTACTGGGTTTTAATGGACTTCCTGATTGGACAGCAATCGTCGGTTGGATGAACCCTGGATTACAATATCTATGGACTGGACAAGATCCCAATATTAACTACTTCTACCAGGTTAGGGTAACCTAGAGTAGGTTTCAACCCAAGTGGTTGAGCTAGTTGGACAGTCGGGTTGGTTAAATAGGTCCACAAACCCAAAACGCGCCTTTAGTGACTTTTGTGTTTAAGTAGCACATGAGGCCTCAATTGGACGGTACACTAGTGGCAGGTGTGTAGTGGCTTCGGGTAGTTCACAACCATAGATTGGGTCGAAGGATTTGAGTCAAGGTTGAGGCTCTAATGGAAGTCGGAAAGTATATCGGTATTATGGTAAGGGTTACAGTTGGTCCTGTTTAACCTGAAAGTCGTACCCCAAAATAGAGTACAAGGAGACATGTTTGAGCGAGACATGATATACCTAGATGAAGGTGGACTCGTCTAGATCTTGTATATGAAGTTTGTTAAAGGGTAACGGCTGGTCTCGTGCTCCGAATATTAATTGACACGACCGGGGTCACAATAATCTAAATAGAAAGTGGGAGTCTGCTGGGCACTAATTATCACTCTAATGGAATTATTCCGATCAATCGGTAATCTTCACATATCCTAAAATTTTAGGGCTTACAATCTACCCACCTTAGAAGTTAGGATATGGTTTAGGAATAAAGATGTTAGAAGAATTCCAAGGTTCGGATACTGTACCTCGACTCTTGTTAATAGAGAATAAGGCACGGCATGACGGAATACGGAGATATAAGTCAAGTCATAGACCGTTCCTCAATAAATGGAGAACGAGTGCGTGTGCAAGGACACATGATCGATAAAGTAGAATGACCTACTCGTCCTCGGTATTCAAGAGGTATCGACGGGGTAACCAACTCTAAGGCACATCATCTGGAAAGCTCCCTAACAACGGAGTCGTGAATCTTTGTTGGCGTCAAGCCTGCCAGACTATTGTCACAAGAATTATAGTGATCATGCATTGCTGTTGACCACTGGTAGATCATAATATGACAGGGTATTTAAGCTATGGTATTGGTTAAACTAGTGACTGTGGTGTTCCAACACTAGTTAGGTCTTAATACTAAAATTTACATAACTAGGGCAATACTTGTTGGAAACCACTCTCGGGATGAGTGTCTACCATAGTCACGATAAATGATTGTCCTTTTCCTTGTCCACTCATTAATTGTGGGCTTTGGTCGAGGAAGGGTTGGGTTAAGGCTCAAGAGTTTCTAGTTAAGGCAACTTCCGGCAATGATTAGAGACTCATGATGTTTGGTTTCTTAAGAATAGATAGTCTCCTAGGTTGGAGTTCTGACTAAGGGTAAAATCCTAATCATTTTCAAATTCAGATGGCTCGAAAGTCTCAACAGTAGATTGTGGGTCGATGGGAGAACTAGTAACTCAATCACATGACTGGCCGATGGTAGCTACACTTGTGCCTACCATTATCATAGCCAAGGAAATACTCTGTATCTCTCTACCATCATGAGCTTTCGTCCTTCCAAATCGGTGAAAGACAAAAACAATAATAATTCAAGGGAGATGTTACTGAATACGATTTTGTGATTCAAGGGCGAACATATAATTCAAGAGGAGTTGTCAAGCAGTCGCGGATGAGATCCTAGATACCTGTATATCCCCATCCACGTAGTGTAATTAAACGAAAGAGCGAACCAAATGTATCATGGTTGATCAGACCATAATACACTGATTCTGATTAGACAATAAGTTAGCAGGCGTCCCTACTAAACATATACCTCAAATCAAGCTCGAGAACAGAGTGAGCTTGCAAAACTAAGCTGTAACAGCAGCGTTTATTAAGATAGTCAAATATAATTATGCGAGATTTTTAAAAGAAGGCACAAGTAGTTCGAGTTTTGTGAGAATCAAACCTTACCCGCGATATTCTTGCTTCTATAGACATCCCACTATCATCTTACCCTTAAGGCCTTGGTCGACTAATGGTTTAGGGACTTCTGAATTCTATATTCTAGGTAACCTATTAGTGTCAGTCAATTTCCTTATCAATAGATCACGAGGATCACAGAATGCTAGGTCGAAAGACATGCTACCCAACTTACCAAACTTCCACTAATATCAGCTTTGGATCTCATGCATGGCATTGTCCTATCATCTATGGTATCCCAAGCTTGTAATAATGTTTGAAGTCATTTTACCGCGGATTACGCCTCGTCCGTATACCCTGGCTGTGGTAAACCCTTGGTTTCGTAACTCAACATGATACAAAATCGAACACTTTTTAACTCTATCCAATATTGGCTCAAGGGTATCTACGATTCAACAGAGGACCACTAGCCATAGTTTTAGGAATATTCTATAACCTATAATTTCCTAAAAAAAATTCAACTCTAGGGTTGTGTCTCGCCAGTGCGCTGCTAGCTGCAGTGAGTCCATGGTCTCTATAATTCAAATAAATGGCGACAGTGCGCTGCTGTCCTGCCATCATGAGTTAACTAACATTCCTTTAACTATATCTGTAAGAATTCATGAGCTCCTGGAGATTCAAACATGTTGACTATGAAATAAAGTGTAAGTATTTGTCCTACCAGTCATAATCCTTAAAATAAAAGATTTAATCCTGGAGTAAATAACTGAAGATAAAAGAATTACAACATTCTAATGTCTATTCCATGTGTATTCACACTTTTGAGAAAAAACTTTGAATCGAAACTAACTCGGGGTTTATCTATAGATAACACAAAAAGAATAACTCTTAGGGCAAAAATAGGAACTAAATAGATAATTTGACTACGATATGAGGATAATATCTAGGAGGCAAGAAGAAGGAATTAAATAATTCATCAAGGTTAGAATATTAATCCTAGGAAGCCCTGGTCTCACCAAGTGATTAATCTATCCACATTGGATCATATCGTCCTATCAAGAGACAATAATGTACCTTTGGGGATCTGACAACTATCAAAATTACTAACTCCTCATCTAAGTTGCATAGCCTAGACTACCCATCGGTAAACTTGTATAAGAGACTCCTAGTCTTAGTCATTCTCTTAAATTAAATTAATTCTTGTTCGTGAATGAGCATGTTCTAATCGCAAGCTCGCAATAGTACAACTAAATTAGGTACTATCACGAGTTCGCATGATTTGCAAAAACTGACCTGCATGGGCCACCACAAAAACTTGTCACGACCCGCACCCGTTTTTTTTTTTAAACGGATACGAGACGTGTCCAAGCCAGCCTACGCCGCAGTATCGGCGGTAGAACGCTGTCACGGCCATGAAGATCAAAATCACAACTAATACTCATTCACAAAATTAATTTAATTTACAAGGATCACAAGTTTTACATTTGCAGAAAATATAACTTGTACAACTGTTGAATGACTATAACCCGACTTTCTAGCTAGTCTCTAGGTCTTTGTCTGCAAGTATCCCCGTCACTCCCCAAGCTAAGTGAATCCACGGCTAACCTGAAAATGTTGGTTTCCAGTCAGGAATGGAACGAGCACAATTCACTGAATACAATTTCAAATAAAGAAAATGACTATAAAACAAAGGTTAGACATCAATTATGAGTTTTGAAAATAAACAAGAAATACAGAAAACTAATAGTAAATAAATAGACACAACAGACTTTCCCCAACTGTTAGAAGTACCTTTGATATGTGATCGGTCTGGGGTACTACACCGCACGGTCTACGAGGTCTACTTGCATGAAAATAAACATGGGCTACAATATCTACTTGCAGAAAATAAACACGGGCTACACTACTTGCAGAAAATAAACACGGGCTACACTACTTGCAGAAAATAAACACGGGCTACACTACTGCAAAAAATAAACACGGGCTACACTACTGCAGAAAATAAACACGGGCTATACTACTTGCAGAAAATAAACACGGGCTACAATGTCTAACACGGGCTATGGTCAGATCACATATCTTTGGTACTTCTAATTCCCGACTCCACAATTTATAATAGAAAATAATCACATAACCAATGACTAATCAATAAAATATAGTAAAGATCAATATCGAAATGCAAACAATAAACTGTACTCGCCTGTGGTCCTTTGTTGGTGAAACCGGCAATCTGAACTACTCAATGTGCCACTATAGTCAAAATCCGTACAACAGTCCCCGGAAGCTGAAATAAACAATATCAGTGATCTCAGAATAGTCCAATTAGCTAGGATTGCCTGTCCTTACGTCCAATTCTGGATACAGGGGCAAAATGGTAATTTTGGGCAAAAACGATGTCCGCCGTTGGACCCGCTTTGCACCGAAAAGCGTGCCAGAGTCAATGGTCTCTAAAGTCGTCAAACTACATGTCTACGGATCCAGTTTTTCGATACGAACCCAACCGTATGTCCAGAGTTGGATTCCGGCGGGCCGTGCACAAAATCGTCCGTTGAGTCCAGTATAGTCCGATTGCTAGGGTGGATAAAGATGCCCACAATCATAATGAATATATGAAGGGTGATTAGTTGTAGTAAGAGTTTCTAATCTAAGATAAACATTTGGTAAGGTATTTCTTAATATAAAGGTATGTATATATTTATCCCGAAAACTATTCATGAATTGTTATGATATTTGATAACGATATTTTATTTGCTAAATCACTTAGACAAATATTCTACGAAATTACTTTAAGGGTAAACCAGAATTTATAATAAGTAATAATATAACAATATACTTATGTTTACGAAAATAAAATAAATGTTTTACTTATACAACAATGTTCATAATTAATTCTTTTTACTTTATATATAACTCATTAAACCCTTTATATAACTCCTATGCAACAGTAACTATATAAACTCTTGAATAATACACATATACAGTCCAGAGAATGAAAAGGGCTTATAGGTAAATTTACCTATATGTATAATATGCTCCATTGGATTGCTCATAGCTGAGTAACTGTTATTTTCCCGTGGTTGCTTCTACTATTGCTGTGGTTTTCTTCTCGGATTCTATACAGTAGAGGCGAGCTCGAGCCTTATCCAGCTGTTCCACCGAACGATGACGCCATGAGGAGGGTAGCAGCACCGAAGACGCTGGGTGGCATCGATCTCGGCAGAAAGAAGGCTAGGGGTTCGACACGTTGCGGGGATGGAGAATCAAGGCGACTTGGTGTCTATAGTCCATGGCAGCCTGGAAGTAGTCCACTGGGAAGACGGCCACGTCGAGTTTGTCTTTCCAATGGCACGAGGGCTAGATTGAGGACTACCGAGTCGTCGAACAGTGCTACTGGTTACCCGAGGGTGGTCGGGCGGTGGCCGCGGCCTAGGGATCACCGACAGGAGACGCTACTAGGGTGGCACACTTTAGCACGAGCGTGGAGGTCTCAATGAGGAGCACTCGGCTGGTAATGAAGGAGGCGCAGATGCGCTCGTGGCAGAGGTGTTGTCGCGCGTCTGGGAAGACGCGGAGCAGCCTGCTGCTTACTACAGTAGGGATCAACGAGCGCTGTCCTGCCCAAGGAGAGGCTAGGGATGCCTCACGTCGGCAAGGCTCGCCGATCGAACTCGCCAGGGGAGAAGTCTCGAGACGTCGGGAGTTCAGGGAGACGACGGTTAGGCCGGTTCATGGTGGTAAGGCGCGACGGGGTTCTACACTCTGGTTGGGGTTTGATGCTTGGCACCCGTACGGCTGCACTGGCCCAGGGCTGGGAAGAGCTGTGCTGGAAGGGAGGTACGCCGCTCGCGCCGTGGCGGTGTTGGCCAGGTGGCGGCGCCTTATAAGGAGATGCAGAAGAAAGAGAAGGAGGAGTGTACGTAGTATGCGGCTAGGGTTCTGTTTAAGGTGCTAAGCAATTCTCTTCTTTTTATACAGAGGAAGGAAGAAAATTGGGCTTGGGCTTATTAGAAGAATAATAAATATAGCCAACATGGTATATGGATGAAATGCCCAGACCATGTCTATATGCTACCAGGCCCAGAACTATCCTATACTATGGCTTTATTATGCCCCTAGCAATGCATTCAACATGTATGGGTTTAAGGCCCTATACAATCAATAATATATATACAAGTATGAATTGGAGGACCCATATAATAGAAGAAGTTTATATGGCCTCAAGGACCAACACAATTATGTGCCAGTGAAGTTTCAAATAAGGGGGAATCAACTAATGATATTACCATCACAAAGTTGATAATATTAATATTTATGTATACAAACACACATACATACACCTGTATATATATAATAATATGTATATTTACACATATATGTACACATGGTATTATTTATATTTATATATACACATATATAATTACCCTTTATATTTATCTATATTTACACACATATATAATATGTTCGTGTATACACATTTATATGTATATACTTACATAATACTATATATACACATACTCACGTATATTTATTCTTACATTCACATTCATACATATATGATATTTATTATATATCTATATGTACCCATATATCTTGAGGATAACAACCAATAATAATAAATAATTTATAATTAATATCCACAATAAAAATAGTAATAATAATGATAAGAAGAAGAATAATAATAAATAATCCCAAAATATTTAAGAAAATTCCGGGAAGGGAGGCTACACTCAGCCAGGCGCATCCCACCATGCGTCCTCAGCAAGGCGCATCCTTTTCAGCAGCTCAGTTATGTGCATCCCTTCAGCAGTCCAGTTATGTGCCGCTCTTCCAGCCAGGCTCACCGCCGTCTAAATGCTTCGACTAATGAAGCATTTATTGAGCAGAACGAGGGTGGCAATCAACCCTCTAGCCAAGGAAGGGAAAAGAACCACAAGCCAACCTGTGGCCAGGGGAGGCTTCGAAAGAGCCTCCAAACACCAAGGAAGACCGTGATCGAAATCGCGGCCAAAGGAGCAGCTTTCAACACAACCAGAATGGGCTACACCCATTTTGAAGGAAGAAAGAGCCACCAAAGCCGCAGCACCGCCATTCCGATCTATGGCTCTTCCTGCACAACGAAGATGAGGCTCGAGCATCCCTATCTTTGGATGCAACAGGCACCTTTCGCCTGCCTCGGAAGCCCTCGACTCCGACTTTTGGATGTAACAGTCACCTTCAAGTGCATCAACGAAGAAACTGCGTCGCATCTTTACCCTCGGGAGCATCTCGTCAACAGAATGCATTCGAGTACACAAGTTTATGTCGGAAAGACGTGAGAGAACGAGAAGCAAACCCTCTCTCCATGCCACTATTTATAGGCCGGGCAAATCAAACCCATGCGCCAAGTGGATGGCTCTCCGAATTCCGTGCAATGAATTTACATTAAATGGATGAACCGGACGCTTCGAATTCAGCTAAGTCAAAACGGCTATTTAAAGCACTCGAAGAACGTAACAGTCGCACCAAAAGACGTATCAAAGCAGAGCGGATGCGTCGGCCAGACCGCGCATCACACAGACGCGCCCTTCAACATCAAGTGCATCACACCAGATGCACCTTTCAGCACCAAGCGCATCGCAGGGGATGCGCCCCTATGCGTCCCCATACGCCTAGTGGAACGCCAACCGACGCGCCCACTCAGCTGTCCATCGAATGTCACAAACATTAAATGCTGAACTGACAGAGTTGGCAGCACGCCTCCCGAAGTCTGAACAGTCGGCAGCTTTTTCAGAAGACGAAGCATCGCCAATGTCAACATCATTATTACTTCCCTCCGACGGCTACTGCCACGTGGCCACTCAACCACTTGCATGCGCCTCCGCAGCCATGACCCAAATTTGCATACGCCTCAAAAGCTGTGTACCACAGACTTCTCTCTGATCCCGAAAGACAGGAGTAAAGTCACTACTGAAGACTCGCATGCGCCTCAAAAGCCATGCGCCCAGAATGGTTCGTAACTCCTAAAGGTTACGAGCCAAAGTCTCCTCATGTGCCCAATCCTAGGCGCATCCTACCAGATCATTCCCCACCAAATCCGAGATCTTCGAGCCATGGGTCGATGACACGTGTCCTTTGACTCGACTCATCCAAAATCTCAGCAACAGAAAGATCTTCTCCTCTGCTACATGCCGGCTCACAACAGCAATATGAAGAATTCAACCCCTCAATCAGGGCACATCGTCCATGTGTCTCCATCAGCAATCAACACGTGGCGTCCCCGCGTACAGGCGCATCCTACATGCGCGCATGAGCAGCCAGCCTGCAGACTATATAAAGAGAGGGACCATTTCCTTTTTCCAGACCTACGTACACACATATCAACCTCCACAACGAACACACAGAGGCTTCGCACCACCAGAGAGGCAGATCCAGACACTCAACGTCTTCCTCCTCTCGACAAGCTCCAGCACCCAGAGCAATCCAGACCTTCAGAGAACCGATAACCGTCGTCAGATCGTCAACGGAGTCACGCATTACCACTCACTCCATCGGCACAAGGAACCCAGATAAACAAAAATGTACTCCTAGGACTACATCTAAGTCCTATATTGTAACACTATTCAGTTTGTATTGAAATTTACAATCAAAGAATTTTAATGGCAAACAAGCTGGCGACTCTGCTGGGGACCTCTTTCTCCTCCACCGAGAAAGCTGTGTCACAATTTGACGACGTGAAGGTGGGCTCCTCCCACAAGACGCTGGTCGTACGCCTCAATCAACAGGCGTATGAGGAGTTCATCTCTGAAGGCAGCACGAGTCCTTTGAAGCGGCTGCCGAAGCCGAAGAAGACCCGCCGAGTCTGGGTGCGCAAGGTCGACGCCTCGGGCACCACCACCGAAGGGGATACGCCAATCCAGCCTTCCCTTCCTGCTGACGTCCTCAGCAACCAAGATGCGCCTGCTGGTGCAGCGCATCTCTCGGGGAAACGTGCGGCTAACCACGTTCCCCAGCCATCTCCCTCTCAGGCGAGGAAGATGCGTCGACGGAGCAGGGGCGCAGCCAATGCCCCGTGCATTACCTCTGATGTGCCACAGAAGGTCTCTGTCTTTGACAGACTCACTCGCTGTAATAGCGAGGAGAATTTCGATTCTGAGTACTATGCTCCCCAGAGGACTGGTACGAAGAAATCCAAGGCAGTACGGGCCATGCGTCCCAAACGTGCTATGCCAGCAGCAAGCCAGAAGTATACGCTCACAATCATTCGTGCTGCTGATGGTAAGCTGTACAAGGTCGACTCGAGTGCTGCGGCGCCAGAAACGAGCCGACCTTCAAAGTCCTTGTCTCACTTGGGCGCATCTACTGCGTGCACAACCAAGTTGAGTAAGGCAAATCCAGTGGTCTTGAACTCCCGTGCCTTCTCTGGTTATGCGTTTGAGGTCCGTTCAAGTCACTCCAAATGCTGTGGTTCCCCCACTACTGATCGGGATGCCTGTTTGGTATTAGATCAGGGGGCGCAGCACTCACTTGACCATCCCGACGCTTGGCCTTGCCATGCGCCTGAAGGGGGTGTGAAGGTGGCACTCTCCTCCAACGATCTGCGTCACGTGATCACTCACAAGCGCCGATCAGGAGAGTCGACTGACAAGCACGATGCGCCTCTCACGGGGCATACTTGTACTGTGGTCACCATCAACTGCTGTTACAAAGCGGCAGTCCCACCAAGGCAGTCGGTGTTCCAGCAGCTGCAATCCTCGACACCCCTCCGACGTTGCCTCGGAAAGAAGATGTCAACAGAAGAAGAACCAATGGTTGCTTCGTGCAACGTGATCTCCAACTCCTCGTCAGTCCGAAAAGCGACTGGCAGTTCCTCTTTATTGTCTAAAAGCCAGCCGAGGAAAACCAAGACGGCTGTCTCGTCCTCCGGAGTGTTCGAAGGCACTCGAGCGAGGAAAAAGTTCTTGAAGGAAGCTGGAGGTAGTTAGACCCTTGTCGAGCCTCCTTCCGAAGACGAGTGTGTCCAGAACACACCTAGGGCAGATCCTCGAGGCGAAGTCAGCCTCCAGAAGCCCCTGCATACGAGGATATCCCCCAGAACATAGCTGGGGGTAGTCTAGCATCTGCGGACCCGAGTTTCGAAGACGAAGAGGCCCTTCAAGACGGAGCTGAGGGTAATCAGTCCCTTGCAGATGCGTCCATGGTGAATGTTCTCCCGAACATAGCTGGGGGTAGCCAAGACGAGGCTCCAGGATAGGCAACTCCCCCACAAGAGAGTGAAGCCGAGAGTGAAGCCTCAACCCATCCATCCACTCCCGGTCGCGTCATGACAGTAAACGTGACTGGAGCTGATATCGAGTCTGATGCGCCACCAACGGACCTCGTCCAGCACATGGATACTCTGGAAGGAGGACTCAAAACCCTCTTTGCCTCCATGCAAACACTGACTCAAGCAGTGTTTGAGATACGGTCTGCTTTGGCGAAGACACCTTATACCGGTCCAGATCCAGGGGCCAATGGAGAGTCGAGTGTACCCCTTCAACGGGTATCCTCGGACGCAGATCGCCGAGAAGCACCTCGGACGTCGGAGCCCTCAAATGCTCAACATCCGGTGGTACCACCTTCCCCGACTCCCAGCTCCACGGAAGACGTGGTCGAGATGATCAGGGACCTGCGCGAGCGCTTTGAGTCCAAGATGAGACAAGAGGAGCGCCAGAAAATGGGCATCCCCCAGCCATGTCCCCTCGAGTGGAACAAGGTGGTTTATCCTCCAAAGTATAAACCACAAACACTAACGCCATACGACGGGAAGGACTCTCCGCGTCGCTACCTGACGTATTTCCAGTCTCAGACGGGACATCTTCCGAAGGAGGATGCACTACTTACCAGCATATTTGTTGGGGCACTGAAAGGAGTGGCGTACGACTAGTACGGCAGCCTCCCCGATAATTCAATATCTTCCTTCGACGACCTGACGTGCCTCTTTCTCGACCGTTTCTACGACGGCGGGAAGGACATGACAATGGCGTCCCTTATAGAGATACGCCAGAAGGAGAAGGAAACAGTTCGAGTGTTCATCGAATGCTTCCGTCAGGCCTGCTTCAGACTGCCCCCGGGCATGCCGGAACATGCGCTTCTCTCCTCCTGCAGCATAAACATGCTGTCTGCAGTCAAACTCTGGCTTAACTCTACTCCTCCTCCCGACTGGAGCTCCTTGATCATTGAAGCAGAAGCCGCAAAAAAGAAGGCGGCCAATGCTCGTCTTCTGGGAGTCAGTTTCCCTGCCTTCGAGGATAAGGGGAAACAGCCTGTAGCCAACAACACTGGACGAAAAACAAAGGGGAAGCAGGCATTGACCGTCAATGCCTCAAAAGGTACGTCAGCACCTACCCAGAAGCCTCCACTTGCACCAAGGCCAAAGGAGGTTTACTCGTTCAACGAAGAAGACACCCTGCAACTCTTTGAGATACTGAAGCAGGGTGACAAGATCAAGCTTCCGGACCCGAAGCGTCCCGATGAGGTTGGAAAAGTGGACAACCCGAGGTACTGTCACTACCATCGGTTTATCGGACACCCAACCAAGGACTGCTATGTCCTCAAGAATTACATCCAGCGCATGATCAATACGGATGTAATCTCCGTCGACTACGAAGAGAAGACGGTGTCGGCCAACATGGTGTCACTCCAGTTTGGCACCCTGCCGCCGACTACAACACAAGATGGCGTCGTCCCCATCCCTAAAGCGACAATGGAGGTGGTTAACCTACCACCTACCCGTGACAACGTGAGTGGACTCATCCCACTCACCACATCTCGGGGAGAGATCCTATGGGTTCACCCCGATCTCGTCTTCGAGGTGACTCAACCGGAGGTACGCCCTATCTCCAAATCCAAAGGCAGGAAGATCAAGTCTTGTCGTATGGTCTCTCTTCTTCAGCGGAAGAGGCACTTCCTGTGTAGACGCGTTCACAACAGAATGCCCAACGACGAAGCTGCCGTCGAGGTGGTACCTCCGGGCACCGTTCCTGCTGTCCAGGACGATGGCCCGTCTAAGCCTCCAGCAGCCAATAAGCAGAAGCAGATAGAGACCCGCTTTGACAGACCTCTACGGAAGAAGAATGCTTCGGGGCTAGCCAAGCCCCACAACTTTGACATACTGGCACAATTGGCCAGTACTCCTGCCCGCCTATCGCTGTTCGAGCTCCTTCGTCTTTCCAAAGACTCCCGAGAAGCTCTCTGCGAAGCTTTGAAGGATGTTGAATCCTTTCTCAGCCAGGTCAAACAGCCTGAAGATCTCGTGACTGTGTACAAGCACTGTCACTGTACGGAGGAGGTTATCCCCAATATAACCTTCACCCAACAGGACATGCTGCTCAATCACAATCGATACAACAGGCCGCTGTATTATACAGGGTACATCGGTTCAGTCAAGGTGAAGCGGATTCAGATCGATCTGGGGTCTTCCCTCAGCATCATCCCGAAGACGCTGCTCTCAAAACTGGGGATCCTAATGTACCGACTAGCGCCCTCCAACACGACAATCAGTGGTTTCAACGCCAGCAAAAGCGAACCACTGGGCAAAATACGACTAAAGTGCCACATCGGTAACCTCAGAACCGAGGTCACTTGTTATGTCGTGGACGCTGAAGTGAACTACAACATTCTGTTGGGTCGTCCATAGCTGCACGAGTACATGGTGGTGCCATCCACGCTCCACCAATGTATGAAGTATATGTTCACCAACAACGTCATCCATACGGAGTTCGCGGACATCGACCCTTTCAAAGGGATTGAAGCTTACTTCACCGATGCCGACTTATACAAGTCACCTGATGAGGAAGAAGCCAATGATGCTGACGACGAAGCAGAAACAGCAGCAGAGCCGGACATGGAGCCTGAGGTCACTCCCGATGCTCCTTTGAAGATCCGACTCAAAGGCAAACCGCCTCAGAAGTTGCCTCCCATGAGCATTAAGCTACCCGGGAAAGCGCCAGCTGCTCCTGAAGCTCCCTTGAAGATACGCCTCTAGGAAAAGCCGCCTCAGACATCGGCTCCCCTTGTGGCAAAACTACAAGGGAAGGCACCAATCACCGGAGGCACAGCGGAGGCACCTCTGAAGGTGCGTCTGAAGGGCAAGCCACCGCCATCCCAGCCGCCAGAGAAGGCCCATGTAGTCCTCTCAGACTCCAAAGCCAACGTTGTGGTGGACTCTTTCGATCCTACTCCAGTGCTTACAGACGAAGAGTTGGGAGAATATATCTCGGCTGATGTAGATGCCCCTTCTCTAGACAATATAATTCTGCGAGATAAAATCTCGTATTTCATCAATAACAGAGTGTCTTTTAATTATTCTAGTCTTCCACATTGGAATGCCATGTATACATTAAATAACGCTCTACGGTCGTTGCAAACACAAATAACGACCGTCCATCATGTAAATCGAGTAGTCCCGTCCCAAGGGGTCTGTTACATAGTCCCACCACAGAGTCGAGATGAAAAATCCAGCATCTTCGGCAAGGTTGAGCATCATCATGACCTCCCGCCACTCGAGCCAGAACCAGATGCCGGCAGAATACAACTCTATTGGTACACGGACAAGGCAAAGTACCTCATCCAAAAGATGGGTTACGACTTAAAAAGCGAAAAAAGGCCTGAACTACGGTAGGGGTCGACGTCTCCCTCTCCGGCTTCCGACACCTAAAGGAAAGCCCCAGGACTACTACAACAAAACTCGACGGGGGGTAGGCTATGTCACGCCACCGTCAACTCCAGAGAGTTCAGACGCAGAAGAAGTAGAACATTTTCACTCGTCTGAAGCATCAACGTGGGATTTCGATACCAGTATCGGATCTGTCTTCAAAAAAGTGTTGTCGGCCAACATGACATATACACAATCTCAAGAAGAAGAAGGCGAAGACCAAGCGCCGGAATTCTTCGAAGAAGAACCCTGGGCCCAACGCCTAGGACAACAATGGGAGTCTCGTTTTGAATTACGTGAACCTCCCACCGAAGACGAAGTCGAGCAGATCGACCTTGGGGATGGATCTTCTTCCAAACCCATCTTTATCAGCAAAAGCCTAAAAGGAAAAGACCGAGAATCTTTAATCCAGCTGGCTAAAGAGTATATCGACGTCTTCGTCTGGAGTTACGAAGATATGCCAGAACTTGATCTCCAGATCGTGATGCGTAGGCTGAACATCTTACCTGATGCCAAGCCTATCAAACAACAACAGCGGTGCTTCCGTCCGAACATTATGAACGCCATCGATCAGGAGGTGGACAAGCTCTTGACCAGCGGCTTCATCCGTGAAGAGCAACACCCAGATTGGGTAGCCAACGTCGTCCCCGTCACCAAAAAAAATGGGAAGATACGAGTCTGTATCGACTTCAAGGACCTCAATTCTGCTTGCCCGAAGGACAAATTCCCGCTTTCAATCACCGACGTGATGATCGACAACACCTGCGGCTTCGAGCGCATGTCCTTCATGGACGGGTATTCGGGCTACAACCAGATAAAGATGTTTCCTGACGACGCAAAACACACGTCATTCAGGACTCCAAAGGGCATTTTCTGCTACACAGTGATGCCCTTCGGCTTAAAGAACGTTGGTGCGACATACCAACGAGCTATGAGCACCATTTTCCGTCAGCATCTACGTAAGACTGTCGAATGCTATGTTGACGACATCGCAGTCAAGATCCGTCTCAAAGGAGATCACCTGCAAGACCTCAAGACAGTCTTCGATCTCATGCGGGCGCATCAACTCAAGATGAACCCCGCTAAATCCTTTCTTGGGGTTTCTAGCAGAAAGTTCTTGGGCTTCATCATCACGGCGAAAGGATTCATGTCGATCCCGAGAAGACCAAAGCTATCCTTGATATGGACCCTCCGAAGAACCTTCGAGAACTTCGAGGACTACAGGGACGTCTGGCATACATCCGGAGGTTCATAGCAAACCTTTCCGGCAAATGTCAACCCTTCACCCAGCTCATGAAGAAGGGAGTCTCTTACGTCTGGACAAAGGAATGCCAAAAGGCTTTCGACGACATCAAAGCCTACCTGACGAGCCCACCAGTCCTGGTGGCACCCGTCGCCGGCAAACCGTTTCTCCTCTACGTCCGAGCCATGGATCACTCCTTCGGCGCTCTGCTGGCTCAGAACAGCGATACAGGCTATGAGCAAACAATCTACTACCTCAGTCGAACTCTGATCGGGACCGAACACCGGTACAACCCCGTTGAGAAAGAGTGCTTGGCTTTGGTATTTGACATCCAAAAGACGTGACATTATGTCTCGGGGCAGATAATTTATGTCATTTCTCGATTCAATCCGCTCAGGGTCCTCATGACGAAGCCAGGATTACTGAACTCCCGGCTAGCCACATGGGCGATCTTACTAACACTATACAACATGGTGTTCATTCCGCAAAAAGCTGTTAGGGGTCAAGCTCTGGCCGACTTTTTAGCTGCACACCCTATTCCAGAGTCCTCAAGACTCTATGAAGACATCCCGGATGAAGTCCAAGAATCAAACGTCACCGAAGAAGGTCCCGTCTAGCGGATGTTTTTTGATGGCGCTTCAAGAACAGGTCCCAAAGGCCAAATCGTCGCAGAAGTGGGGGTGGTATTAGTCTCCCCCAATCAGCTGGTCATCCAGCGTGCTTACTCCCTTTCGAAGCCGTGCTCCAACAACGTTGCTGAGTACAATACGCTCATTATGGGACTCCAGCTGGCGCAACAGCTGGGGGTGAATCATCTGGAAGCCTACGGTGACTCAAAGCCCGTCGTAAACTAGATCAGAGGGCAATACGAGGTTCGCCATGAAGATCTGATCCCCTACCGTGAAGTTGTATTGAACATCATTTCCACCTTCACCGGGTTCTTCATCGAACACGTACCTCGTCTACAAAATCTGGAGGCTGATGCTCTGGCTGGCCTCGTAGCCTTATTGGCGGCACCCTTCGGAACTCAACACTACGTCACGGTAGTGGGTCGAGACTTGGTCTTCCCTAAAAACAACCTGCACTCACAAGTGGCCCACGCCATGTCAACGGGTGCCGGTGTTAACGTCCGAGATTGGAGATTTCCGTTCATCGACTTCGTTGTCTACGAAATTCTTCCAGAGGACCCGAAAGAAGCCGTCTCAGTCAGGAGATGCTCTCTTCGATTCTACTACGATACGGCTACTAAAATGCTGTACCGACGCTCCTACGATAGACTTCTCCTTCGATGTTTGTCTAACGAAGAAGCAGCCGAAGCCCATCGAGAAGCTCATGATGGAACCTGCGGGGCCCATCAACCTGGTCCTAAGTTGCAGGACCGACTACGACGCATGGGCTATTACTGGCCAACCATGGCCGCTGATGCTGTCGAATATGCTAAGAAGTGCCATGCGTGCCAGCTTCACGCAGACTTTATCCACACACCGTCCGAACCACTACATCCTACAGTCGCCTCCTGGCCCTTCGAAGCTTGGGGAATGGACATTGTGGGACCGATCATACCTCCTTCATCGAGAGGACACCGCTTCATCCTAGCAATCACCGACTACTTCTCCAAATGGACAGAAGCAGTTCCGCTGGCAAAAGTGAAAAGCTCTAGGGTGATTAGCTTCATCAAGCACCACGTCATCTACCATTTCGGGGTACCCTGAAGGATCATCCACGATAATGGTCCTCAGTTCATCAGCCATGTTTTTAGCCGATTCTGTGACAAGAATCGCATTCAAAACGTGGCATCAACCGCCTACAATACGGCAGCAGACGGATTAGCAGAGGCATTTAACAAGACTATCGTCAGGCTACTCAAAAAGGTCGTGTCATCCAACAAACGCGACTGGGACGAAAAGCTCGGCGAATGCCTTTGGGCCTATCGCACAACGGTACGGACCCCGACAGGCAATACACCATTCTCCTTGGTCTACGGGAGCGAAGCGGTACTGCCTCTCAAGATTCAGATACCCTCACTCCGCGTAGCAATCACAAACCAACTCACAGATGAAGACAATCAACGTCGTCGTCTGCGGGAACTGGAGGCACTTGATAAAAAGCGTCTCCTAGCTCAACAGCGCATCGAACTCTACCAAGCCCGTATATCACAGGCTTTCAACAAGAAGGTCAAGCAGAGGACTTTTCAAGTAGGCGACCTGGTTCTGGCAGTCAGGAGGCCGATGGTGTTGACTCACAAAACACCAGGAAAGTTTGAGCCCAAATGGGAAGGGCCTTTCATCATCGAGATGGTATACTCAAACGGTGCTTACCGCCTCGCCAAACCCAATGGGGACTTGTTCATGATGCCCATCAACGGCAAGTTCCTAAAGAAGTACTACTCTTGACATCTTTTCAGACATGTACTTCCACTCCACAAAATCATACGCTTCTGGAACCCAGCTATTCCGTGGCATCCTCCAGTAGAAGGACAACCACGTCCACATCACCTCTGAGTTGTTCCCCTACGCCCTACAAGGCAAAATCTTATACCCCGTAAGACTACGCTATCCTTCATGTTTACCACGTCCACATTACCTTTGAGTAAACATCCCGTACAGACAACCCCTGCGTTGCCGTACATCAATCGCAGAACTTCCACGTCCATATTACCTCTGAGTAGTTCCGCGTATCCCCCAGAGTCATTCCTACCACGTCTATAGCACCTCTGAATAGGAAGATTCTATCATTTGAATCCCATATTTGCCACGTCTATATCACCTCTGAGCAAACATGAGGATTCTCTCAAACTTATTATCTGTACCTAAAACCAAGGTACACAAAAGATAATAGGACCACACAAATCATCAAAGTTCATGACAAGCAAAAATGAACACATCACAGAAAATGGTGTACTTCTTTATTTTTAGAAAAGGAGAGTAAAGCATTACACTATCCCCAGCAAGAGTTGCAAATACACAAAAAAGTAGAGACTACAAGCCCTAAATATCTCCAGGGTTGGCGGAAAGCTCTGTAATTCGGCATTTCAAGTCCGTCGCCCGAGTCTCCACAGTTGCCAAGACTCGACGTTCAGCTTCTTGACGCATCACTTCAACAGCCTCAGCAGAAGTTTCATTCTCGTGCATCTCATCAAGCTGCTGTCTCTGCTGAGCCAGGGTAAGAGCTCGGAGAGTGAAAGCTGCTTCCTCCTTCTTGAATGCTACATGGTCAGCCTGGACACGTTCGGCGTCCAATAGGAGTCGGGCCCGCTGGTCCTCAAGGCGGCAGATCTGGGCGTCATCTCCGCGATATTAGCATCCAACGCAGCTCGCGTCTCCACTGTCTCCTGCGTAGACTGAGATAACCGCTCTACTGCAGCTTCAGTCTCAGCCACTTTGCGTTCCCAGACACTCACAGTGGCCTGGTAGGAAGACACAGTCTCGGAGAGCAGCTTCTCCTTCTCCGCATCTATCAGGACGGAGAGGTTATTTTGCTGGATGCGCCCTAATTCAGAAAGCCGCTGGTCCAACTCAGCCACCGTGGCTTCCAGAATGTCGGCCATATGATCGTGGCCCTGGTGAATACGGATCAGGTTGATATAAGACAGTGCCAGAGTTCTTGCCGTCGCAAAGCTCCCGTTGGCGTCCATCACTGCCGATACCCCCCTCTACAGCATTTTATATACTGCCTCGACAATGAATTTCACGTATTCATCTGCATCCGCCAGCACCTGCGACGTCATGGCAGGAGTTGGAGGAGCTGCTCTGGTTAGCGGACCGAAAGAAGACCCGCCGACCTCAATTTGTAAGGCTGGACCCTCGGCATCAACAGGCCCTTCATCAACAGGGGCTTGACTACTAGCCCGAGGAGCCACAGGAACAGAAGAAGCCGACACAGGTGTCGAGATAGTACCCCAAGTGGAAGGAGCAACAGAGGGTTCCATCACACCCTTACCCTTCCCGAACTCGGAAGTACCACCGACGTCAGTGACCACCTCTCCAGTCCTCAACGTGCTATCAGCAGCCAATACCTCCCCTGGCAGAACGGAGAGATTAACACTTGTCTCCTGACCCGCCCCAGGAGTCGGGACCGTCAGACGAGTCTCTTCATCAAATCCCTCTACAGGGACAGGATCTGTCACTACCTCCTGATTGGTAGCCACCTCAGCTTCCGCCGCTGAGTCTGGGGTAGGGCTCGGCAATGATGCAGCGGACCTCCCCTCATCATAACAAGGAGGGAAATCAACCCTCTTCTCTGTTCCAACCATCTCTGTTGCCCCCGCAACAGGCTCTTGCAACTCTGGAGCATCGTCATCCGAAGAAGACGAACTCCACTCCACATCATCATCACAAAGCCCCGTGTCTGGTAGACCATCAACGTCCGAGGCCCTCACGGCAGCTGGCACCATCCCAGAAGTTGCTGCAACCTCTGCATCTCTTCCAACAAAGTCTGGAGATAGTAAAACCTCTGCAGGAACATCTCCGGGACTCTCCTCTATCGGAGACATTACCATCGGAGGGATGCGCTCATCAGAAGAGCTTGCTACCTCCTTCGGTTTACTGATGTCACGACCTGCTACCCAAATTGTTGGGCCAGGCCGAGTCATGTCCAGCCTACGTTGAGATAAAACGTAGTAAGTTGTTCTAAAGACAACAGGATAAGACTAAATGTGCTAACAGTTCTATAAGTGAAGAAGAATCATAAATGCTCCAAACACAAAAGTCGTCGTATACAGTAAAATGTCCAAGTACAAGTAAACTGTAAAGTAAAACTGGATACATGTCCAGTTATAAAAAGATATAGTCTAATACAAGTCTACTCTCAAAAGTCTAAGTAAACAAAAGACAACTAGGCGAGGTTCCCCGCAGGAACATCCTCGTAAAGCAGAGCCGGGTCCTCGACAGTATCTCCATAGTATGTGTCACAGAGTAACTCCTCCTCAGTAAGGATACCTACAACGTTATCCTGTCAGGACGGGAGCAAGTACTAAATCTAACAAACATATAATACTGATCATGTAATGAAAAGGAAATGACATATCATGTTGGTTCAGTTTTAGGTATATTTTATCATGGCGATAGATATACATTTTAAAGTTTAAAACTGTAGTAGGTGAGTGATCAGTCAATAGGTAATCAGGATGTACAGCAGTACATATCAATTTTCTGATGTGCACATACGTACACATAACGGCATCGGTGTATATCCATACACAAAGACCAGACATACGACACAGATACATATAGAATGTAACGGTGCTCGGTAAATACATACGGAGAAGGGGGTCATGATCACGTACACTACTAGCAGTTTCCCCTTAACCCGTTATTTAAGCATATGAGAGAGATTATGAGATACGGTATAAACATGGTAGAGACTGAAAGTATTACAACATGTAAAGTTCTAACTTGCTACCCCAAGGATCAGCATTTAACATGGTTGGTGATTTCACAGTTTTATGGTTTATAGCAGTATGTAAAGTTCGTAGAAAGTACTTGCCTCTAGCAGAGCAAAGCAAACCAAGCTGCGATAAAAGTGCTATGGATGTCCGGTAACTCGTCACTGTAGAATAAATACAATAACTTAGTTTTTACACTAAGCTAAAATACTAGGACACTAATTGGTGAAATATGACCTGTGACTGGGCACCTAGCCAAAATGATGACCTTGGCATAGGAGACCAATGTGGGGTGACACACTACTTTAACTAACTTTTTAGGGTCTTTACACTAGTGAGGGGTGGGGTTTAACACGGCTAAAACTCAAAATAACACAAAAAGCTACAAGTCGTAATTAATCAATAAATAAATCAAAAGATCATTGTGTTCTAACAATTTTAGAGATAGACAAAAAGCCTAGTTTTTCTTAAAGTAAAGTACCAAAGTGATCCTTGTTAATCATAGAAATTTATTATAATTTTTCTGGAATTTATTAACCAGTACAAGTATTTTATAAAAATTAATTTTCCTAAGTATACAGAAAATGAGTTTTGGTTTCATATGCCAAACTAGGGGCAAAATAGTAAATTAAATACTACAAAAATTATACTAAATTAGCCAACTTAACATAGTATCTAAAAACTATTTTTCATAATTTTAGCAGTACTTTAAGTATTTTTAGAAAATCAAAAACAGTATTGCACACAATAATTAATTATCTGCGTATTTTGTCCATGTATATAATTTGAACCAAAGTTCAAATACAGGACCCAAGACCATGAATCAAGTCCAATATGACTTGTACAGGTCTTGAATGTGTGAAAACACATTTGGGCCCAAATACCCATGCTAGACTTGGACACCAAATGGTTGCAGTAATTTAAATATACAGAAAATACTAAGTGGTAGAAATGCAAAAATAAATATTAATATTTTAATAAGGTAAAATTTTACATAGTAACTATAAAAGTATGAATATTATCTTATAAAGATAATTTACACTAAGATAAGTAAAATACATATATAAGATAATATATATACATTAATATAGGGATATTTACATAATGGATATATATATGTAAAAATAATATATATATATATATATATATATATATATATATATATATATATATATATATATATATATATATATATATATATATATATATATATACATATAAGAAAAATACTCAACTATATAATATATATATATATATATATATATATATATATATATATATATATATATATATATATATATATATATATATATATATACAAAATTAATGTATACATATACATATAATAGTATATATATGATAATATATATACACAAGGAAATATATATACATAAATATATATGTATACATAAGACATATATATATATATATATATATATATATATATATATATATATATATATATATATATATATATATATATATATATATATATATATATATATATATATATATATATATATATATATATACATACATACATACATAAAATAATAAAGTACATATATATATATATATATATATATATATATATATATATATATATAAAACAGCAACTATATATACATAAATATAGTATTTATATTAATACACATATATATACAAATATATGTATATACATATATATATATATATAAATAGATATATATATAAAAGAAAAAGGAAAAAAGGAAAAGAAAAAGAAAGGAAAAAGACAGCAGTGGCAGGGCTCGAACCCGAGCCAACAGAGCGCGGGGGGGGGGGGGGGGGGGGGGTTTAGGCTAGGTCGGGCTGGCCAGGGGGTCAGCCCGCTGCTCGTGTTAAGGGTTAGGGTTTGTTTATTTTATTTAGGTTCGGTTTAGTTATATATAAAAAAAAATAACCCTGTGTCCTGACAGTTAGGGACACAGGTATCCTCGTGTCCTCGGCCTGCACGACACGCACGAGTTTAATCTCGCGTGTCCAGTTCTATCAAAATATTCGCCAGGACACGGCGAACCACATACACGTGTACGAGACACGCACGACACAGTCTCGTAACTGTTACCTGTGTATCCGACTTCGGGGGAGGTGTGAGGGTTGTGGACGGCGGAGGAGACGTCGGCGTCACGGCACTCCGGTGGCGCTGGGCGCGGCTTGGTGCGGCGCGTCGGATGAGGGTGGTTGGAGGCGGTGATGGTCGACGGTGGGGCTGGGCGAAGCTCGTCGGAGTAGGGTTAGGGTTTGTGGTTTCGTCGGGGAAGAAGGGGGTCGTCGGTGGCTGTGGTGAGAAATTAGGGTTAGGATTTAGGTCAGGGGAGAGAGGGAGTCTTTATAAGGGGGGTTGAGGCGGTGGATGTGGCCGGGAAAGGCGGGGGCAGTCGGCGGGGCAGCTCGGGGCAGTCAACGCGAGTGGGTGAGAGGCAGAGGAGAGAGAGAGTTCGGTCGGGGCGGGTTTAGGTAGTTTTGCACTTAGGTCCCTAGGTTTTAGGAATTTGCACAATATAATTATTAGTGAGAAAATGCAAAACAGAATTTGCATTTCCTAATTAAAAACATTTCTTTAATTACAAACTGATATACTAACAATTCTAATAATTGCAAAACACTATTAAAACATTTAAATAAATTACAAAATGATATTTTTTGTATTTAAAACTCATTAAAAATTCATTTAAAAATTCTAGAAAATTCCTAAAATTATATTAAATTATTTTAAAACCAATAATAATATTTAATAATTAATTAACACTAGTTTAATAATTTTTTGAAAATCAGGGGTTGACAAGTCTTCCCTCCTTGAAAAATTTTGTCCTCGAAATTCACAAGGATTGAAAACCCTACAATATTCTAACATAACAAGCAATGCAACAAAATGACTAAGGCTGCGATCGAAACTAACCTCTAAGGTATCAAGCGGGAACGGGTGGTTCCCTCGCAGCGGTTGGATCGAACAAGTAGGGGTATCTCTCCCTCATGTTCGACTCCCTCTCCCAAGTAGATTCACCTGGGGAGTGACGGCTCCAAGCTACTCGTACTAGGGGTATAACCTTGTTCCTCAGCCTCTTCTCTCTCCGGTCTAATATCTCCACTGGCTGCTCAGAAACTGTAAGGCTCGGTCCGACCTCCAACTCTGAATGATCTAGCACATGACTGGGGTCTGGAACATATCTCCTCAACTGAGATACGTGAAAGACATCGTGAACTCCTGCTAGGTTGGGTGGAAGTGCAACCCTGTAAGCTACCTCTCCGATCCTGCCAAGTACCTCGAACGGCCCGATGTATCTGGGGCTCAGCTTCCCTCCTCGTCCGAACCGGATCGTCCCTCGAGTAGGTGATATCTTCACTAGCACCATATCACCGTCTGCGAACTCCATCGGCCTGCGACTAGCATCAGCCCAGTGTTTCTGCCTATCCTGAGCTACTCTGAGCCTGTCTCTGATCATCCCGACTTTCTCTGCTGCATCCGTGATCATCTCTGGCCCAAGCATAACTCTGTCTCTGACATCATCCCAAAAGAGCGGTGTGCGACATCGTCGTCCATATAGCACCTCGAAAGGAGACATACCAATACTGGCCTGGTAGCTGTTGTTGTATGAAAACTCTACCAAGTGCAGATGGCTCTCCCATGATCCTCCGAAGTCCAGCACGCAGGTCCTCAGCATATCCTCCAGTGTCTGTATCGTCCTCTCGGACTGTCCATCTGTCTGCGGGTGGTACGTCGTACTGAACTTGAGCCTACTGCCCAACTTCTCCTGTAAGCTCCTCCAGTAGTGGGATGTGAATCTGCTGTCTCTGTCTGACACGATGCTCACCGGCACTCCGTGTAGGCGAACTATCTGCTGCATGTATAGCTCTGCCAACTTCTCGATGGAAAGCCCCACCTTGAAGGGTATGAAGTGCGCACACTTCGTCAGCCTGTCTATGATGACCCAGATGGCATCCTTCCCTCCTTGGGAACGAGGAAGCCCTGAAACGAAGTCCATCGTAATATGTTCCCACTTCCACTCGGGAATGGGTAACGGCTGCAACAAACCAGCTGGCCTCTGGCGCTCCGCCTTGACCTGCTGGCAAACTAGGCATCTCGAAATAAAACGTGATACATCCCTCTTCATCCCGTGCCACCAAAGATATTCCCGCAAGTCACGGTACATCTTGTTAGCACCAGGGTGAATAGAATATCTCGATCGGTGCACCTCCTGCAAAACTGCCTCTACCAGCTCTCCCTTCGGCACGCACAATCGGCTGCCATGCCTCAGGGATCCATCCTCTGCTATCGTGAAGTCATCCAGCAATCCCGCTAATGCCTGGGGTCGAAGTCTGCAAAGGCTCTCATCTGTAGACTGTGCCTCCCGGATCTGCTCCATCAAACCTGACTGAATGTCAAGCGCCATTATCTGTATCACTGATCCTGGCCGAACTAGCTCGATATCGAGCTTCTCCAGATCCTCCCGCAAATGCCGATCAATCATCAGGTACCATGCCAATGGATGCCTGCTCAGCGCATCCGCCACCACATTTTGCCTTCCCAGGGTGATACTGTAAATCGATGTCGAAGTCCTTCATCAACTCCAACCATCGTCTTTGTCTCATGTTCAGCTCTTTCTGCGTGAACACATACTTCAAGCTTTTGTGGTCAGTAAAGATTTCCACACGCTCTCCGTATAAGTAATGTTTCCATAACTTGAGTGTAAAGATCACCGCAGCTAACACTAGGTCATGGGTAGGATAATTTCTCTCATGAGTCCGCAACTGCCTAGATGCATAAGCAATTACTTTCCCATGCTGCTGTAGAACACATCCTAGCCCCTTCCCAGAAGCATCACTGTAAATGGTAAAACCTCCAGAACCTGAAGGTAAAGTCAGAACTGGAGCGGTCGTCAGCCTCCTCTTTAGCTCCTCAAATGCTGTCTGGCAGTCCTCTGACCAAATATACTCTGCGTCCTTCCGCGTCAGCTTTGTCATGGGTTCCGCTATCCTAGCAAAGTCCTGGATGAACTTTCTATAATAGCCTGCTAAACCCAGAAAACTCCTGATCTCTGAAATTGACGTCGGAGCCTTCCACGTCTCAACTGCAGCAATCTTCCTGGGATCCACCGAGATTCCATCTCCAGTGACTACATGGCCGAGAAACTCCACTCGGTCTAAAAAGAACTCGTACTTCGGCAATTTGGCAAACAATCTCTCCTGCCTCAGAATCCCCAAAACTATCCGCAAGTGCTCTGCATGCTCCTCCGGCATCTTCGAGTATATCAGGATGTCGTCGATAAACACTACGACAAAATTATCCAGATACTGGTGAAATGTCTTATTTATCAAGTTCATAAAGACAGCTGGCACATTTGTGAGACCAAATGGCATCACCAGAAACTCGTACTGTCCGTACTTCGTGTTGAACGCCGTCTTCTGGATATCTGCTGGCCTAACCTTCACCTGGTGGTACCCGGATCTCAAGTCTATCCTGGAAAACACCTTCGTCCCGCTCAACTGGTCGAACAAATCATCTATCCTGGGCAGAGGATATTTGTTCTTGATAGTGATGGCATTCAAAGCCCGGTAGTCAATACACAACCGGACTGTACCATCCTTTTTAGGCACAAAGAGCACTGGCGCTCCCCATGGAGAAGTACTGGATCGAATGAAACCCTTTTTCAACAGGTCATCAATCTGCTCTTTCATCTCTATGGCCTTCTTGGGATTCACTCTATAGCAAGCCCGGGATACTGGTGATGAACCCGGCACTAAATCTATAGTGAACTCCACATCTCTGTCAGGCGGAAGTCCTGGAAGATCCTCTGGGAATACATCCATAAACTCCCTAATTATAGGGTGTGGCGGTGCTGCGTCCCCAACTGTCGCACAACAGTTCGGCTCTAGGCTGATCTCCGGCCCTGTCCTCCTGACACTGAATGGTGCTGTGCCCGGAGGACTGAACAAAATACTACCCTCATGGCAATCTATAGATGCATGGGCATAGCTAAGCCAGTCCATCCCCAATATGATATCATAACCGGGGAGTGGCATCACAAAGAATCGCCCCTCGAACTCTCTCCCGGCTATCATAATAGAGCATCTATAGCTAGCTCTAATAGGCACTGGTCCTCCTCCCGTCATTACTCTACTAATCTCCGCAGTAGGTGTAGATACTAAATGATTTTCTTGCATAAACTCTAATGATAGGAAGCTATGAGATGCACCAGAATCAAACAAACATAGAGCTAGAAAAGTATGCAAATAAACATGACCTGTAATGACGTCAGCTAAGTAATCCGGCTCCGAAACCTACTCCGGCTCCGGCTCAATGGCTAGACTATAAACCCTCCCCTGAGGTCCCTTCTGCTGCTGCAGATGCTGCCCGAACCTCCGCTGCTGAGTCGGAAGCGGTCCTCTAGTCTTCGCTACTGGGTACTCTCGAAGTTGATGGGTGGCAGACCCACAAGCCAAACACTGCCCCAACTTCTTCCTGCAGATGGAAGCGTCGTGGCCTACCCTCTTGCAGAATGCACAAATACCTCCCTTCGGCTGCTGTCGGGGTCCCGGGGCTCTAACTGGCGGGGTCTGATGATGTGATATAGGGGGACGGTAAGTCTGCTGGGGTGGCGTCGGTGCTCTCTGCTGGAAAGCCTGACGCTTGGACGGTCCCTCATGATGTACAGAAGCCGGCCTCTTGCATGACAGAAGACGCTCCTCGATGCTCCGAGCTAACTCTAGGCTCTGGTAGTAGTCAGTCGTACCGTTCGACACTATAAGAATGCCAATGTCTGGAACTAGACCATGGCAAAACCTACGGGTCATCTCCTCTGGATCAGCAACCAGACTAGGAGCGAAATGGCTCAGGCGACTAAACTCTGCCGCATACTCGTCAACAGAACGGTTCCCCTGCTGGATGTTCTGGAATCGTAGCCCCATGGCTACTCTAGCAGTGGTCGAAAAGAATTTCTTCTTGAACTGGGTCTTGAACTGGTCCCAGGTGGCTCTACCTCTCGCGAACAATGGCTCATTCCGGAACTAGACTCCTGCTAAGTCTATCAGCAGAAATCTCGCTGCCTCGACCTGGAGGTCATCCAGCATCCTAACTCCCAGAAGCTTTCTCTCTACAGAATCTAGCTAGTCATCAGCTACTACTATGCCCTCAGTCCCTGAGAACTCCTTGGGATTCAAACCCATGAAGTCCTTGATCGTCCCCGTTCTCTGCCATAGCTCTACATGTGGTGGGACCACGGGACGTCCCTCAGAACGCTCCATGCTCTGGCGGAGTAGGGTAGTCTGCTCCTGATGGGTTGTTAGGAACCCCTGGATCAGTGTGAGCAGCTGGATCCCATCGAGTGTGACGGAAGCCTGGGTGGGTATAGTGATAGGAGGTGGTGGAAGTATCGGGGCCTGCTGGGACTGGGATGTGGAAGGTGGTATCTGGGTCTGTGGATCTGTGGAGTGGAGGAATGTGGTAGGTGGAGGTGTATCAGTCAACTGGTCAGCTGACTGGATATGGAGGGCCCCATTCTCGGGGGTAACATACTGGTATGAACGAGTAAGCACCATCTAAATTATACATAAAAAGACTTATAAGGACTTATTTAAAGTAAGTAATCATATGCAAGAAAATCTAATTATAATAGCAAAATATGTGATGTATTTCCTATGTTGCAATCCTAGCATTCCTCTAAGTGTTCTAAGCGTCTTTTCTAATGTTGTCTAATTACCTTAAGTTCCTAATTGCAGGCATGCTTGGTACAATAACGTAACCAAACAGTTTAGTCAGGACCTGCATGGGCCACCACTAAAAACATATCACGACCCGCTACCCAAATTGTTGGGCCAGGCCGAGTCATGCCCAGCCTACGTTGAGATAAAACGTAGTAAGATGTTCTAAAGACAACAGGATAAGACTAAATGTGCTAATAGTTCTATAAGTGAAGAAGAATCATAAATGCTCCAAACACAAAAGTCGTCGTATACAGTAAAATGTCCAAGTACAAGTGAACTGTAAAGTAAAACTGGATACATGTCCAGTTACAAAAAGATATAGTCTAATACATGTCTACTCTCAAAAGTCTAAGTAAACAAAAGACAACTAGGCGAGGTTCCCCGCAGGAACATCCTCGTAAAGCAGAGCCGGGTCCTCGGCAGTATCTCCATAGTATGTGTCACAGAGTAACTCCTCTTCAGTAAGGATACCTACAACGTTATCCTGTCAGGACGAAAGCAAGTACTAAATCTAACAAACATATAATACTGATCATGTGATGAAAAGGAAATGACATATCATGTTGGTTCAGTTTTAGGTATATTTTATCATGGCGATAGATATACATTTTAAAGTTTAAAACTGTAGTAGGTGAGTGATCAGTCAATAGGTAATCAGGATGTACAGCGGTACATATCAATTTTCTGATGTGCACATACGTACACATAATGGCATCGGTGTATATCCATACACAAACGCGGGACCAGACATACGACACAGATACATATAGAATATAACGGTGCTCGGTAAATACATACGGAGAAGGGGGTCATGATCACGTACACTACTAGCAGTTTTCTCTTAACCCGTTATTTAAGCATGTGAGAGAGATTATGAGATACGGTATAAACATGGTAGAGACTGAAAGTAATACAATATGTAAAGTTCTAACTTGCTACCCCAAGGATCAGCATTTAACATGGTTGGTGATTTCACAGTTTTATGGTTTATAGCAGTATGTAAAGTTCGTAGAAAGTACTTGCCTCTAGCAGAGCAAAGCAAAACAAGCTGCGATAAAAGTGCTATGGATGTCCAGTAACTCGTCACTGTAGAATAAATACAATAACTTAGTTTTTACACTAAGCTAAAACACTAGGACACTAATTGGTGAAATATGACCTGTGACTGGGCACCTAGCCAAAATGATGACCTTGGCATAGAAGACCAATGTGGGGTGACACACTACTTTAACTAATTTTCTAGGGTCTTTACACTAGTGAGGGGTGGGGTTTAACACGGCTAAAACTCAAAATAACACAAAAAGCTACAAGTCGTAATTAATCAATAAATAAATCAAAGATCATTGTGTTCTAACAATTTTAGAGATAGACAAAAAGCCTAGTTTTTCTTAAAGTAAAGTACCAAAGTGATCCTTGTTAATCATAAAAATTTATTATAATTTTTCTGGAATTTATTAACCAGTACAAGTATTTTATAAAAATCAGTTTTCCTAAGTATACAGAAAATGAGTTTTAGTTTCATATGCCAAACTAGGGGCAAAACAGTAAATTAAATACTACAAAAATTATACTAAATTAGCCAACTTAACATAGTATCTAAAACTATTTTTCCATAATTTTAGCAGTACTTTAAGTATTTTTAGAAAATCAAAAACAGCATTGCACACAATAATTAATTATCTGCGTATTTTGTCCATGTATATAATTTGAACCAAAGTTCAAATACAGGATCCAAGGCCATGAATCAAGTCCAATATGACTTGTATAGGTCTTGAATGTGTGAAAACACATTGGGCCCAAATACCCATGCTAGACTTGGACACCAAATGGTTGCAGTAATTTAAATATACAGAAAATACTAAGTGGTAGAAATGCAAAAATAAATATTAATATTTTAATAAGGTAAAATTTTACATAGTAACTATAAAAGTATGAATATTATCTTATAAAGATAATTTACACTAAGCTAAGTAAAATACATATATAAGATAATATATATATACATTAATATAGGGATATTTACATAATGGATATATATATATATATATATATATGTAAAAATTACATATATATATATATATATATACATATAAGAAAAATACTCAACTATATAATATATATATATATATATATATATATATATATATATATATATATATATACTCAACTATATAATATATATATATATATATATATATATATATATATATATATATATATATATATATATATATATATATATATATATATATATATATATATATATATACAAAATTAATGTATACATATACATATAATAGTATATATATGATAATATATATACACAAGGAAATATATATACATAAATATATATGTATACATAAGACATAAAAAAAAATAAAAAAAAAAAAAATATATATATATATATATATATATATATATATATATATATATATATATATATATATATATATATATATAATATATATATATATATATATATATATATATATATACATACATAAAAATAATATATATATATATATATATATATATATATATATATATATATATATATATATATATATATATATATATATATATATATATATATATACATACATACATAAAATAATGAAGTACATATATATATATATAAAAAAACAGCAACTATATACATAAATATAGTATTTATATTAATACACATATATACAAATATATGTATATATATATATATATATATATATATATATATATATATATATATATATATATATATATATATATAAAAGAAAAAGGAAAAAGGAAAAGAAAAAGAAAAGGAAAAAGACAGCAGTGGCAGGGCTCGAACCCGAGCCAACAGAGCGCGGGAGGGGGGGGTTTAGGCTAGGTCGGGCTGGCCAGGGGGTCAGCCCGCTGCTCGTGTTAAGGGTTAGGGTTTGTTTATTTTATTTAGGTTCGGTTTAGTTATATATAAAAAAAAAAAAAACAACCCTGTGTCCTGACAGTTAGGGACACAGGTATCCTCGTGTCCTCGGCCTGCACGACACGCACGAGTTTAATCTCGCGTGTCCAGTTCTATCAAAATGTTCGCCAGGACACGGCGAACCACATACACGTGTACGAGACACGCACGACACGGTCTCGTAACTGTTACCTGTGTGTCCGACTTCGGGGGGGGTGTTGAGGGTTGTGGATGACGGAGGAGACGTCGACGTCACGGCGCTCCGGTGGCGCTGGGCGCGGCTTGGTACGGCGCGTCGGATGAGGGTGGTTGGAGGCGGTGATGGTCGACGGTGGGGCTGGGCGAAGCTCGTCGGAGTAGGGTTAGGGTTTGTGGTTTCGTCGGGGAAGAAGGGGGTCGTCGGTGGCTGTGGTGAGAAATTAGGGTTAGGGTTTAGGTCAGGGGAGAGAGGGGGTCTTTATAGGGGGGGGTTGAGGCGGTGGATGTGGCCGAGAAAGGCGGGGGGCAGTCGGCGGGACAGCTCGAGGCAGTTAACGCGAGTGGGTGAGAGGCAGAGGAGAGAAAGAGTTCGGTCGGGGGGGGTTTAGGTAGTTTTGCACTTAGGTCCCTAGGTTTTAGGAATTTGCACAATAGAATTATTAGTGAAAAAATGCAAAACAGAATTTGCATTTCCTAATTAAAAACATTTATTTAATTACAAACTGATATACTAACAATTCTAATAATTGTAAAACACTATTAAAACATTTAAATAAATTACAAAATAATATTTTTGTATTTAAAACTCATTAAAAATTCATTTAAAAATTCTAGAAAATTCCTAAAATCATATTAAATTATTTTAAAACCAGTAATGACATTTAATAATTAATTAACACTAGTTTAATAATTTTTTGAAAATCATGGGTTGACAACTGACACCCGGTTTTGAAACACGGGTCTTCTTCTTCGACGATCCCTACAAGAAGAAAAGCACAAGTCACCAAAATGACAAGATGAGCCAAAAATTACGAAGGACTCCTTACCTCAGTAGGAGCTGATTCCACTGGCGGTACGGGTGGCACTCCAGTTGCCTTTGGAGTCGTCGTCTTTCTCGACCTTTTTGGTACAGACGAGCCGGCTTTTGCGTCAGCTCGCCTCTTCCCAACAAGGGGATCTCTCACTGATGCTGCAGCAGCAGCCCAATATCCCGCCAATTCTGGTGGACGATATGACCGAGCCACCATCAACATGTTCGCCGTGGCCTCCAGCTGAGTTCCAATGATGAAACTAGTCTCTCTATCATAACCTGGAGACGCAGTATTTATTGTGCAATACAGCTTAGCTGCCGAATACAGGATCTGTGGCCGAGGGTTGCGAACGGGCGCCGTAAACTGAACACCAGTGTACCCAGCATTGTAATATTGCCAGCCCCGGGCTCCATCCAGCAAACTACCGATGAACCCCAGACTGTTACTGGGGTTCCGTAGCATTAGCTGGGTATAGCCAAACTGGCGAGCGAACCGGCTGGGCAGATATGGCTCCAGATAACACCTATTCTGGTTTCGATAGACCAAGTGAGAAGGCCGAATACTTTGCAACCAACGAAAACTCCATTTCGGCAGAGTAATCGCGTCTTCACTAGAGTCGACTAAATCTTGGTCAGCCTCAAAATCTTTGAAGATAGGGCTAACCTTGACAATCTCCCACCCCTGAAGGTAGGACAAAACTCTCCTGCAAACTGGGACGCCAGTGTGTAACCACTTCCTCATGTAGAAGCGGCGAATAAAGGCATCTCTTTCAATATGATCCTCCTCTGGACCCGGACTCATCACGTTCGGATGATGCAGAATCAGCCATCCCATAAGATAATGGAATGGCAGTTCAGCCCGAGGAAAGTTATCGTTTTTACCTCTCCCCTGGATCACGTCATCAGCAAAAGTCCTCAAACCCCGCAACAGGTTACACACCATCGCGGGAAGGAGAGCTAAGGGATGCCCAAAAGCCAACTTTACAGCAGGCAAAATAAGGTTCCGGTGTACCCTCTCTACTGCACCAGAACCGCCCGCAAACACACAATCTCGGAGCCATATCATCAAGTATGCCGTCAGCACCGCCTTAGACGACATCCGGTGTGCACAGTGCCAGAAGTAGCTATATGCATTCTCGCCATTCTCATTGGAACGAGGAGTCCTCTCGTCCAGCCGGCTTATCTCAGAAGTCACTTCCGCAGGTTTCAGCCCTTGCGGAGTCGTAAACCGGATCCTCGAGGGGTCCGCCAAATCCTGCTTGAAAACATAATCCCTCCAAGCAGTCACATGAGGCTGGGTCTTACCTTTGTCCTTCCGGTGCATCAAATAATGATGGCTCGCCACTTCTTTGAAAACGGCCATCATCTCTGAGTCCTTATTCTCCAGAACCTGGATCTCTTCATTCGACGGGAAATATTCTTCGTACGGTTCTGAGCCCCAGGAAAGCTTGGACACTTCGTATATCTCGTGGAGAGCCAACCCCAACTCCCCCACTGGAGTGTAGGAGGTGCCAGTCTGGGTATTGAACAATTCCAAGAGTGCAAGGAACATATATAGGCTTATTGAGATCCACGCCAGCCTGTGTGGCACGGATAGCGGCTGTCAGCCCAATCTCCTTAAGCTCAGCCTTGAACTTCGAAAGCACCCAAATGGTCAACTCGTCCCACCTCGAGATATGATGATACCAACCTTCAACCCTAAAGCCACCTTTCGGATACATGACCCTCGATGTCAGCATCCGACTTGCGAAGGTTGAGGCACTGAAGGCAAAAGTGTCATTTGGGACTTCACTGTAGAGGCTCCCAGGACGCAAAGTTCAGCAACTGAACGAGAGACCCGTTCGTGAAGCAGCCAGGGTATCCCTCTGGTTCGAGGTAGCATCAATCGAAAGAGCACCCCCCAGGGCCCCTCCCTGAGGAGAAGTAAGCTCCCAGGGCATCCTTCTCTTCGAAGCTAAACGATAGAAGGCTGTCAGCGGCAACTGGCGGTCAAGTTGTCGCATGTACAGCACCATGCCTTTTGTAGGAAAGAACCAGTCTTCCTTGACCTTCAGTATCTTCGCTTCAGTGGAGATCAAGCGGTCACCGAACAAAAAGGCAGGTTTTAAGAAGCACACATCCTCGGATTCAGTAGATTTCAGTTTTCCGCTCTCCATCATACTCTGGAGAAAAATCGACAACTGGTTCTGGATCCGCAGCACTCTCTCAGGAGGTTGATCCTGTAAGATAGCACCCTTGGCAGGGTTGATAACCGCCTCGTCAAAATCAACTCCCATTTGACAAAGGAAAGCATCCAGTGTCACTCCTCGTTCCCAGAATGCGTATTTTTATACATGTACAACTCATATATATATTTATTTAGTATTTATCATGTATTATCCTGTATTTAAATTTCTTTAATTTTATGTTAATTAATTAACTGCATTTTATTTCCTGCAATTTTATTCCTGCATTTTATTTCTGTATTTTATTTTCTGCTTTTAACCTCTCTGCTTTGCTTTCGGGTTGCCTTGGTTGGATACGAACAAACCCGACCCAATAACCCCACCTACCACCACCCTTCCTATTTAAGCCCCCATCCCCTTCTCTCTCCTCATAACTCCCCTTCACCATTACTTCTTCTTCTTCATCATCACTTCTCCACCGACCAGCAGTAGTAGTAGGCAAGTGCATCTTGCTTCTTGCTTCCCACTTGGAGAATCATTTTTATGGTTCATTTGTCTTCCTCTCACGATCCTGAGAGAGTTTAGTAATTAGTATTTTTGATTTCGTTGGCTTGTTTCTTCCAGATCTGAGTGTTTGTGTTCTCGGTTGTTCATGGGTTTTGATCTCCCAACTTAGCGTGAGTTTTTAGTCACGCACACGTTCTTACGTGCGTGCGTGAATTTTTAGTCACACTCATGTTCTTACATGTCAGCGTGAATTTTGAGTCACGCTCACGTTCTTACGTGCGTGCGTGAATTTTGAGTCACGCTCATGTTCTTACATGTCAGCGTGAATTTTGAGTCATGCTCACGTTCTTACGTGCCAGCGTGAATTTTCAGTCACGCACACGTTCTTACGTGTCTGCGTGAATTTTCAGTCACGCACACGTCTTTACGTGTCTGTGTGAATTTTAGTCACGCACACGTCTTTACATGTCTGCGTGAATTTTGAGTTACGCTCACGTTCTTACATGAGTGCATGAATTTTTAGTCACGCACCCGTTCTTGCATGAGTGTGTGAATTTTTAGTCATACACCCGTTCTTGCATGAGTGCGTAAATTTTTAGTCACGCACACGTTCTTACGTGCGTGCGTGAATTTTTAGTCACGCACACGTTCTTGCGTGTCAGCGTGACATTTCAGTTACGCACACGTCTTTGCGTGTGTGCGTGGATTTCTTATCATTTTCCACGCTCACTTTCCACGCTCACCTTTCACGCTCACGCTGTGCGTACGTGAGTTACTTTTCAAGCTCACGTTATGAGTGCGTGAATTTCCCTTCACGCTCACGCTGTGCGTGCCAACGTGAACCATTTTTCACGCTCACTCCTGCTAGACTTAGCATAGACTTGTTGGCGTGACTTCCTGACTTGGGTGTTTCTATTTGTTCTCTGATTTATTCATTTAATGGTGGCATGATAATTCTTCAATTATATCCTTACGCCTTTTTATGAACTCGATAATCTTAGCATGTTAATGTTTTTGATACATATGGTTATATAGAACGTGTCCTGTGTCTTGATTGGTTTATGGATACCCAGTAAGACTGGAACTTAACCTTGAGAGTTATAGACTCGACCCCATGTAATACTAATTGACTTTCATGCCTTGTCACCATTGATAATAATGGTTATCTTGACTAAATTGATCATGCGTTCCTAGTTGGAACTAAGAGACTGGCTAGTTGTCTTATTGAATTGAATGAATGAGACATGTTCATGTAATGAACTATTGTACTCGATTAGCCGATCCCGAATATTGGCATACAGGCACATGCAGGCTTCAAATTATTTTTTTATTTAGTTATTTATTTATCTTACAAAACAGCATGTGTACTTTATGGTCAAGGTATGATTATTCCGTGGTTAGATTTGATTGTTGCATTACGCTATGTAAGACCTACAACCTAGCCGCACGGGTATCGTTGTAGAGTTGCGCATATCGTATCCCGTACAAAAGTACTCATTTGAATGACCATGATCCACGGCATGGGACTTCACTCAACGTAGAGACTATTAAATTAAATAAAATAATGATTGCATGGAGAGAATGGATTCTCGAGTTCTTACATGGCAGCCCTCTTGGGACTTGTAGTGCCCGACAGGCCGACTGGTTCCCACAGATACTGTAAATCTGTCACACGGGCAGGGAACTGTATCTGTTTATATTATTAAATTGTACATGCTATATTAACGGCGGGCGTCCCGCTGGGACTCGTCTAATTACATGATTGGCACAATTGATTGACTGGATAGACTAGTCTTGCTCGCACATGGTAAGAACTGAGGAATCCCTATTTGCATAATTCCAGGATAACTTAGGATTCACAATAGCAAGCCGTAGGAGTTGATTGGCCGTTCAAGATGATTTGTTTGTGTATTGTACCTACTCTGTTGCCTAACTGAGATGATCAGAATGTCGGGACATGACGGGCCAACTTCTGTCCTTGTTTGGTTGGGAGGTTGGTTCGAAGTGTCGTGATGTTATGTGAATCCTAGTGGAAAGCAGAGATCTATTATTATATTCTCTTACTTACTGGTTTAATCCTTCATATCGTGCTTCCTTGTGGTACTTGCTATTAGAGGTCTAACCTCTCTGGTTTTGCATGGCCAGATTTAGAGCCGGTCCCCGAGGATCCAGCTTACTTATACCTCCAAGATGGTCAATACTAGGGGAATGATTGCAGGAGGACTCGAGTGGGTTCCCTTACTTCACCGCTCGTTTTGTTATTTACTTCATACTTAGCCGTTTGGCACCGACATGTTAGTCGGATCGTCTTGTACTTACTTTTACATAATTATAACTAAGTCAGACTGCAGCTGATAACAATTGCGTATATGTTACTATACCATCTGGCTATGTTTTGTAAAGCCAGATCTCAAGAACATTTTGACTAAGCGTTTGGGACGCCTTACTGCTTTATCTTACATGTTCTCTATTTCTGTTTCTTACTTGAATGATTGAGACAATAGATGTGAAGTGACCATAGTAAGACTTTCATGTAGTATACACCCCCCTCGTCTGGTTAGAAAGCATTGATCGTATTATACGGTATTCATCTACCCGTAATACGTAGCTGGCTGAGTCATTCCCCCGCTCTCCAGTATTCTGGTTCTGGGGCGTGACAAGGTTTTAGTGGTGGCCCATGCAGGTCTGATTTCAGACTTGTAGGGTGTTTTAATTTATAGGATGTCTCAATCACATGTGTTCCCCCCTTGATCTCATGATTCGTTATTTTCAACCCTTGCTTGACATTTCGGTATCCTTTGACTTCATTGATCCTTCATGTCCGGTTGTTTGATTGTTCTCTTGTCCCTTTTTTTAGGGGCACTTCGTCCGCATCGGTCAGAGCTGGGCAGCAACAGCAGGGGCAACATGGGCAACATGACCAGGTTGGTCAGCAACAAGGGCCAGTCTCACCTCAGGAGGCTATCTAAGAAGAAGTGATAGTGGAACCAGCAGCTGAACCACAATATCCGGATGTTCCACCACCACCAACAGTTTCACCTACCCAAGTGGACGCACCAGCCCTTCTGGAGATCATGAAAGGAATGATGGCTGCTCAGCAACATCAGATATTGGCCCAGCAGCGCATGCACACTCAGCTACAAGAGCAGAATGTGTTGCTCAACCAAGGGTTGCAGACGGCTTTGGAAAGAGGAGTGAGGACTGATTCAGGAGCATCAGCTAGGTTTTGCAAGTACAACCCCCGCCGTTTCGAGGGCACGGAGGATGCCATCTCAGCAGATGCATGGCTTAAGGATATTGAGGCTATTCTGACAGCAGCTAAGGTACCGACAGAAGAACGTGTGGATCTAGTGAAGTTGTTACTTCAGGATCTCGTACGTGATTGGTGGGAATCAGAGGAAGTGGGCATCAGACGTCCTGTGGCTTAGGACGATTTTACTGTAAGATTTAAAACCAAGTACTACGGAGTTGTGGCACGGTTTGAGCTACAACAGAAGTTTATCAACCTCAGGCAGGCCGACAAGACTGTAGATGCTTATGCAGCGGAGTTCTGCAGATTGAGTAGATTCGCCCCAGAGATGGTAGCAACAGAGAGCCAGAGGGCCATGAGGTTCCAGCAAGGGTTTCATCTTGAACTCTTGCAATTGATAGAGGGGCACAATTACCAAACTTTTGACGAAGTATTGACGACAACTCGAAGGCATGAGATCACTATTCAGAGGCTTGCGACAAGGACTGGGGGTCAGAAGAGATTCCACAGTCAGATTGAAGGAGGAGGGGGAGCAGCGCCCCGAACAACAGCACCATCTACTGGCATTCGTATCCACGATGTGGCGATACGAGGACCAGCACCACCACCCAGGCAGTAGCAACAGCAACAGAGGAAGAACCAGCAACCCCCGGCGGGCTGCACTTATTGTGGGAAGATGGGGCACACTAGAGATGTGTGTCGGACATTGAATGGACTGTGTCTGATATGTGGAAATCCAGACCATCGGGTTACCACATGTCCCATGAATTTGAGGTCAGGAGGACCAGGGCAACAGTTTCCTGCTCTGCCAGTACCAGGGGCAGGGCAGTATCGAGGACCAGCAGTGGCAGTAAGGCCGTTGGCACAGCGTCCGTTTATGTCGCAGGCTCAGATGTTTCGGCAGCAGGGGCCGCCGATGCAGCAACACCAGCATAGACCACCCCAGCATCATCAAGGAAGGGGCCAGCAACAGCATCAGGCTAGGCCACAACATAGAAACCAGCAAGGAGGTCGAGGGCAAGCATTCACTCTTCCTTGGAGGAGGCATTGGCATCGGGAGATGTTGTGGCAGATAACATTCTCGTCGCCTCATATCCCGCAGTAGCATTGTTTGATTCGGGAGCATCACACTCATTTATATCTGCACAATTTGCGACACGGCTAGGAATGGAGTTCGAGGCATTGCCAGGGAGGTTGAATATACTCACTGGTAATGGGCTCGTAGGAGTTAGTAGAGTTATTTTAGCATGTAGTATTGTAGTTTGCGGGCATTCCTTACCCGCCCGGTTGATAAAATTTTCTGTTGGAAATTTCGACGTTATCTTAGGCATGGACTGGCTGAAAGACAGTCATGCGACAATAGATTGTCGTAGAGGGAGTGTATCTTTTGACATTCCAGGCATGAAGCGGTTCACCTTAGTCAGATTAGAGGCAACTCAGCAAGAGCAGGGAGTAATAACGGCAATAGAAGGAGTTCAGATTCCGAAGGTAGTTGAAGAATTTCTAGATATATTTTTCGAAGAACTTCCAGGGCTACCACCGATTAGAGATATTGAGTTCAGTATAGAATTGGCACCAGGAACTAAACCGATATCAGATCGAGTTTATAGAATGGAGGATTCAGAGCAGGCCAAGGTATATCAGCATATAGAGGAACTGAAGGAAAAGAAGTTCATCCAAGCTAGCGTATCACCATAGGCAGCACCAGTGGTACTTGTGGAAAAGAAGGATGGGTCATCCAGATTGTGCATTGACTATAGGAAGCTTAACGCGGCAACAGTGAAGAACAAGTACCCATTACCCAGGATCGACGACTTATTTGATCAGTTGAGCAAGGCTAGAGTTTTCTCCAAGATAGATCTTCGTTCAGGGTACCATCAGGTGAGGGTTCGGAAGGAAGACATTCCCAAGACAGCATTCAGGTCGAAGTATGGGCATTATAAATTCTTAGTAATGCCGTTTGGTTTGACCAATGCTCCAGCAATATTTATGGATTTGATGAATCGCATCTTTATGCCATACTTAGACCAGTTTGTCGTTGTGTTTCTTGACGACATTCTCGTATACTCTGCTAGTGAAAAGGAGCATGAAGACCACCTCAGGAAAGTGTTACAGGTTCTGAGAGAGAACCGGTTGTATGCCAAGCTCAGCAAGTGTGAGTTTTGGTCGGATCATATTTTATTTTTGGGTCACATCATATCAGGAGCTGGAGTAGCAGTAGATCCCAAGAAGATAGAAGCAGTAGAAAGTTGGCCAGTACCCAAGACCGTAGCAGATGTGCGGAGCTTCTTGGGATTGGCAGGATATTACAGAAGGTTTGTGTCAAACTTTGCAAAGCTTTCAGCACCCATGACCCGCTTGACCCGGAAGGATGTACCATTCGTTTGGTCGGCAGAATGCCAGGCATCATTCGAGACATTGAAGCAGAAATTGATATCAGCACCTATTCTTACGTTGCCAGTTGGATCCGGAGGTTTTACAGTATATTGTGATGCGTCAGGTAAAGGACTTGGATGTGTCCTTATGCAACATGGGAAGATGATAGCATATGCATCTAGACAGCTTCGGGACCACGAAAAGAATTACCTAACTCACGATTTGGAGTTAGCGACAGTAGTGTTTGCTCTGAAGCTATGGAGGTATTACTTATATGGTGACCGAGTGGACATGTACACAGACCATAAAAGTCTGAAGTACATCTTTACTCAGAAGGAACTAAACATGAGGCGGAGAAGATAGTTGGAGTTGATTAAGGATTATGACGTGGAGCTTCAGTATCATCCAGGCAAGGCTAATGTAGTAGCAGACGCTCTCAGCAGGAGAGGCGACGCATTTATGTTGACAACACAGAGGCATATCTTAGAAGACCTTCAGGAGATGGGCATCGAAGTTATACTTCCTAGTGATGTAGGAGTTCTAACAAGCCTGCAAGTTCAATCCGACTTGGTAGGCAGGATCAAGGCAGCTCAGGCACAAGACCCAAGGATTCAGAAGCTTAGGGCAGAATGTGAGTCAGGACTCAGGAAGGAGATGAGAATTCATGAAGATGGTACCCTTAGGTTTAGATCACGTCTATATGTGCCTAGTGGAGATATCAGACAGGAAGTTATGGCAGAAGCTCACAGTTCTCAGTATTCTATTCACCCTGGAGGGACCAAGATGTACCAAGATATCAAGCAGCATTTCTGGTGGAACGGGATGAAGAGGGAGATAGCTAGATTTGTTTCCCGTTGCTTGTTATCTCAGCAAGTGAAGGCAGAACAGCAGAGGCCAGCTGGGTTATTGCAACCGCTTCCTATCCCATAATGGAAATGGAAGCATATTACAATGGACTTTGTGACCGGTTTACCGAGATCACCAAGTGGTAAGGACGCTATTTGGGTAATAGTGGACCGACTTACGAAGGTAGCACACTTTCTTCCTTTCAGAGTAGGGCAATCTACAGAAAAGTTGGCAGAGTTGTATATACAACAGATAGTCAGGCAGCATGGAGTCCCTGTCAGTATTGTGTCGGACCGAGATACCCGCTTTACATCACATTTCTAGAAGAGCTTACATCATAGTCTGGGTACCAAGTTAAGATTTAGCACGGCCTACCATCCGCAGACGGATGGGCAATCAGAAAGAACGATTCAGACTTTAGAAGACATGTTGCGAGCTTACACTCTAGATTTTGGAGGGTCTTGGGAGAGTCACCTGCACTTAGTCGAGTTCTCATACAACAATAGTTATCAAGCCAGTATCCAGATGGCGCCATTCGAAGTACTATATGGTAAGAAGTACAGGTTGCCACTTGCATGGGATAATATCGGTGAGAGGAAGATGTTAGGCCCAGAAATAATTGTTCAGACGGTTGAAGTGGTTAAGGGAATTAGAGAGCGGCTTCGAGTTGCGCAGGACCGGCATCGTCATTGGGCGGACCAGCATCGTAGGCCGTTAGAGTTCTCTGTTGGGAACCACGTATTCTTGTGAATCTCACCTACTCGTGGGGTCATTAGATTTGGCGTTCGTGAGAAATTGAGTCCGCGGTACGTGGGCCCATTTGTTATCCTTGATCGGGTAGGCGATGTTGCTTATCGTTTATCCCTCCCACCTTCGTTACGAGAGGTGCATGACGTGTTTCATGTATCTCAATTACGTAGGTATGTATCGGATCCAAGCCATATTCTCGATCATTCTGAGCTGGTTGTTGGTACCAACCTGTCTTACGAGGAACAGCCTGTGTCCATTTTGGACCGAAGAGAGAAGATACTTAAGAACCGAATAATTAGTCTTGTCCGTGTTGCTTGGGGTCATCACTCCTTGGGAGAGTCAACTGGGAACGTGAGGATGATATCCGATCACAGTACACCTGTTTGACTCACAAGGTATATCTCTTTCTGTATACCTTGATTGTCCTGATTCTTCATGCTTATCACCTTATGGGTAGAGCTACTTGATATCGTAGAATGATGAATTTACATATATAGTACTTGCTTTTGATATGGTAAAAATGATTGCTTGCTCACTAGAATTGCTTGTGTTAGTTTAGCTCTGGTATTTCTACCTGCTTGGATTTGAAATTCCGAGGACGGAATTTTTCTAAGGTGGGTAGAGATGTCACTCCCCGTTCCCAGAATACATATTTTTATACATGTACAACTCATATATATATTTATTTAGTATTTATCATATATTATCCTGTATTTAAATTCCTTTAATTTCATGTTAATTAATTAACTGCATTTTATTTCCTGCAATTTTATTCCTGTATTTTATTTCCTGCAATTTTATTTCTGCATTTTATTTCTGCATTTTATTTTCTGCTTTTAACCTCTCTGCTTTGCTTTCGGGTTGCCTTGGTTGGATCCGAACAAACCCGACCCAATAACCCCACCTACCACCACCCTTCCTATTTAAGCCCCCATCCCCTTCTCTCTCCTCATAACTCCCCTTCACCATTACTTCTTCTTCTTCCTCATCACTTCTCCACCGACCAGCAGTAGTAGTAGGCAAGTGCATCTTGCTTCTTGCTTCTTGCTTTCCACTTGGAGAACCATTTTTATGGTTCATTTGTCTTCCTCTCACGATCCTGAGAGAGTTTAGTACTTAGTATTTTTGATTTCGTTGGCTTGTTTCTTCCAGATCTGAGTGTTTGTGTTCTCGGTTGTTCATGGGTTTTGATCTCCCAACTTAGCGTGAGTTTTTAGTCACGCACACGTTCTTACGTGCGTGCGTAAATTTTTAGTCACGCTCATGTTCTTACATGTCAGCGTGAATTTTGAGTCACGCTCACGTTCTTACGTGCGTACGTGAATTTTGAGTCACGCTCATGTTCTTACATGTCAGCGTGAATTTTAAGTCACGCTCACGTTCTTACGTGCCAGCGTGAATTTTCAGTCACGCACACGTTCTTACGTGTCTGCGTGAATTTTCAGTCACGCACACGTCTTTACGTGTCTGCGTGAATTTTAGTCACGCACACGTCTTTACATATCTGCGTGAATTTTGAGTTACGCTCACGTTCTTACATGAGTGCGTGAATTTTTAGTCACGCACCCGTTCTTGCATGAGTGCGTGAATTTTTAGTCACGTACCCGTTCTTGCATGAGTGCGTGAATTTTAGTCACGCACACGTTCTTACGTGCGTGCGTGAATTTTTAGTCACGTACACGTTCTTGCGTGTCGGCGTGACATTTCAGTTACGCACACGTCTTTGCGTGTGTGCATGGATTTCTTATCATTTTCCACGCTCACTTTCCACGCTCACCTTTCACGCTCACGCTGTGCGTGCGTGAGTTACTTTTTACGCTCACATTATGAGTGCGTGAATTTTCCTTTACGCTCACGCTGTGCGTGCCAACGTGAACCATTTTTCACGCTCACTCCTGCTAGACTTAGCATAGACTTGTTGGCGTGACTTCCTGACTTAGGTGTTTCTATTTGTTCTCTGATTTATTCATTTAATGGTGGCATGATAATTCTTCTATTATATCCTTACGTCTTTTTATGAACTTGATAATCTTAGCATGTTAATGTTTTTGATACATATGGTTATGTAGAACGTGTCCTGTGTCTTGATTGGTTTATAGATACCCAGTAAGACTGGAACTTAACCTTGAGAGTTATAGACTCGACCCCATGTAATACTAATTAACTTTCATGCCTTGTCACCATTGATAATAATGGTTATCTTGACTAAATTGATCATGCGTTCCTAGTTGGAACTAAGAGACTGGCTAGTCGTCTTATTGAATTGAATGAATGAGACACGTTCATGTAATGAACTATTGTACTCGATTAGCCGATCCCGAATATTGGCATACAGGCACATGCAGGCTTCAAATTATTTATTTATTTAGTTATTTATTTATCTTATAAAACAGCATGTGTACTTTATGGTCAAGGCATGATTATTCCGTGGTTAGATTTGATTGTTGCATTACGCTATATAAGACCTACAATCTAGCCGCACGGGTATCGTTGTAGAGTTGCGCATATCGTACCCCGTACAAAAGTACTCATTTGAATGACCATGATCTACGGCATGGGACTTCACTCAACGTAGAGACTATTAAGTTAAATAAAATAATGATTGTATGGAGAGAATGGATTCCCGAGTTCTTACATGGCAGCCCTCTTGGGACTAGTAGTGCCCGACAGGCCAGCTGGTTCCCACAGATACTGTAAATCTGTCACACGGGCAGGGAACGGTATCTGCTTATATTATTAAATTGTACATGCTATATTAACGGCGGGCGTCCCGCTGGGACTCGTCTAATTACATGATTGGCGCAATTGATTGACTGGATAGACTAGCCTTGCTCGCACATAGTAAGAACTGAGGAATCCCTATTTGCATAATTTCAGGATAACTTGGGATTCACAATAGCAAGCCGTAGGAGTTGATTGGCCATTCAAGATGATTTGTTTGTGTACTGTACCTACTCTGTTGCCTAACTGAGATGATCAGAATGTCAGGACATGACGGGCCAACTTCTGTCCTTGTTTGGTTGGGAGGTTGGTTCGAAGTGTCGTGATGTTATGTGAATCCTAGTGGAAAGCAGAGATCTATTATTATATTCTCTTACTTACTGGTTTAATCCTTCATATCGTGCTTCCTTGTGGTACTTGCTATTAGAGGTCTAACCTCTCGGGTTTTGTATGGCCAGATTTAGAGCCGGTCCCCGAGGATCCAGCTTACTTCTACCTCCAAGATGGTCAATACTAGGGGAATGATCGCAGGAGGACTCGAGTGGGTTCCCTTACTTCACCGCTCGTTTTGTTATTTACTTCATACTTAGCCGTTTGGCACCGACATGTTAGTCGGATCGTCTTGTACTTACTTTTACATAATTGTAACTAAGTCAGACTGCAGCTGATAACAATTGCGTATATGTTACTATACCATCTGGCTATATTTTGTAAAGCCAGATCTCAAGAACATTTTGACTAAGCGTTTGGGACGCCTTACTGCTTTATCTTACATGTTCTCTATTTCTGTTTCTTATTTGAATGATTGAGACAATAGATGTGAAGTGACCATAGTAAGACTTTCATGTAGTATGCACCCCCATCGTCTGGTTAGAAAGCATTGATCGTATTATACGGTATTTATCTACCCGTAATACGTAGCTGGCTGAGTCATTCCCCCGCACTCTAGTATTCTGGTTCTGGGGCGTGACATCCAGAAGGACCTCATTCAGCAAAAGAATCGTCATCGATACTGGCACAACAAAAATCAAAAGTCAGGCAAAAAGACAAAGTGTGGCAAAGCAACCTGGCGCATCATCTGGGTGAAAACCCATGCGCCTCAGTAAAAAGCTTCGGCGCATCATCAGGGTGTAAACCCATGCGCGTCAGCAGAAGCGCTTCGGCACATCATCCGGATATGAACCCATGCGCGTCAGCAAGAGGCTTGGCGCATCATCAGGGTGTAAACCCATGCGCGTCCGCAGTTAAACCTCGGTACATGATAAAGGTCTAAACCTATGCACGTCGGCGAGGTAAAACCTCGACGCGGACAGAAGTCCATACACGTCGACAGCAGAGAGTTAGGGTACACCAACTCAGTCGCATGATCCAAGGATCGTCTGAACAAAGAAATTAGTGGAAGAGACGACACCCACCCGTCACAGCGGGTCGAACGTCGGCCGGAGTCACAATGGTGACAGGAGCATCCTCCTCGGCATACTCCGCCGGCTCCTTTTCCTTGCCAGCACCGCCGCGAGGAGTCTTGGGAGCCATTCTTTGAGCGAAGAAAACTTAGGGTTTTTGAAGAAGAGCTCTAAAGAAAGCAAAAGCAAGGAGAAGAAGAACTCTCTCTCTCCATCTCTCGCCTATTTATAGGGCTTGGTCGCACGCATGAACCGATGATGTGTGATCTCAGCCGTCGCCTCGGGTTCTATGAAAAGATAACCACAAATAAAACCAAAAAAGATCATCATTAATCTTTTTCGGTTACCGAGGCGTCATCATTTGCACTAACTGAGCAGAGCATGCGCCCTATCACTGGTGCGCGGAGTATCTATGCGCCCCGACGGTCATGCACCTCCACTACCATGCTTCTTATTCAAAGTATTCCAAAACTTATCCAAAAGTTTTGAAAACTTTGAAGGGGGTCTTGTAGAAGCATGGAATTTCAGAACCAGAAAGTCTATGCGCCAGACTATAAGCGCCAGAGCTTGGACAAAGTACTTCACAGCAAAAAGCAACAAATATAGACATTGAAAGAAGACTTTTTATTTAACATATAAAAGTCTATTACATGTCTAAGAAAGACTGTACAAAGGAGAATTTCTATAAAGAAAAGACCCTAAGCCTACAGCCAGCAGCCAATATGCGCCCTCAAGTAGGCACAGCAATCAACATGCGCCCTCAGCCAGGCGCATCCCACCATGCGTCCTCAGCAAGGCGCATCCTTTTCAGCAGCTCAGTTATGTGCATCCCTTCAGCAGCCCAGTTATGTGCCGCTCTTCCAGCCAGGCTCACCGCCGTCTAAATGCTTCGACTAATGAAGCATTTATTGAGTAGAACGAGGGTGGCAATCAATCCTCTAGCCAAGGAAGGGAAAAGAACCACAAGCCAACCTATAGCCAGGGGAGACTTCGAAAGAGCCTCCAAACACCAAGGAAGACCGTGATCGAAACCGCGGCCAAAGGAGCAGCTTTCAACACAACCAGAATGGGCTACACCCATTTTGAAGGAAGAAAGAGCCACCAAAGCCGCAGCACCGCCATTCCGATCTACGGCTCTTCCTGCACAACGAAGATGAGGCTCGAGCATCCCTATCTTTGGATGCAACAGGCACCTTCCGCCTACCTCGGAAGCCCTCGACTCCGACTTTTGGATGTAACAGTCACCTTCAAGTGCATCAACGAAGACACTGCGTCGCATCTTCACCCTCGGGAGCATCTCGTCAACAGAATGCATTCGAGTACACAAGTTCATGTCGGAAAGACGTGAGAGAATGAGAAGCAAACCCTTTCTCCATGCCACTATTTATAGGCCGGGCAAATCAAACCCATACGCCAAGTGGATAGCTCTCCGAATTCCGTACAATGAATTTGCATTAAATGGATGAACCGGACGCTTCGAATTCAGCTAAGTCAAAACGGCTATTTAAAGCACTCGAAGAATGTAACAGTCGCACCAAAAGACGTGTCAAAGCAGAGCGGATGTGCCGGCCAGACCGCGCATCACATAGACGTGCCCTTTAACATCAAGCGCATCACACCAGACGCACCTTTCAGCACCAAGCGCATCGCAGGAGATGCGTCTCCATACGCCTAGTGGAACGCCAACCGACGTGCCCACTCAGTTGTCCATCGAATGTCACAAACATTAAATGCTGAACTGACAGAGTTGGCAGTACGCCTCCCGAAGTCTGAACAGTCGGCAGCTTTTTCAGAAGACGAAGCATCGCCAACGTCAGCATCATCATTACTTCCCTCCGACGGCTACTGCCACGTGGCCACTCAACCACTCGCATGCGCCTCCGCAGCCATGCGCCCAAATCTGCATACGTCTCAAAAGCTGTGCACCACAGACTTCTCTCTTATCCCGAAAGACAGAAGTAAAGTCACTACTGAAGCCTCGCATGCGCCTCAAAAGCCATGCGCCTAGAATGGTTCGTAACTCCTAAAGGTTACGAGCCAAAGTCTCCTCATGCGCCCAATCCTAGGCGCATCCTACCATATCATTCTTCACCAAATCCGAGATCTCCGAGCCATGGGTCGATGACACGTGTCCTTTGACTCGACTCATCCGAAATCTCAGCAACAGAAAGATCTTCTCCTCTGCTACGTGCCGGCTCACAACAGCAGTATAAAGAATTCAACCCCACAATCAGGGCGCATCGTCCATGCGTCTCCATCAGCAATCAACACGTGGCGTCCCCGCGTACAGGCACATACTACATGCACGCATGAGCAGCCAGCCTGTAGACTATATAAAGAGAGGGACCATTTCCTTCTTTCAGACCTACGTACACACATATCAACCTCTACAACGAACACACAGAGGCTTCGTACCACCAGAGAGGCAGATCCAGACACTCAACGTCTTCCTCCTCTCAGCTAGCTCCAGCACCCAGAGCAATCCAGACCTTCAGAGAACCGATAACCGTCGTCAGATCGTCAACGGAGTCAACGCATTACCACTTACTCCATCGGCACAAGGAACCCAGATAAACAAAAGTGTACTCCTAGGACTACATCTAAGTCCTATATTGTAACACTGTTCTGTTTGTATTGAAATTTACAATCAAAGAATTTTAATGGCAAACACATGCATATTTCTATTAGTATATAGTTTTACTAGTTGGTTATTACTTATGATTTGTATATCGTACATGCTAGTATAGCTATAGTCCTTATACATGGTTAGCCTTGTTAGTTCATATTGGATTGGTTCTCTCGTGTATCGTGATTGGATCGTGTCGTGTCTTCACCTGTGTCTTGACTGAGTCGTGTCTGCAAGTCTGTGTGAGTGAACTGTTATTCCTTGTCTTTCCCACAACCTGTAAGTCCACACACGGGGCGAGGGTTGCCTTTGCACCTGCGAGTCCACATTCGGGGCGAGGGTAACTTGTCTTGAAACTAACCTGCGAGTCCACATTCGGGGCGAGGGTTGGTTTTCCATTGATCTACCAGCAGTTCATTTATGCATACTTGATCCCGTATCCGAGTTCATAGTTACCTGTCAGTAGCCACTTGTCAGTCTCATGTCTAGTTCATGTTTATACCTTGGTTATATTATTACATGATTAAACTGTTAGATAGGCATGTTTTATGTATCTTGCTAGTCCTCTGAGGACCTGATGATCTCTTCAGGTTTAGCGACTGCATGAAGTTAGTTAGCAGAGCGGGATGGTAGAGGATTGTGATGTATGATACAGGTATTGCTTGTGATATTTCTTTATTATCCTTTCGTGCTTTATATTTAGTACCATGATATACTCTGCTTATTTATAGACTCATATCATTCTTGGAGTCTAATCGAACAATATGCTAATGGGCTGCAGACCATGATCCATACTTGTTCATTCTTGTTCATTTGATTCTTGTGGATTAAGATACAGTTTAGACTAGACATGATACCCATGACCTTGACAGCTTATACGTACTCGAGTCGGGCTGGAGTCCGCTCGATACGTAGCTGGCTTGCTCACGAGCTCGCGTCCGAAAAGCGGGTACAGGTTGTGACAAGTTTTTGTGGTGGCCCATGCAGGTCAGAGCATATCGTATTGGTTACGTAACTGTACTGATACGAGCCTACGACTTTGACTAGACCATAGAAATCTCAATCCACTCTGCCTTGAAAATTCTCCTAGAAATTTCTCTACCGTCTTTGAAACTTCGTATTCGTTTTCGATTATTCTCCCTTGCCTTCTTGTACCATTGATTCTCGTCCTTTCCTATTTCGAGGTGACGAATGATCGTGCTGTCTAGGATTCATTAGAAATTCTTAAATTATAGTATAATATTATTGCTTGACTATTGAATGTTTGGTTGTTTATAGATATGAGGGAGTATAGATGCCATATGCCTAGATATCTGCCGATAGAATTGTTAGCAACTAGTTAGAACACCATAAGACTTTAGTGACCGTATTTTGAGGAGTAGTGTGACCAAAGGTGGGTAGAAGTCCTCGAAGTTTCGTAGTTACGGAATGACTAGAGAAGGTTATAAAATATTTTTGAGGAATTAAATTTGAGGATATTAAAGCAATAGTAGACTTTGATTTTTTTTTAGAAATAGTTATGAATTGGAATTTCGAGGACGAAATTATTTTAAGGTGGGTAGATTTGTAGCCTCCCTTCCCGAAATTTTTGAAATATTTTTTTATTATTTATTTAATTGAGTTAAATGGTGATTTTTAGATTTTATAAATAATTATTTTGTTAATTATTACGGTAGATGACTTTAGCAATGGTAGAGTTTTGAAGTATAAAACGACTAAGAATTGTGGCACGGGAGATGTAGCAGTGTGTCTTGACTAGTGTACTAGCCATGCCCGGGAAAACCTAGCCATAGGGACGTCCTAACTAGGAAAACCAGGCCAAGTTGCGACTTAACCTCTAAAGATATTTTAATTATTTATTATTAGATTATTGAATTTTAGGAGACCCAACTGTATTATTCTGGCCCAGACTTGACCCAAGCCAGTCCAACCTCATGTAGACATATTGTACGCCCAAAAACGACCATGTATATGTATATGGTATATATAAAATATTTATACTGGTATTTTACTTTTATGGCCAAGTAAATAGTTTATAATAGTTATATGGGATATATACATATTTTATTATCATTAAATGGATAATAATCTATAAATAGTGTCCTTGTATATTCTTTTGGAATCAGTAGGTTAATTGCGACCTTGCATGTGTTTGATTATATGTACATTTACCTTATTATATAAGGATTTAATTTATATAAGAAATAAGATTATTATTATTAGTATTATTATTAAAATAATATCGTTAATATTCGTTTATTCAAATGAATTATATATATATTTTTGGTTATGAAATATTTATTTATGTATGTGGGTATGTATCATCACATGGTTATATATATATATATATATATATATATATATATATATATATATATATATATATATATATATACACAAATATATGTATATAGAAATATATACATATATGTATATATATACATATGTATATAGCTATAATAAAATCAAATAAGCTAAATAACAAATCCCAAACACTCCCCAGGCCCATCAGGCCCAGCCTCAGCCAACAGGGCCCATGAAGGCAGCCCACCCGACCGAATTCCTACAGCAGCCCTGCTAAACCGAGTCTCCCCGACCCTCTTATGCACATACACACAGAAGCCAACCCTAATTATTCTCCACCGTGTCGACACCCTTGTCCCCAGCGACCTCCCCCAGCCTAGGGCGCCACCGCGCGTGGCCACGAGTCGCCGGCGGCAGGCCGGACGACCGCGCGTGCGCGGGCGTGCCTTGTGAGAGACAGCAACAGATGGCTGCGCGAGACCGACTTCGCGATAGCTTTTCGTCGGGCTCGGTCGACCAATGGTCGAACCGTCTTCGCAGGTAATCCGACAACCTAACCCTCTTTGTCTCCCTTCAAGTAGATGTAATTATTTAGCGATGTACGCGTGGTAAATCGAGTGCCAAAACTCGGAAAAACCTGCTTACAAACAGACTAAAACCCAGTCCAAATATCCATATTGGGAGGCCATTTCTGGTCAAACCAATAACCAGTTTAGAATTCTATCTGAACAATTATTTAGACAGCATGTAGGACAACAAAACCCTCCGGATAGATTAATTTTTCGTTCACGGTATAATGAGTAATTGGATTGTAAAGTTACAGAAAAACCTGTTTTGAAAATCACAAAAACCCACGATACGACGTACGTCCCGTCATTTCGGGCGACATGGTCACGCAACGAAGGCATCAAAAGGTGCGTAACAGCTTCGTGGTCGTGTGGGCTTTGACGGAATTCAAATTGGTCGCGTGTGCGCGACGAATTTGATGCGTATCCGTCGAAATTCACCGTATCGGTCTCTGTGTAAGTTTCCTAATTACTTCGTGCACGCTCGTCAGATCGAGACAAAACTTACGCCAACAGGACCGTATCATTTTTCTGGTCCTGTATGCCAAGTTTGGTCCGATTCTGAGACAGTTGATAAAATCGCCGTATCGTGGGCCCCTCCGGTCCGACTCAACGGGTGATTTTGTGCACGGCCCGCCGAAATCCAACTTTGGACATACGGTTGGGTTCGTATCGGAAAACCGGATCCGTAGATATATAGTTTGACGACTTTAGAGACCATTGACTCTGGCACGCTTTTCGGTACAAAGCGGGTCCAACAGCGGACACCGTTTTTACCTGAAATTATCGTTTTGCCCCTGTGTCCAGAATTGGACTTAAGGACAGGCAATCCTAGCTAATTTGACTATTCTGAGAATGTTGACGATGTTTGTTTCAGCTTTCGGAGACAGTGGTGATGACTTTGACTTTATGGCGTACCAGTTGACGGTATCTTATTGGTTCTCCGTGCAACCCTCAGGCAAGTATACCTTGCCTCCCTCTACAGTTTATTTACATGCATATTTCTATTAGTATATAGTTTTACTAGTTGGTTATTACTTGTGATTTGTATATCGTACATGCTAGTATAGCTATAGTCCTTATACATGGTTAGCCTTGTTAGTTCATATTGGATTGGTTCTCTCGTGTATCGTGATTGGGTCGTGTCGTGTCTTCACCTGTGTCTTAACTGAGTCGTGTCTGCAAGTCTATGTGAGTGAACTGCTATTCCTTGTCTTTCCCACAACCTGCGAGTCCACACACGGGGCGAGGGTTGCCTTTGCACCTGCGAGTCCACATTCGGGGCGAGGGTGACTTGTCTTGAAACTAACCTGCGAGTCCACATTCGGGGCGAGGGTTGGTTTTCCATTGATCTACCAGCAGTTCATTTATGCATACTTGATCCCGTATCCGAGTTCATAGTTACCTGTCAGTAGCCACTTGTCAGTCTCATGTCTAGTTCCTGTTTATACCTTGGTTATATTATTGCATGATTAAACTGTTAGATAGGCATGTTTTATGTATCTTGCTAGTCCTCTGAGGACCTGATGATCTCTTCAGGTTTAGCGACTGCATAGAGTTAGTTAGCAGAGCGGGATGGTAGAGGATTGCGATGTATGATACAGGTATTGCTTGTGATATTTCTTTATTATCCTTTCATGCTTTATATTCAGTACCATGATATACTCTGCTTATTTATAGACTCATATCATTCTTGGAGTCTAATCGAACAATATGCTAATGGGCTGCAGACCATGACCCATACTTGTTCATTCTTGTTCATTTGATTCTTGTGGATTGAGATACAGTTTAGACTAGACATGATACCCATGACCTTGACAGCTTATACATACTCGAGTCGGGCTGGAGTCCGCTCGATACGTAGCTGGCTTGCTCACGAGCTCGCGTCCGAAAAGCGGGTGCGGGTCATGACACAACTTGCACAAGTAGGCTTGATAATAAAAGAGACGAATCCACATAGCTAAAGGGAATAATCCCGACGGGTCGAATTGAGTTAGAATATGGAAAGGTCCAAAACGATCGTCTTAGAGTTGGTGCATGGCGTGCTTTGAAAATGACACTTGGTCCTTCATCCCGTGGCTTGGGAGAAGAAGGAGTTGGTCTTCGCCACAAGCTAAGTGTTAGCCAAATTCATAGGCGTCGCCCGCATAAATGCTTCATAAAGCATGCACGATCTCTTCGCCCAAGGCGTGGCATAGCCTCTGCTCGCCGATGGGTTAAGTTGTATTGCACGGCATGTGGCATAAGTCTAGGCACTCCAAATAACTTGGTTGTTCGAAGTCGAACGCGTGCAAGGCACGTTCCCACGGCACAAAGCTTGACGCAGCATTTGCTTATCATGTTGTTGTAAAGTAAGTTAGGCAAGTTACGTTAAGCTATCAGGAGTAGTAGCAGACATGCCCCTATGAGTTCTACGGTCGGGTATAACTACATAGTCTCACGGTCGTAAGGTCCGTCATATAGAGTATGACTTGGGCGATGGTGTCACATAGAGTTTCAAGTTGGTTTGAGACACGATGGCACGAATTTAGTGTTTTAAGGCACGGGCCACGGTTGAGTCATTGAGTTTGGAAAGTGTTTCGATAGTTGTTCTTAAGTGAGTGAAATGATAGGGCAAGAAAGAAAGAATGCTCGCGACTGGGTCGTCGAGACAAGAATGAAAGAATGCTCACGACTGGGTCGTTGAGGCAAGAAAGAAGAATGCTCGCGACTACGGGTCGTCGAGGCAAGATCTCAGATGTGAGATGTGTTGAACTTAGCCCTGAAAGAGATGGTGACACTATAAGTAGCTTTGACTGTGTGAGACGTCAGTTTGAGTCGAGTCTTGCATGGTCATTGGACAATTTGTACAAGGTAAAGAAAATCTGTTTCTCGAACGGCGACCCCGGCGGCCCAGGGGAACCGTTGCGATGGAGACATTCATAGCTGTGCTGGATGACCGCACGGGTTAGGCGAAGACTTGCGGCGGAGCTAGCTACTCGCGCTGGCAAGGAGCGTCCGTCTAATCAAAAGCTAAAAGGGAGTCCATTATAGGGTTGGGCCCTAGTGACTAGTTCATATAGATGAGTCGGCATGGGCGGCGATCCGCATGTATGCCTTTGGATTGAGTCGACTATTAAGTGTAGTATATCAAGGAAGTTGAGTTGAATGTGTGTGTACAGTTGGAACACAAAATGTTGGGCCTAAGATTTGGCTGCAACGTAGGCGACGTGCTTCGACACGAGATGTGGTGTCGAGTCTTATGTTGTCGGCATATAAGTTGCATGGTTATGGTTGAGTTGGTTGAGTTTAAGTCAGGAAACCGCCGCAAGGCAAAGTTGTTTGAGTGACACTAAGATGTACAAGTTTTGATTGGGTCAGTTGGTGATCAAAGTAGCAAGGACCGTGAGGCGGCGATATGGTTGAGTCGCACATAGTTGCGAGGCACGACACAAAGGATTTGAAGCACGGTCACACAGAAATGGAGCCTCATCGCGTAGTTGCGTCTCTGATTATGGCCGTAAGGCAAACACGACTCGATAGATTAACGTTAAATGTTGCAAGCACGGGATGGTCTAAAGACAAAAAATAGCCAAGGCGTCAGTCCTAAAATAATCCTAAGGCAAGACTAGAAAGACAATTGATAAGAAGTGACTACGTTGCACAAAGTAAATCAAACGTGTTGGGTTTGTATGGGTGGGCGAGGAGCTCATTCCACCAGTACAGTTAAGTACTGACACCCACATAGTTTTCATGTGCAGGCACAGGTAGAAGCTCGTGGCACGGAGCTCGCTTAGATGCGTCGAGGCACAGAGTTCCTTGGCGATTCGAAGCGTACGGCCGCATGGAGTAAAGATTTTTACGGGACATAATGTATGGACGTCGCCTTCCGAAGCTTCCGCTGGCTCAAGACTTGTAATTGAGAGATGAGAGAGAGCTGAGTGACTTGTAATGTGAGATGAGTGAGCTTGAGAGACTTGTAATATTGGCCTTGCGCCCCATTGTAATCTATGTTTCAATATCAATAAAGAGCTTCTTTTGAATAACTTGTGTTTGTTCTAAATTTTCGTTGCTATTATTCAATGTCTCTGCTCGGGACTTCTGTGCGACGACCCCGTCGCAGCCACTGGAATCGGCCGTTATGGAACCCGCCTTGCACGAGCGCAATCTAGGCTCGTGCGGCATCACGCCTTAGCGAGGACGATCGCTCCTACGGGAGCGGGGCGTGACAACCGACACCCCTCCCGAAGGCTTCTTCGAGTTTCTCTCGGCCGACGAGCTGCCAGCCGAATTGTTCGCGGACGTCGGCCCCGAAGATGCCGTCGTGATGTCGTTCTCGTCGAGGACGACCGGGCTGTCGAAGGAGGACGTGATGTTGTGCGTCAGTTCGTGTTATCGTTGTTCCATATCTTCTCTCAAAGCTCCATGCTGCTTTTCGAAGTACGAACCGAGGGCCGGGACAATGGTCATGATCATGGCAAAGTTCTAGATTGAGAGAGGACTTGGACTGGAGGGTTCATCAGGAGAGGAGGGAGACTGCATTGTGTCCAAGTCCAAAGATGGCGGATGAGGAGAAAGCATAGAGGTAGAGAGGAGACAGTATAGTATAATTTGTGAATAATATATATATATATATATATATATATATATATATATATATATATATATATATATATATATATATATATATATGGCAAGTGGCAAGTGAGATCCATGCTCCCGTAAACATCCCGTAAATTGCTTCCCGTATAATAAGCCTCCTTATATGTGTGTGTGTGTGTGTGTGTGTGTGTGTGTGTGTGTGTGTGTGTGTTGATATTTCTAATTTGGTCCCTCATCAAATTAGATTTATCTCCGGTATCTACACATAATTTTCATGACAATTATACCCTTAAGCCAATTTTTCAAATAGACAGGAGCGGAGCCAGGATTAAAATTCTGGAGAGGCCGTGCTACTACATATACAAATCCTTAAAGTTTTCATGTTAGTTGGACTTCAATAGAAAAAATATACTAAAACTCAAATAAGAATGACAAAAAAAATAAAGCCAATATATTTAAATTGTTACAAAAGAGGAAGCAAAATATTATACATCAAATATGTAAAATATTTAACTATGTGAGAGGTGAGATTTGAACTTCCAACCTCTAAATTGAAAGCCCAAAATACTATCACTTAAGCTAACTTATTCTTTGTACATTAGAGGGCCAAACTAATATATATTGTAAACTTGTAAAAAGTTATGTATAATAATCAACATTGAAAAAAAAATTGGTGGGTGGGGGGGTGGTTTTCCTTGGACCATCCGCCCCTGCAAATAGACCACTTTAGTTTGGCTTAATTATTTAGATAGCCCAACACAATTAATTTTAAATGTATGACCCCTATTATTAAATAATTCCAATAGTTAAGAGAGAGATGGTTTGTTGTATGTGTTAATATTAACCTTCTTTCTCTTTTGTTCGTCATCCAAGCTCTCCTAACACTGAAACTGTTATACTAAGTAGCACAATAAAACTTGTAAATCTATACTACTATATAAATTAAAAATAATTAACTTTATCGTAGATTATTTTTTTCAAATATATTATTTCATTTGTTTACTAATTAAAATTGTTTTCTATATTATTATATAATAGAAAAAGGTCTAACTTCATTCGTAGAACATTTCTTTCTAAATATATTATTGTATATTTTGCTAATTAAAATTATTGATTAAAGTTACAATTCGGTAATTGCAGAGCTGTTATTTGGTATTTTTAAATTATATATATATATATATATATATATATATATATATATATATATATATATATATATATATATATATTAGTAAATTTGGAATAATTAAGGTGGTTGATTTTTGGTCTTTCTAACTAGTTTTAATATAAATTAAAATAATAATTATTTAAACATGTACATTTATCTAACTTTGGGTTGAAGAGTAAACTTTCTTGGGCAGTCGACCTATGTCATGTAGCATATCCATAACATTTAATCATTTGGGCCCAAAATATAGTTAGAAAGAGGGTCGGACACTACGTAAAATACAAGTTGTTTGCATTTCATTTTTTTGAATTGTTGAGATGGACTTCTGGCACACGACCAGGATAAGACGATCGTTGGTGTGTGGATCACGAGCCTTGTTAGCAATTCGGCAAACTGAAAAAATTCGGGACGGCAAAAATACGAGTATAAATCGGCTCAGTGCAAATAAAATATGTTCAAAAATTCGATCAAATGTTCAAAAAATAGAAATATTGAGATTAGAAACTTCACATACTTAAATATGTTGTCAAATTTGGTTAATTAAACAGGTTCCCACCACGTTTTTTTTGGCCAAATTTTTCAATAATTTATACGGAGCACGTTTAAAACTTCGCATGCTTAAAATTTACGTATTGATTTGAATATGTCAAAAATATGCAAGTATTATACGTTTCTGAAAGATACGAAAAATTTTGCGAATAATACGAGTTTTATTCGGGTGATTGCTAGCAAGGATCATGAGTGCAATCCAAGATACATTGTTTGTAACTGCAGAACGTAATTGAAATTGTTCGAAATAGTTTTCGCTCCTGCTATTATGCTGAAGTTAAGAGTCGAACTCCTAATTGGATTGTCATTAATCGGTTCTCTAAAATTAAGAATCGAACCAGACCGTCCAAACCTATGGAACCACATCAATCCAACTCGTGAATCGTTGCTCGGATCGATTCTCTTATTCAGTTATACCCATCAAATAAAATTAGACTAAAATCTCTTAAAATAAACTTTTCTCATATATTCCAACTAGACCTGTTAATTGGGCCGGGCCGGCCCAGACCGACACGAAAAATTGGCCCATAGGTCGGGTCGGCCTGGCCCCGTATATTGGGTCGGGTCGGACCACGTATATTGGCCTATAATATAGGCCCGGCCCGACCTGAAGCCCAAGTCCGACCCGGCCCGAAACCCGACCCAGTTGCAACATCGCCTGCACAATCTCTTTGATTTGTCCCAAATCCTGCCTGCTAACAGCAGTGTTGTCTCTTTCACAAGGAAAAGAAAAGAAAAATATGTACACAACAACAAACACTCTGCCCTCCAAATGTAGTGTAGTAGCGAATTGATTTGAAATGAATGTTTGAACTGAATTGAAATTCAATTCAATTTATTTCAATATATATTAGTTGCAAGTTGCTGCAACAACAATATACATGAATGCATCCATACATCAGCTTAGTTAGAGTCTTAGTTGGTTGTCATCAGCTATAAGCTTCGCCGTGCATGTCTCACTTCACTTGATTACTTATATATGGCAACCATGTATTGACTGATCAATGAAATAAAAACCCATGAATGATATATGTATATACTGAACTGAACTCCAGTGTGACCCGGCGCAGTCCCTTATATTGGGTCGTGTCCAGCCCCGTCCGGCACGATCCGAAGCCCACCGTGCCGTGGGTCATGTGCCGGACTGGGCTTAAAATTTTCGGCCCGCTACAATTCATGAGCTCAAGAGGTCCGGCCCACTCAAATTCATGTCGTGGCGGCCCGGCCCACTTGACGGCTCTAATTTCCAACACTTGCATAACAAATAAGTCTTAAATTTATCAAGAATTTTTTAGTTAACTATCAATTTAAAATAAAATTTTAGGATAAATTGTTCATATCATAATTTAAAGTTCATAAAATTATTTTAATACCATCGGTCCGGTAGGGTTCCAAATGAATTTTTTAATTCTCAATCTTGAACTGGACTGAAAAATTCAAAAAACTGAAATAAAAATGAAATCATACCCGACCCAATATGCAGTTTTTCCATTTAGCTTAGTCCTTTTTTTTTATTTATTACAATCGTAAACTATATGCTTTAGAGAATTGCAATGCCAACTGCCAAAATTTTCAAAGTGGATTGCCAAAATTGTTCTCAATTTATTATAACTAGTCTACATATACGTACTTTGTACGTATTTTAATTAGAATATTATAAAATCAGTTGTCATCTTTTCGTCTTTTTCAGGTGACTATTTATATGTCAAGAGATTCGAAGTACAATTTTTTTTTTTTTTATTGAGAATAATAACCTTTAGAAAATGGTAATGACATAAAAATTTATTACCATTGGAACATATAAGAAAAATGAAACTTGCATGCAAACTTTATTCCTTTGACTTTTAAACATAAATGATATGCAAGTTGACATAATAACATCATGTTTATAAATACTAAAGGGTATTTTAGGAATTCAATAGTTTTACCACCAATTTTTTTTATTATATAGTAGAACAGATTTTTTAAAATAAAATTTTATATATTTTCTTATAATAAAATTACGGATAATTTTGATAACTTATTTAAAGATTTGTGAATTTTTCATGCTTTATTGCCGCTGAAAATGAAATCCAATACTTGATTAAATTTGCAGGTTTGCTCATTAAAGTACACATTCTTCTTCTTTATGTGGTCTAGGCACAATTTGTTTTTTAAATATATATTTCCGTTGTGTGCATTTATTTAAATATTTTTAAATGTTATGAATATCATGTCATTGTTGTTAGATTTTGTTAACATGTGTCCACACATGCTAAGGACAATTAATTGATAACTTTAAAACAAAAAATTAGGAATATTTTAGCAAATATCTTCATTCAAAATATAGAAAATAGTATATACTCATACTTTTTAAAAAAACTAACAAATGCCATCAATCCTTTGCAAATCAACAAAAAAAAATTGATTAAATAGTGGGGGTATATCTTGAATGTTATTTGTTCCATAAAAAGGAATGGAAGCATTTGCTAGTTTATAAAAAAAAGTTGAGGCATATTGCTAGTCTCAATACTTCGAATAGGAGCATTTGCTAAAATATTTCAAAAAGTTATTATTTATATTTAATAAACAATTACTAGGATATTTTTTGTTAAAAAAAATGTTATTTAGATATATTCAAAAAATATTTTGAAAAAATTAAGAATAATTTTAATAAGCCATCTATTCGAAAATATAAAAAGAAGGGATATTTAGACTTTGGATCTCAATAAGTTATAATATTTGTGTTTGTGTCTTCATAAGTAGACATAATTAGTGTATGAGTATCCAACAAGTTAGGATATTTGTGTTTATATTTTCATAATAGACATAGTTAGTGTTTGGGTCTGGATTAACGGTTGACTGTTAAAATTCAACTAGAAAATAAAATTTAAGAAACATTTAAAAAAAAAAACTAAAAATCTGAAAAGAAAACCTGAAAAAAGCGAAAAAGGAAAAAATGAGAAAAAAATGTCCAAATAAAATGAAAAAAAATGAAAAAAACTAAATATACTTAAAAAATGGGAAAACATCTCCCAAAAAAAAAAGAAGAAAAAGGATACAAAAAAGAAAACAAATTGTGCGAGACAAAAAAAAAATACCCACCTAATATGATTCTCATGTTTTATGGATAAATTATTTATACAATATTCGTAATTTTTGAAAAAATATTTTTTTTTATCTAAACCAAACATGGGAATAGGTTTTCCAGAATAAATTTGTCCGTAATATTTAGAGATTAGGTCTCGATATTCCCGGACAAATTTATTTCCGAAAAATAAGAATATGCGGACAAATTAATTCCTAAAATAAATTTATTTTCGCCATTTTTTTCATTTTTTATTATTTTAATTTTATTTTTTAGTTGAATTTTGACAGTCAAACGTTAGTGCCATACACAAATATATCCATTATGAATATCCAAATATCCTAGGTTATTGGAGACTCAAATACTAATTATGCCTACTATGAAAACTCAAACACAATTATTATTTTAGTTTATTCGAGATCCAAAATCTATAAATATCTTCCCCCCTCCAGGAACAACAACAACAACAACAACAACAACAACAAAAACCACTCAAAGCAACTTGGGCGGGCTAAACCCGAGTCCGAGCGGGTAAGCCTGTTAATGGGTTGGGTTAGGGTTAAAGATACTCGGGTTCGGATTAAATATTTTAACCCGATCAAAAATCGGGTTGAGCTCGAGTTCATGTGTCGGGTTACCAAAAAAATTCGAAATCCGACTTATATATCTATTATACAAAACAAAAGGTTTTGAATCCTAGGGCTGACTGTGCCAAGATAAAGAGTGGTTGGGATTTAATCTTGGTGAATCAACGGTTATGGGGTTTTATGGGGAAGAGCATTATTGGGAGTGGGCTTTTATGGGGAAGAGCATTATTGGGAGTGAGGTTTTATGGGGAATCCAAAGATGGAGATTTAATATTTTGATGGTTGGGATTTAATATTTTGACGGGGGCCTCATAATGGTTGTGGATGAGCATTATTGAGAGTGGGGTTTTATGGGGAATCCAAAGAAAATTCACATCCAGCAGTGGTTGGGATTTAATATTTTGATGGGGGCGTCAAAATTATTATTGTTCGTTTAAAATTGGGGGTCCAAGATTTTGAGGGGGAATACCTTAAATGAACCATGCCCTATGGACACGGGTTATGACTAGTATATACACACCCACATACACGCAATCTCGGCCGCACATCATGTGAAATAAATGATTCATATTTGACAGAGTAATTGTAATAATTAACATGCATACCAAATTGAATATCCACTAATTAGTACAACATACTATTAATTAGCATGCATGTCAAATCTGACTTCATTGTATGTAAATTTGGTATTCATTTAAATATGAACTATTTATGTCAAATGATGTGCGGCTGAGATTGCTAATTTTTTAGATGTCAAATTGTGTGTGTCACATGATCCCGACCCTATACTTAAAGACAAAAAACTTAAATTCTAAATGTTTTCACCCAAACTCTTCAACTCCATATCATAAATCTTATTTAGGTTTGAATTTTGTAATAAGACTTGATTCCGATAAACCCGATGGGTCCGACCCGATCCGTGCTCAACCCGATCCTCCGGACTTGAACTTGGGCTTCATATGTTCAACCCGAGGTCGGGTCGGATTTGAACTCGGACTAGACTTGTTTTTATTGAATTAGGCTCAGATTAATCTCAAGTCCGATCCAACCCGTCCAATGTTGCAACCCCAACAACAATCCCAAACAAAACAAAACTTTCACAAAAAAAATGATAAGTATACAATCAAATGTTTGCAACTTTTTTACAACCTCTTTTTTTTCATTCCTTACATATTGATCACACCGGCAGGGGCGGCCTAGCCCAGGACAGGCCGGACGATGGCCCAGGGCCCCCCGACGAAAGGGGGCACCAACATGAAACTGTCTATAATCGAGCTAGTATGTATCATGTGTCTTTTTTTAACAAAAATTATTGTGTTGTAGTGGGTGCAATGCTAGACTTGTATATAAGAGGTCCTTGGTTCAAATCTTGACTACAATATTTTTTATTTTATTTATACTTTTTTTACGTTATGTATATGAGTCCATTTTGAAAATTTCGTCTGAGATCCCCAATTGCTCAGGGCCGGCCCTGTCCACCGGGTCCTACTTTTTCTTTGACCCTTCTGCTATATCGACTCTATATGGACTCTATCCGACCCCACCACTTGTAAGAAAATTGTAAACATCCGGTAAAGCAGCAGCAATTACAAAGGTAGACGTGCACTTTATATCCGCGTTTGTGTCATGTTCCGTGAGCACCAATCTCAAAGCACACGTGAGCTGACATAGGGGTAGGCTTCCAGCTCCATCCATGGCCGTTCCTTTTGTCTGATGTGGGGGACCATGACGTGCACCCGTGGAGAATTCGAGGGATCTGCTGCAGCTTATCTAATCACCAAACAGCAAATTGCAAACCAATCAATTTTGACAGTTTCGTCCAAATAACCAGCGGTTCTGATTGAACCTGGTCCACAGTTTTTGACTTCCGTTCTTGAGAGGGAACCGGTCCGCTCCGTGTCTCCCATGTTAAGAATATTATAATATCAAACAAGGTTTGGTTTTTTTTTTTTTTTTTTTTTACATATAAAGGTCCCTTAAGTCTATTTTATTTTTATGTAAGCCATATCGGATCTTAGTATTTACTAGAAAGTTAACAATTTTATGGTTGAGTTATTAAGGAAAAATATTCGTTCCATAAACAAGCCTCCCTCTCATCCCTCTTTTGTTGTAAAACTTTACGGGTCGATATACTAATTATTTTAAAGTTAACGTATAAGTTTTCAAACTTTTAGAAGTTGTGTGAATACGATGGCTGGTGTATGTGTTGCCAGGGACGAGCATTTTCAGTTTAATACCGAAAATCGATCGTAATTGAATCGAAATGATTCGGTGCGATTTTCTACAGTACGGTTCAAATTTGTTGCTTTCTTTTTTGAAATTTTAGTTTTTTCATTTTGAAGTTCGAATTTGAAATTTGGAATCCAAATTGAACCAGAAACTTAATTATAGATATTTGAAATTCGTCTCTATAATTTATTTATTTTTTAACATTTTTTTTGTTTTATGATCTCTTGTATTTGTACTTTTGTAAATTTGTGAGCTGTTTTCTCATACGTCCTAACTTTATGTTCAATTTATTTTTCAGTTAAAAATATTAATTTTGTTTCAAAACCCTCAAAGGTGGTCATTTCTTTCCTTTATTCCTTCTAATTTCAGTCGAACTTTAGCTAAACCAGACACAATCATTTCTATAATATATTTTTATGTTTTGAATTTTAGGTTTCTGTTTGCTAAATTAGGAACAAAGTTATTTTCAATGTACTTGATTTTTTGATGGTTTTGGCACCAAACCAAATTTAATACGGTTCGGTTCGAACTATGTGAAAAGTTGATTCGGGTCATTCAATTTTTGAATAGGTTCGATTCTATTCGATTTTCTCAAAGTCATATCGACTTGAACCAAACCGACCGACTGCTCACCCCTAAGGGTGGCCGGGTGGGGAGGGAGGCGGATGCATTGTCCTAGGTACTATATTTGTGTCACTTTTTTCTCTCTTGTTTTTCTATAATCCACAATAATAAACCTAGAACATTACCTTGTTGGATATGAACGTTTTATTATGTATATAAGTAACACTATACTTTTAAAAATATAATACAAACTTGGTGGTTGTCCTTCTTATGATTTTAAAAATCCTGAAAACTTTCAACAACTAATCTATGATTTCAAAAATAATATATTGTAATAATTTTATTTTTAGACAATATTCGTCATTAATTGAATCCAATTGTATCTCCTATTTGTTGCTTGCGCAAGTAATTTTGTATTTACGAGAAACACGAAAAAAAAAAGTCCAAAGAATAAAGAGAAAGGAGGTGGGGTGGTTGAGGAGTAACAATTAGTCCACGAGGAGAAGTGGAGAAGTGGAGGGACAAAAGATTAGATAGGGAGTGAGAGTCATATTGGAGAAGTGCAAATCAAAAGGCAAAATAGTATTAGAGCATCTCCAACCCTATTGTGACTTTGAAAAAAAAGTTAATGCCACATAAGAATGATAAAATTTTATTCAAAAGTTCTTCTCCAATGCAATTGTCAAGTCAATTGTGAAACTTATGTGGCAAAAATTAAAGAAGACATTGTGAAGTTGATTGTCTTGTTCTAGACAATGCACTTGACAATGTCTTCTCTTCTATGTCATCAATTATGAATAAAAATTATTAGAAAAAAGAAAGAAGATGAGTAGTTGTCTTAAAAGTTGCCTTGGAAGTTGAAAAAAATATTTTTTATTGTCTTCTCAATACTTTTGCATTGGAGAGAGTTTTTCTATCTCATTGCCTTTTGAGATATATTGCTACATAAACAAGACATTGTCTTGTGGCTCATGCCACATAGGAGCCACCTAAGACTCACAACACTTAACAAGACAATAGGGTTGGAGATGCTCTTAGAGCATCTCCAACCCTATTGTGACTTTGGAAAAAAGTTAATGCCACATAGGAATGACAAAATTTTATTCAAAAGTTCTTCTCCAATGCAATTCTCAAGTCAATTGTGAAGCTTATGTGGCAAAAATTAAAGAAGATATTGTGAAGTTGATTGTCTTGTTCTAGACAATGCACTTGACAATGTCTTCTCTTCCATGTCATCAATTATGAATAAAACATATTAGAAAAAAGAAAGTAGATGAGTAGTTGTCTTAAAAGTTGCCTTGGAAGTTAGAAAAAATACTTTTATATTGTCTTCTCAATACTTTTGCATTGGAGAGAGTTTTTCTATCTCATTGTCTTTTGAGATATAATTTTGCCACATAAACAAGACATTGTCTTGTGGCTCATGCCACATAGGAGCCACCTAAGACTCACAACACTTAACAAGACAATAGGGTTGGAGATGCTCTTATGATCTTAAGTGACTTAACTAGTACAATTTTGTCTTTATTTTTTTTTGGTTCCTCAACAAATCCAAAATATCGTCTCGGCAGACATGAACGCGTTATTATGTTTATAAATTACATTATAATTTAAAAAACATAATACAAATATAGTGTTGTCCTTCTTATGATTTCAAAATATTGAAAAAGTTAATCAACTATCCTATGATTTTTAAAATTTAATATTGTCATAATTTTTTTTTAATAATTGATAATTCATTATTGGACCATACTCATGTCTTTTTCAATTATGTCCCTTGTTGCTTGCACAAGTGAGCTCGTCCGTACGAACAACATGAGAAAAATAAAAAAGGAGGAACGGAGTTGGGATGGTTGAGAATTAACAATAAATCTATGGTGAGAAAGAAAAAGTAGAGTAAAGTCAAATCGGAGAAGTACAAATCAAAAACAAAATCGTCCTATTATTTTCAGGATTAGTTCGTTAAGTTTTGACAGAACAAGGGTCTTATAAAGAAATTTTAAGCCTAGGTCCTTGAGTGAACTTGTATGTAAATATGTAAATTTGATGGACTCGTATGAAATTAAAACGAGGCGAGATACTATATAAAAATATATAATCAACTGCAAAAAAATACTGAATATGACGTCATAAATAAAAATTCGGTGTTCATATCGTACGGCGAAACCACATTTATATGGCTCCAAAAGTGCTTTCTTCCTTCTCCTCTACACCTACCTACGAAAAGAAACTTTTCCTAATTCTCCTCATTTCTTCCAATATTTTCTCCGTTTCCTTCAAATATTTCAGTAATTCGGTGGATTTTTCTCCAGATCGAGCTTTACATCACTCGGAGGGAAGTTTCCTTGATTTCCCCCCGATTTTTCCGCTTATTTTTTGGTGCTAATTTTGGTGTTTTTTAAGGAAAATTTAGGGTTTCGATTGGGAATTAGCTATGTAATCGGGGTTTCTAGTGTCTGTGATGGTTTTTGATTCGTAAAGATGACGACTTGGTGACTTTTTTTAACTGTAGCTGTTATATGCAAAATGTGAGAATTTGGAGCTTGGGAGAAATTAGGGTTCTTGATTTGGACCTCTTCTCAGCTTACTGATTTAGTGCTCTGTGCTTAGATTGAGAAGCCAGTTTAGGTCGGGGGCTAAATTTATATTTTTGGAAAGTTTCCGCCGGCCTTGTGATTTGGACATGTGGGTTTCGCTTGTTCGAATCCATGGTTGTGGTGGAGTGATGTTCCTAGATTTCTGGGGGTGTTGTGAGGCGGATTAAGGTTTACTATTTTGGGAAAAAGTTTTGTTCTTTGAGAAAATTTATTGGTTCATTCATGGAAGCTAATGTCAGTGGCGACAGCCATAAACTTTATGGTTCTGGAACCTCCAATGGCGTTGGAAAGAAGAGCGTTGAGTGGGATTTGAATGAATGGAAATGGGACGGCCATCAGTTTCTGGCTAGTCCTTTGAATGCGAGCCCATCGGACTGCAAGAACAAGCAATTGGTTGCCGTTCCAGCATCAAACAGCTCTTCTGCATGTTCCGAGGAGATCGCGGTGAGTGTTGTTGGGAAAGGGAAAGGTGAATTGGAGAAGAGGAAGAGGATTCTACATGTGGGGGAAGATGGAGGGTTGTGCGAGGAAGAAGATGGGGCTCTTAATTTGGAGCTCGGAGGACAGAGTTATACGATAGCTGAGAGAGAGATGAGGAATGGTGGGAAGCGGGGGAGCTGCAGCCATTCAGTTTGCCAGGTGGATGGCTGTGGTGCAGACTTGACTGATGTCAAGGACTACCATAGAAGGCACAAGGTCTGCGAGATGCATGCCAAGGCTTGCAGCGCAATGGTCGGGAGCTTTATGCAGCGGTTTTGTCAGCAATGTAGTAGGTCAGATTGCTTCAGACAGCTTCCATTTCTATTATATTTCTCATATATCAATAACGCTATATAACTTGCTGTTATAGTCTGTGACTTAAAAGTTATTTTGGATTTAGGAAGTCCTACTCTTGTTAAAATTCAATTTATTCAAATTGTAATGTCTATTAGAGGGACATATTTTCATGTCAACTAGTCGAAGGATATTTGCTGACATACCTATGAACACTTAGCATTGAGTTAGGCAACTGATGACATGAAAAATAGGATCAGGAGTAATGGCATCTAGTCCAGACAGGTGTAAATGTTCCTAATTATAGGGGTGGTCCTCTTAGAAACCTGGCATCTCTTGTATTATTGGAAAAACCTTACAATTTAAGGGGGCATTTGGTTCAAGTTTTGGAGGCTTGGAAATGAGTTTTGAATTCCTTACCCATGTTTGGTATGTTTAGGATTGGGAATTAGGGGGGAATACGAGGGGCTTCGTATTCCCATTGACGTGGGAAAGCTATTCCCAAGTCTCCTCTTGGGAATAGTTTTGCATTCCTAGAAATGTTGTTTGAGTATTTTGTTTGGATGCTAATACCCTCCCTTTACTTTCAAAATGACAACTTCTAACCCAATCACGTGAATGGTAATAGTAGCATCATGAAATTAATGAAAGGGTATTTATGAAAATTTAAACAAATCAAGATTCCTATCCATGTGTGAACAAAACATGGGAATGGAATAATTGAATTTTTTGGACTACATATTCCCAACCTAACCAAACATGGGTACGGGTATGTTGAATTCTTTACCCATTGGAAAGGAATAGGAAATGGATTCCAAGGAATACAAAACTCCATCCAAACGAGCCCTAAGTGTATCCCTGATTGGTATGGCTTAATTCATATTAGTGCCACCAAATTAAAGCCTCTCTGTGCTCTGTTGTTGTGCACAGATGCCACAGAAAAAGGTAGCATTTGGCATGGCATGCTACGGCGATCTAATTAGTGCATGCTTATTTTACAAACACCAGGAGTAAAAGGCTTTTGGCGTTCCAATGCCATGTTTCTTCCATCCATTACTTCTCTCTTTTTCGTCTAGATCTGTTTTTTGTATTGCACGAGACCCTTGGACATGGTCTATTGTGATATAATTTTTAAATCTGTTGACATTGTTTACAGTTTTTACTGAAATGTGTTGCACTTTTAACAGTGAAGAATGATTTTACCCTTCCAGGCAGGTATTATTCCGTTTGAGATTGTCCCAAACATTCCGTTCCACTAAGCAAGCCAGGTTTATGAACATAGTTTTAGTTGAAGTTGTAAAGGTTTCAACAATAAGATCATTAAATTGTTCTGTTTATTTTAGCTGAACATTTTGATTATGATAGTGTATACCTCGCAAAGCGATACTATAATATTACTCATTTTGTATTGTACTTACAGGAACAAATGATAGCTTCGTTGAGAACATTTCCTCCACAAGTGGGAGGTCACAGATTTTAATCCTTTAGCCTGGATTGGATTGATCTTAGCTTACATGTTCTTCTTCCTAACACATTCCTGTATGAGTGTCTCTGACCACAAAGGCTTGTGATAACATGATATATTTTCCCTTGATTATGCCATATCTTCTGACTAACGGATTCAGTGCACTCATGGATTCAGCCCCCCCCCCCCCCCCCCTCTTCTTACATGTTCTTCTTCCTAACACATTCTTGTATGAGTGTCTCGGACCACAAAGGCTTGTGATAACATAATATATTTTCCCTTCATTATGCCGTATCTTCTGACTAACGGATTCAGTGCACTCATGGATTCAGCCCCCCCCCCCCCCCCCCCCCCCCCCCCCCCCCCCCTTCTTACATGTTCTTCTTCCTAACACATTCTTGTATGAGTGTCTCTGACCACAAAGGCTTGTGATAACATGATATATTTTCCCTTGATTATGCCGTATCTTCTGACTAACGGATTCAGTGCCCCCCGCCCTCCACCCCCCCCCCCCCCCATTTTTTTTGCTCGACTGTCACATATCTTTCTAATTATCTTCCTTTTTTGTGTCTCCAAGCCAAAAAGTCCCTGCTGTCAGCTGGAACAGTATTACAGATTTATTGGATGAGTTGATAGTAGCCTTTTACTTAATATATTTTAACATGCCAAGACTTGACAATTAACAAAATAACATAACAGGCATATTAAAATTATATGGTGTCGGCACTTATATCAAGTGCCATATTGGTGTTTGCAAATACTCAGTGTTATAAAATTCGGCCTAGGTGCAAGGCGGTCGTCGGCCGCACCGAAAATCCCCTAGGCGGTGGTCCTAGGCGGGTTATTTAGCCAATTTTTTTTGAAAATTTAAAAAAAAAAAAAAAATCATTTTGAAATTTTTTTTTTATACTTACCTGCCACCGTCGCTGCCGCCGCCGCCGACTGCTGGTGGTGGTGGATGATGATGATGTTGCTACTGCTGTTGGCTTAGGGGAGGGGAGGGGAGTTGCTGTTGCAGACTCTCTCTCCTCCCCTCACCCTTTTATTTTTTTTCTAAGTAAAAAAAAAACTGGAAAAAAGTAAAAGCACATCTCCAGGGATTCGAACCCTTAACCATTCACTATCAAAACCTAGGCATAGCTCTGCTAGCCATAAGAGCTCATAAGCTTTTGTGTTTATATGTTACATATATGTTACTTATATATATACATGAGAAAAAAAAAAGGCGCCTAGGCGCCCTAGGTGCTAGTCAGGTCCTTGGCGCACCGATTCCGCCTAGCGAAATCTATAACATTGCAAATACTTGCTTTGCATGGAAACTGTACATTAATTAACTTTCTCCGTGGGAGTCAAATTTACATACCTCGAGTCCAAAATACTATGTTTAATTTGTCTTCTTATTTTTCTATACTTTTTTATTAAGTTAGTAAGTGCCAAAAGTGCAAGTATGTATGTCCTCAACTAAACCAATATATTGTAGGACATTTGGGTGCATGGGTTAATGGAACATTATCTTAGCATCTTGCTTTTCTAATTGTTTGGAATTTTACTATTTCAACTTCGGTTTGAGAATTGCTATTATTGAATGCTTTCAGTAAGAGAGCACCAACACTGACATAATAATTTTATGTGAATATCTTGCTCTTATCTTTAAAAGTTTCTCTAAATTCAACTTTCTATAGGTTTCATCTTCTTCAAGAATTTGATGAAGGGAAGAGAAGCTGTCGTCGACGATTGGCAGGTCACAATAAACGAAGAAGAAAAACTCATCCAGATACCACAGTCGGTGGAAGTTCTTTGACTACTGACCAAGCTAGCAGCTATCTGTTAATAAGTCTGCTAAAAGTTCTCACTAATTTGCACTGTAACTTTCTTCTCTTTTCCCAAACATGCATATTAGTAAGCGCATGTACTGTATATCTGTTAAACACAATCTTATACTATGGTGATATACCTTGTTTTTTGTTGGTTTGTAATTTTTATAGGAAACCACACATTTATACTTCAATGTTTTAATATTAGAAAAATCTACAAGATAGGCTCTTCTCTACTTCAATGAACTGTGCTTATCCAAGTAATATAACTTATATGCACCACGGTTGAGAGAATCTCTACGAGTAATTTCACCTTAGTAGAAAATTCTTATGTGGATGAATAATTTAATGGCTTAGAACAACTTTTTGGAAGATCCATTGGAGCAAATTATGGTTTTGGACTAACAGCGACTCAAAAAGAGGTTACTTTTCAGGGATTGAGTTAGTAATCTCTGGATAGTAGACAACGGAAAACATAATGCAGATGCTGTCATCTAGACTATATTTTCTCAACGACAAACGATTTTATATCTTCACTTGCAATTTTAGTCTAGGAATTATTTAATAATATTGTTATAAGACCATGGTTGCTTTATGGATCGGGATATTGAACAATTGAGACACAACATTCCTGAAATGAACGAACCTGAATGACAGCTAAGATGGATGAGTGGCAATACATTGAAATATAAGTCAAGGAATGAGTGTACTTGTGTGATTTTGGTTGTGGTGCCAATTGAGGATAAGATCGGAAAACATTATTTGAGGTGGTTTGGGCATGTGTAACGGTGACCAATAGATGCACTGGTTAGAGATGAAATGGTTCTTAACGGAGAACAGTGGAAGAAATTATGCCTAGTGAACCTGTAGAGAATAATTGTTGTGTTTTATTGATTGGTTACTCCACTATTTATAGGGAGTCTAGCTCCTCTTCATACTACATTTCCAATGTGGGACTAAAGTCCCTTATTAGTTCTCAACACTCCCCCTCAAGATGGGAGATAGATATTAATCATTCCTATCTTGTTACATAGCTTCGACAGACTTAATGAACTAAGACCCTTAGTCAGACAGTCTGCCACTTGTTCTTCTGAGCGAACATGATCAATCTTCAGTATCCCTTGTTCCAGCTTCTCTTTGATGAAGAATCGATCGATCTCGATGTGCTTCGTTCTGTCGTGCTGAACTGGATTGTTAGCAATACTTATTGCAGCTTGACTATCGCTCAGAAGACGTAACGGTGCTCCCTTGTCCAGCTTCAACTCTGTCAGCAACGCTTTCACCCACAACAACTCCGACACTCCCAAAGCCATTGCTCTGTATTCTGTTTCAGCTGTAGACCGTGCTACCACTGACTGTTTTCTTGCTTCTCCATGAGACCAAGTTTCCTCCTACAAAGACACAATATTCCGTGGTAGACCTTCTATCGTCTATACAGCTCGTCTAGTCTGCATCGCAGTATCCCTCAACTTCTATACTTCTATTCTTCTTGAACCATAGTCCTTTCCCCGGCGTCCCTTTCAGATATCTTAAGATCTGAAACACTGCATCCATATGACCCGTTCTTGGATCATGCATGTAGCGACTTACTACACTCATCGCAAATGAGATATCAGGGCGAGTGTGCCCCAGATAAATCAATCTCCCTACAAGTCGTTGATATCTTTCACGATCAACCGGCTCTCCTGCTTCTGCTCCCAACTTGCACTTTTGGTCAATTGGAGTGACTGCTGCTTTGTATTCCAGCATCCCTGTCTCCCTCAGCAGATCTAGTACGTATTTTCTCTGTGAGAGAACAATTCCTTATTCGTCTTCACACACCTCGATACCTAGAAAGTACCTCATTGCTCCAAAATCCTTCACCTCAAACTCCTTCGCGAGTTTTGACTTCAGCTTAGCGATCTCGACTTCATCATTACCTGTGATTACTATATCATCCACGTATACAGCAAGTATAGTGATGTGGCCTCTTGCATGCTGAAGAAAGATCGTATGATCTGCATTTGCTTGATGGTATCCCATGCCTGTAACAGCCTTTCTGAATCTGTCAAATCAGGCTCGAGGAGATTGCTTGAGTCCATATAGCGACTTCTTTAGTTTGCACACTTTTTCATGCGACGTTCCTCCGTCTGATTCTGTAGCGTAGCACCCTGGCGGGAGTTCCATGTACACTTCTTCTTGTAGGTCCCCATGGAGAAAGGCATTCTTCACATCTAACTGGTATAGCTTCCACCCATAGTTTGCTGCAATGGAGACCAGAGTTCTTACGGTGCTCATTTTTGCTACTGGAGCAAACGTCTCATCATAGTCGATGCCATATGATTGTGTGTATCCTTTTGCAACCAACATCGCTTTGTATCGTTCCACCTTTCCTTCTGACGTCTCCTTTACTGTGTACACCCATTTGCATCCCACAGTTTTCTTTCTTTTGGGTAATGGAACCAGCTCCCACGTCTTATTTTTTCTCCAGTGCCCCAAGTTCTTCCACATTGCAGCTTTCCACCTTGGATCTTTCTTTGATTGCTGCCAACACTTGGACAATGAAGTAGAGTCTAATGATGCAATGAAGGCTCGATAATTCGAAGAAATATTAGAATAAGACAGGTAGTTGGCAATATCATATTCATAATCATCAAAACAACTAGGAGCCTTACCCGCATTGATGCGAGAAGATCTCCTTAAGGGTGCAATATGTGGTGGAGAGATCATACCATCAGAGTCAGAGAGATCCGCATCAGAATCAGATTGATTCAGTGCGGGGGCAACATCTTCAAGAGTTGGAGCAGGAGTAGACGAGGGACTTGGTACAGTAGGCACAGGGCACGGTACAGGCATAGTACTGGACTTCTGCTGTCTCCTTCTGTAGACTTGGAGCTCCTTTTCCATTGTCTGCTGCTCCCCCTGTTTAATATATGTATCTTCTTCATCTTCTGTATCAGAGTCACTGCTTTCTCCCCCTTTCGTCCAGTTTTCTACGACCGGGCATGGGACCGATCCGATGACCACAGATGGGCTTAATTTCTCCCCCTCACATCTAACACCCTTTATGTTAGGTGTGTCATCAAACGCCGAACCGTCATCCGAACCATAATATGGTTCCAGTTCTCTGAATGTAACGTCCATGCTTACAAACATTTTCCGCTCAACTGGGCTCCAACATGCGTATCCCTTCTGAGTTGCCGTGTACCCGACAAAGACACATTTAACCGTTCTAGGATCCAGTTTGCCAACTCCTGGCCTATTATCTTGGACAAAACATACACATCCAAATACTTTCGGTGGAACAGTGTACGTGGTTGCACCAGTAAGCATCTCCAGCGGTGTCTTCCAGTCCAATACCTGAGATGGCATTCGGTTGATGAGATAAGATGCCGTTAACACCGCCTGCCCTCATAAGTGTTTCGGAACATTCATAGCCAGCATCATCGTCCGTGCGACCTCCAGCAGGTGTCTGTTCTTCCGTTCGGCCACACCCATTTTGTGCCGGTGTATAGGCACATAAAGTTTGGTGTAGTATGCCATGAGTAGATAAATACTCAGCAACCTTCCTATTTGTATACTCCGTCCCATTGTCAGACCGTAAGCACTTAATTTTAGTGCCATATTGAGTTTTCTACCCGGCGATGAAAGTCTCGAAAACGTCTCAAAGACGTCACTTTTATTCTTCATAAGGTACACCCATGTCACGCGAGTATAGCAATCAATAAAAGTGACGAACCATCGAAAACCGTTAATACCGGTTGTAGGACAAGGGTCCCATACGTCTGAATGTATCATATCAAAAGCAGCCGAACTCCTACTACCTGAACTCACATACGTGCTTCTGGTATGTTTACCCAACTCACAAGCATGACAAAATAACTTCTTTTTATTAGCCCTTTGGTATAAGGACGGATACAGTCGACTAATAATTTTAAAAGAAGAATGACCGACACGCCGGTGGTGGAGTATTAAGTCATCTTCGACACTTTGCCGTGAATCTTCTGGTGGTGTGTCTGCTACCAGAGATGCCAAAGCTTTGTCCAGTCCAGTCCTGTCCAAGTACCACAGTCCCTTATGCCATGTGTCAGTCCCTAGTCGTCGTCCTGTCCCCTTCTCCTGAAAAGTCATCGTAGGAATGTCAAAGGAAACAGTACAGTTATGATCAAGGATAATGGCACTAATAGAAAGAAGATTGACAGAAAAAGACGGAGCATGTAAGACATTGGTGAGAGTGAGAGAAGGGGTGCATGCGACAGTGCCTTTACCCATGACAGGGCTGGAGTTACCATCAGCAGTCTAAATGCTCTCCGGTGTCGGTACGTGAGTATAGTCCTGGAACTCACTGCGGGATCCCGTGACATGGCGAGATGTCCCAGAGTCCATAATCCAACCTAGTTGGTGGACAGCTGCTGCAAGCACGTGCAGGTATACCTTGCCGTTTTGGGCAAAGCAAGTGATATGGTCCCCCGAGGTAGATGACGTCCCATTACTGTCGTCCGAACCCAGCTTCGTGCCGCGTAACTTCGCGAGGAACTCCTTCTCAAGAGGGGTTAACTCAGCCAGGTGATGGTCGTCCCCTTCCTCCGCCAGATTAGCTTTGTGTCCTCCAGAATAATTTTTTCGTCTACCAGAATAACCACCTCTACCACCACGACGTCCTCCGCGCGGCCCCGTCCACGATCACTCGACTGACTGTGCAGGGGTTTGGGACAAAATCTGATGTAATGTCCCGAGTCATCACAGTTGTGGCAAACACCGGCCACAGAGGGAGGCTGATTGAAGGCGGCAAGGGCAGACTTGTCAACAGTGGCTTGCTCCCCCTGGAAAGAGCCCTTGTTGGGCATCAACTTCAAGCGAGCCTCTTCTTGTGCCATGGCAGCTATGGCTTCTTCTAAGGTGGGAAGCATGGGCTGTGCCAGAGTACATTCCTTCTATTCTCAAATACAGGGTTAAGACCCTTCAAGAACTTCATCATTCGTTGACGCGAAATATAATCCAAGAACTTTTGGAAATGTTTCGCAAATGCGGGTTCGACTTGGGCATCTTATATCCCAAGAGGATCTTAGTGATCCAGATCAGACCAGAACTTCTTCAACAGTGCTGCATACTCAGAGATGGTGCAGTCGTCCTGGGCCACCCTATCAAGTTCATCCTGCAGTTGGAAGACCCGCATAGGATTGCCCGAGCCGGAGTACATATCCTTCAAAGTCCGCCATATATCAGCAGCAGCCTCCATCGCCTCTACATTGTCCGACACCTGGTCGGTCAAGGAGGCGGTCAACCATCCAGTCACAACATTGTTGACAATTTTCCAAACAGCAAATAACTTTGAGGAGGGATCATCTGGCGCCTTGGTTTGGCCATTGACGTAGCCAACCAAGCCACGTCCCTTCAGCGTCCGCATGGTCTGCCGTGATCATTTCAAGTAATTGGACGTGCCTTCCAACTTCGTCTCCAACTTGTCCAGCTTTCCCATTTTGTAGGGTGACGGATCCACATCAGTATGGATCACACGTGGGGTCGCCTCGGTTAATCTCTTTGATAAAATATCATCAACCAAGGCCTTCATCTCATCTGCTGTCAGTTTACCACTGATCGAATCTGTGGCGTCTTCAACGGTGATTCGTCGTCGTCTACGTCGGCTTCGTCTTTGTCGTCTTCGTCGGCGGCGGCGTCGCGCGGCGTCGTCGTCGTCGTCGTCTGTATGTAAAGTCTTCAACGGAGACCTTACGACTGCGCGGTCAATGTGGCCAACACCGGCGTGCGCATGTGGATCCTAATTTGCAGATCGAGAACGGAAACCAAATAAAGCATTTGTAATTCCGGAGGGCGTAATCTAGGAACAGAAGGTGCAAATAAAGCATTTGACAGCCATCCGTCGTCGAAAAACTACCCACATATCTCTCCCAAAATTAGGTTTTTTTTTTCAAAAGAAAAAAAGGAGGGGGGGTGGGCGTGGGTGGGGGGGGGGGGGGCAGGGCGTCGGGAGTGGGGGGGTGGCAGGGCGTCGGGGGGGGGGGGGGACAGGGTCGGGGGGGGGGGGGGGACGGGTGGGGCGTCGGGGGGGGGGGGGGGGGGTGGAACTGCCGTGGGGGGGGGGGGGAGGGGGGACTGCCGGGGGGGGGGGGGAAGGGTGGGGGGTACTGCCGGTGGGGAGGGAGGATTTTTTTTTTTTTTTGGCTATGATACCATGTAGAGAATAATGTGTTGTGTTTATTGATTGGTTACTCCACTATTTATAGGTAGTCTAGCTCCTCTTCATACCATTTTCCAATGTGGGACTAAAGTCCCTTATTAGTTCTCAACAGAACCTTAAAAACTCAGAGCAAAGGTTTTGTTCTTGTAATCTAGAAGCAAATTTTATGAATACTCCTACTTGGAAGTCACAAGCATGCAAGTGATGCAAATAGAGGTTTTCTTTAATATACCTACTAATCTCAGACTTTTTTTTGAAAGCAACCTCCCATTGCTTGGTACACAGTTTTGTAAGATTCCATCCCCCAACTTTTGTGGTTTATCCTTCCAAGTACTGCCTATCAGGTCTACTTCCTGTTGTTTTTCTCTTCAGGTAGGTTCAGAGAAAGAATACTCAACTCATTGGATTCCCTTCATTGGAGTGATTCATAGTTATAGGAGTGAGTGAGACCTCACTTTGGTGGCTATCCAGCTCGGGACTAAACTAGAGACTAATAAGACAAAAAAAACAAAAGGATACTACATATGGACTCTTCTATACACAAGTTGAGGCGTAAATGTCACATAAGTCCAACTTGGAGAGAAAGGATAGAACCCATGGCCGTGTAAGAGCTCTGTGAGGGTGTCAACTAACTAAGAGTGAGCTAGATCATGGTGAAGAATAACTTCATGAAGCTTGACTTGTGCTGAATAAAATTGTCAGCCAACCTTAATATTTTTGGTGTGCTCGTGGATGGTGAGATTCTAGCAACTTTGTTATTACAATAGGGAGAAGTGAAGAAACACCAAGATCAGTCAAGAGGTTTTTAAGCCAGGTGAACTTGGAAATTGCATGGTGCTATCGCCAGCCTAAGCAGAAAGACTACAATGACATTCTGTTTCTTCATCTTGTCATTGATGTTGTATTTATTGATCTTTCTAATAGATAATCATCAACTGCATATTAACATTGAGATCACTACTTGAACTAAGGATGAAAATTGGATTTCATTATTGGATGTTCTTCCTTTGCAATAGTACACATATAATTAAGGAGAACTCCCGGTTCTTCTCGGTTGTTGTATGTTGTTAGAATCAATTCAATCTGCTTTTACTATGTTATTACAGAATTTTGTCTTTTAGACTTCTATTGACATTTAGGAATATTGATGCTACTTTTCCCATGTATGCTGTCTTTGACTATCTTGGTCCTTGATCTTGTATTTGTTGATCTTTCTTATATATATTCATCAACTGCTATTAATATTGAGATTATTATCTTTCTTTGTTGCTGTGATTCTTATAGTAAATTGGTGCAATGATTAAGCATGGTAATCTTTTTTTCTTCAATTGCAGCTGATAGATCCGACAAGTTGAAAGATCAGGACGTTTTGTCTCATCTTTTGGGTAACATTGCCAGTATTGTTGGTTCATCTGATTCAGGTAACCTTTCTGGGTTCCTGCAGCCCTCCCAAGGTCCACATCCACGTGCTTCTGTTGAAACACCAACAGAAGCTGAAATTGCTGTGCCATCAAATGATCTTGCTGCGAAAGGATCCTCCTGGCCTGCGTGTCCACCTTCCAAGGCTTGTTTGACTGATGCTCAGGGTTCTCTGAGAGCTATTGATCATTCTGTGGTAATGCCTGTAACTACAATGGATATATCTTCAAGACAAAATATAGGTTTAGGTGAGAATGTGCAAGCTATTTCTTGTCAAAGATATCCGACCTTACTGACAACAGAAGGTGTCTCGTGCCCCAAAGGAGAGGCTGTATGCTCATTGCAGTGTATGTTGCCTTCTGATTCTATGGTGGATAGGGTCAGGTTAAAGGATTTTGATTTGAACTGCACGTATACTGACACACAGGACTGTGGAAGGGTCTCAGAGCAGCCATCAACAGGTGCAATTTTGGGGAATGGTTCTCCCAATTTCCCTTTATGGATGCTGCAGGGTTCTCATCATGTAACACTTCAGGTGTGTGTTAATTCAGATTCTACATCTTTCCAATCACTATCTAGTTCCAATTGGTATACTCAGATATCCTAAATTTTACTTGTATGCTAAGTTCTTTCATCCAAATAGATGTAGGATTATTTTAGGATTACTAGTGCATATACGGTTATATGTGACATTTGAAGCTTCTTAACAACTATTCCATAAATGTACTAAACGTAAGGATCATTTGTTTTATCAAGCACTGTATGTCTCAGTTGTGATGACTGTGTCCGTGTAAGAGATTGAGAATATGCTACTCAATCCTTTTTCTGCATTATTATGTTGCCGCTCATACTTTTATAAGTAATGAGGGTTCAGTGGGTTCAGGAAACAAGCAAGATGAAAGGGTGTAGATAACATCTCTTGCATTAGAACACAATGATGAACCACCTTATTGCATTTGATGATTGAACATAATTATTTGGAAAATGGTAATTTATACTTTCTAGAGTAGAAGGTAAATAGTGACTTTTATAACATTTATGCCTAATGTATATATCTTTATAGCAATTATCATATACTTTTGCCAAGTTGAAAGTACTGTGTGTAGATTTATCTTTCTTCTCTCTATATCTTTCCCATAGGTAGCCTAAGCAAGAACATTGTCTCCATGATTAAGCTTCGTTGAATAAGTCTACTTGATTTTGTTTAAGCTAGGTTTAACATAATAAATTGACTTAATGAATATTTGGCGTTCTGGTTGCTAATTACTGACCTTTTGACCTGCTATGCCACTAATAAAGTAGATCTTTTTACCTGCCCTTCGTATACTTTTCTCTGAGAACCTCCAATTCCATAGTTCGCAATGAAAATTTTGGCTCTCAGCTTCCCACCAATGGGTGAGTGGCAAAGACTTTTGGAAGACGTGTCCTGTCCTGATGCAAAGCGCAGATGCAGATGACAATGATAGTGGTTACTCAAAATTCTTTTGCTCCTAAACCCCTGCCACACCTTTTTTTGTTTCTCTCATTATCTTAGATGTGCTCATATAGTTTCTTCATAACACTTGCTGTTATTTTGTCCATCGTCTGTGTTCTAAAAGATCAATTGCACAAAGCCTTCTGCAGTTGTTTATGTAGTGACCAAATTTCCGGATGTCCTGGGTCATTCACAAGCACCACTGCGGAGAATAGTCTACTAGTTCTTGTGTTGTATAGGATATATAAACCATTAATAGTGAGAGAGTTCAATATCAAATATCAATCATTGAAAGAATGGGACCGAGAACCAACTTATCTAATCAGCACGACAAGAGTCAATCATCTCTGTTTGCCATCTGCTTCTCTTCTTTTTCCGATGGGTTGAGAAACACATAAAACATCAAGTATACTATAAATGCTACATTTTATTTCTAATTTCACTTCTTAGAGGTTCATAAATGATGCATACACCGTCTAAATCTTCTTGACCATCTGCAGTGACGAACCAAGCCTCTAGGTCTACAATGCCCTCTTTTTTCAATTGCTGCTGTATTGCTCATTGAAAAATTTACATGTGTCCGTTTACAAATGGTTTACTAGACGTTACTATACTGTTGCTAATGTTTCTTAACTATTACTTGCATCTCGTCTCCAGAGTCGAACAGATAGAATTGTATTCAAGCTCTTTGGTAAAGACCCAAGTGACTTTCCTCTTAAATTGCGAGCACAGGTAAACTATAGTATGAAACTTTTTTTTTTAATTTATATGATAAGCTGTAAACAACAGAAATTACAATTAATTTTTATGCTACCTCTTTCTTTATAAATTATTGCAGATCCTTGACTGGTTATCCCACTCTCCAACTGATATGGAGAGCTACATTCGTCCTGGTTGTATAGTTCTAACTGTTTATCTTCGCCTAGCTGATTCTGTATGGGAAGAGGTATGCTAGTTATAACAGATAGCCTTCTTCTGGAAAATAAATTTAAAGAAATTTACCTTCAGTGTTAAGTATAAAAACCATTTTGATTCTCCTTTTGACATCCAATTAATTTAGTCTCATTTTACATGCAGATGAACAATGATCTATGCTACAGTCTTGATAAGCTTTTTTGTAATGCTGGCGATGACTTCTGGAGGATGGGATGGGTATTTGCTAGCATTCAACATCATGTGGCATTTATATACAATGGTCTGTTGTACTTATGTTGTTTGAGCAATTATTCTTTATACAGCTAAATTATGAATGAGTAATTTTTTCTTCAATTAATACTGCAGGCCATATTGTGCTTGATTCTCCATTGGTTGTGGAGAGTCCTAATTATTGCAAAATAACCAGTGTCACACCTATTGCTGTTTCTATATCTGCAAGGGTTAACTTCACAGTGAAAGGTCACAATCTTGCTCATTCAACTGCTAGGTATGTATCTAGTCTTGAAGACTTCGACTTTACCCTGCTTCACATGGAGAAATTTGTCTTCCTTTCGTCTTGGACTTGCATCTCGCCTTACATTCACTTCATTATGTTGCAGTTTACTTTGTGCATTTGAGGGGAGATATCTGATTACGGAAACAACTCAACTTTTGGTTGATCGCCACAATGTCGGTACAAAGCATGATGAGTACCAGAGTCTGAGCTTCTCTTGTTCCATACCCAATGCAACAGGGAGGGGATATATTGAGGTGCTTCCTTCTTCTATTGCCCACATATATTTATCATTCTTTTATATAAAAATTGCTTGAGGTTCCTGCTCTGATTTTAGGTCGAAGACAATGGTCTTAGCTGTAGCTTCTTTCCCTTTATAGTAGCTGAAGAAGATGTATGTTCTGAGATCCGAATGTTGGAGAACTTGATCAGCGTCTCCACATGCGATGATATTCTTCAGGAAAAACCTGATGCAACCAGTGGGAGATTGGCTATGAATTTCTTGAACGAAATAGGTTGGCTTCTTCAAAGGAGTCACTTGAAGACCAGATCTGAAGAAGTAATATCTGGTCAAGGTCTCTTTTCCTTGAAAAGATTTAGATGGTTAATGAGATTTGCCATGGAACAAGAATGGTGTGCTGTCGTCAAGAAACTTCTAAACATTTTGTTTGAAGGGATTGTAGATTTAGGTGGTCTTACTCCTAGTGAACTTGCCCTTTCAGAGGAATTGCTCCACCTTGCTGTTAGGAAGAATTGTAAGTCGATGGTAGAACTTCTTTTGAGATATAGACCAGATGCAGCTTCAGAAGAAACAGGCTCTCGTAACTTCTTGTTCAGACCGGACATGATTGGCCCCTCAAATTTAACCCCTCTCCATATAGCAGCCTCTATCAGTGGTGCAGAGGGTGTATTAGATGCGTTGCTCGATGATCCCGGTCAGGTAATTTTGTATGCTTTCTTATTCTGTAATGATGGAAATGCCCCAGATATGTTTCTTTCAGAAACATGAATACTCGATGTTATAATGCTCGAGTACAACAACAACAACAGCAGCAAATCTTTTATTCAAAATGTTACCCTTGTTTTAGTGATTGGTATTATATTTATCCTTGATATGATGCCTAACTATCTAGATGCCAACGGTCAATGTTCTTGCAAGCAAGATACTACCTAATCCTTTTTCAATTCAACCCAAGACCATCTGGCTACAACAAAATTACACAAGAAAATATAAGGAAACATGTTTTCCATGGTAAAGAAAGGTGTTTTTTTTCTTCCACAATATCTTTAAACTGAAATCTAAGCAACAGATGTGCATTGCAGTCCACATTTTGGTGGAAACTGAAACCTGTGACCTAACCTAAACAACCATTTCCCATACTCTTACAAGTCCCCTATGGACGAACCAACTATCAAAAGCAGTCTTCTGAGAAACTACACAGATATGTTTAATTTAGAAACTTACGTTCATAGATGGTATTTGAAAATTGGTTACAGCCTTACAGGTTATACTTGCAAGTTGACATGCTGTCCTGTGAACATGCCAATGTAAACTCACGACCTCCTTTCTTAATCCTTCTACGTCAAAGTAAGCATGCTTGGATTTGAAATTTTACATAACAGAAGTTATAACCGAGTTGCCAATGCAAATCCCTTGACACAAGGAACAGCAACTGATGTTTGCAGTTTGCAAGAAGCTAAGCTATTTCTGTAGAATATGCTTATTTTCGCCAAAGAAACCCACTAATGTGAAACATCCGGGAAATAGAATGTACACCCCATTTTTTGGGTATCTGTAATGTACAACTTCTGAACCTGTAGAGCCATTTTCCATAGCCTCACATTTGACTATGAACTAACCTGAAGGAATCTTTTAATTTGTGGAGAAATAATTTTAATGGTTTATTGCATCATGAATGCACCCTAATTATTCAATTAATCTTAAAGGCATTTCTCACTAGGCTGTCTTGCATGCATGGCGCAACTGGGTGAGTTTTATGTTTGTTTTTCATATTGTTAAAAAAATTGCCACTCTTGAAATAGTTTCTTATATCTTCACTTTTATATTTTGTCTGGTTTCATCGCATAACAACATGGTTCTTATTATTTAGAATACATTTTTTTAATATATATTTAGATGCTTTGCTGCTTATTCTAATTTGTTACTCATCAGTTTGGACTTAAAGCATGGAAGTATGCTCGTGATTGCACTGGCGTCACTCCTGAGGATTATGCCCTCTCTAAAGGTCACCACTCCTACATCCGTCTGGTTCAAGGAAAATTGACAGCAGTACGGATGAAGGTCACATAATACTCAACGTCCCTGGAGGTGTATTTTCTTCTGATGCTTCACATAGGCAACTGGACAGACCAAACGCTTCTAAAGTTACCAGCTTTGATATCGAGAAGAGTGGATTGAGTACACGGCAGCCATTGTGCAGGCTCTGTGATCGGCGGCAGCAGCTTACTTGTCGGCGCTCTGTAGGCCGGTCGTTGTTATACAGACCAGCGATGCTGTCGTTGGTGGGAATTGCGGCTGTCTGCGTATGTGTAGGTTTGTTGTTCAAAGGCCCGCCCGAGGTACTGTTTGTTTGCCCTCCATTCAGGTGGGAATCATTGGCCTACGGTTACATGTGAGCAGTGCAAAACAATTTGTCTGGAACTGTTGGACCAGGTGAGTGTCTCAGTAACGGGAACACTTATTGGTGAAACTTTGTTTTCTGTTAGGTTGTGTGTTTGGATAAATTTTGTGAGCTAGATTGCATTAACATATTTGTATATCAAGATGTGGATCTTTAAATGGTTAAACCATGGTCACGTATGGAGTGAGATCAATGTAGCATTACTCAGTTAACATCGTTTATTTTTCGTACATTAAATTTTAGATGAATCCTAGTAATATACTTCCACAGTTTCAAGATCTAGCATATTTTAGAAAATTTCGGGTAATTGATGTTTCTCTTGTTCTGGTTGCAGGTTAATGTATCTATATGGGCTATCAGAGAGAGGATCAGAGGGACAGAAGTGACAGCTGCAAGGATTACGAGAGCTAGTGAAATGAAGATTATCAATAATAGGAGCGGAATTAGACATCGCAAATTGTGTAATTTACGTGCCATAATGTTATTAATTAGCATGCAGTGGCATACATTTGTTCTCTTGTTGTATGTTGTTAAACATCTTGTTAATCAAGGAGAACTATTATAATATGTGCATTACTGTAGTGGTTTAGCTTTTCTTTTGCACCTATCGACTAGTGCTTGTATCGCTAGCAATTTGGATAGAAATACATATTATCGAAATTTCTGGATCTATGGCATTTGCTATAAAGGAAACCTGCCAACTTTTTTTTTTTTTTTTTGTCTATCAGCAAGATTAAAAATTCAACTCTATGAATATGTTCTTGCATAATGAGTTCTGGAATAATGGTCTCCTATATTTTGGTTGAAAGTCCCATACCTAAAGAAGCAGACTGGCTTATGAGTTTTTCCCTTTTCTTGTTCCTTGGTTGTCAATTCTCTCTAATCCTGCTGTCAGTTTTGAAGTCTGGATCCAAGGTGGTGACATGTTATACTATATGTATTAAATGGCGGACCCAGAAAATACTTTCGGGGGGCAAAAATATACTAAAATATTTCAGGGGAACGAAAATACACAAGACCTCCCCTTTTTTACTAAGGCCACCAAAAAATTTAAAAAAATTACAAGTTTGCCATTTTGAAAACACTAAGGGCCACACAGCTTCTGTCAATCGAGGACTGCAGGGCTTGCCTGCAGTCCAAAGTGAAGACATGACTACAGTGCTTGCTTGCAGTCCAAAGTGAAGACAGGACTACAGTGCTTGCCTGCAGTTCTCGATTGATATAATTTTTTTTTCTAATTTTTTTTAAAACTTTCAACCTACAGTGACTGCAGGGCTTGCCTGCAGTCCAAAGTGAAGGCAAGACTGCAGGTTGGCCTGCAGTCCTCGCTATAGGGAGGGAGACGGAGGGAAAAGAAATTTCTCAGCCATGAGGAAGTGGGCTCTCCCTTCCATTCTTTTCTCCTCCTCGTCATCCTCCTCTCCAACCTTTCCGATCACGGTGAGTTCGTAAAAAATCTAGGGTTTCCTGGTCCGGATCTAGGGTTTATGGAGAGATTCGTTACTTTGACCCCCCCATTTTCTTCTTCCAGATCGTAAGCTCCACGCGAACGCGGAGGAGGACAGCGACGAGCTCGTCGATCCTCCAAAGGTGGAGGAGAAGCTCGGCGCCGTCCATGGAGGTCTGTCCACTTACTCCGTAAGTTCCATGCAGAGGGAGGGGTGCTCAGCGAGGAGGTTGTGAATGGGGATGGGGTTGTGGACCTCGGGGAAGCGGCGGGAGGGGTGCTCGGCCGGGCCGACGCCGCCGAGGGGGTTGCCCTTAGTAATATTGTTCAATTTTGGTTGTCCTTAGTAAAAAAAATTCAGTCATGGTTGCCTTTAGTAGGATGGTTGCGCTTAGTAAAAAGGGGGTGATCTTTAACATTTGCCTTAATTTAAGAGAAAATCATATAAAATTTATATAAAAAATAGAAAATAATTTGTCACGCAAATTTCAAACACATGACCTCTTGAGTAAAACTTACACTGTCTAACCAAATGAGCTTAGCAACTATTTAAATACACGAAAACAAAGTAGAATATATAGCCAACAAAGTATATAGAAAAATTGAAACTCCAATCCAAGGGGAGCGGTGCGCTCTACTCTCCCCTGGATGTATTTGACGTGCTTTTGTCATCTTTTTGAAAGTAGAAGCAAAAGTTGTATGACAGCATATGCTTATGTTTTGATAAGGTGGTTCATGTTTGGGGGTAGCTTTTTGAAAGCAGGAGGGAGGGACATGGCCGGCCCAGCAGGTTGGGTTGTTCTAGGCAGAGCTTAATTTGGTTGCCCCTTGACTCAAAATAAATAAAATAAATACAACAAGCTGAAAGCTGTAAATGTAATAATTTTGATAAACGCTAAGAAGTTAGTTGTCTTCGGTTCCGATGGCAGTGTGGAGCTAAGATTTCAAGTTGCTCTCCTGTCCTATGTCTCGAGGTCTTTCTAGTATAATTTCAAAATAGGCACGGGAGATTGCCAGTTCAACTGACAATGAGGAGTTGGGATGGACCGCATAGGCTTGGCAGAGAGCTAGAGAATGAGGGACCTAGGAGGGGAGGGGGGTTGTCCTAACCGGGGGGTTATCCAAGCCCAGTGGCTTGTCTGGCTTACCCTAGGGCCAGCCCTGGGGAGGGAGGCTGCTTTTAGAATATGTTTTTGCTACTGTTTTGTGAAGAGTAACATCAAATTCCAATTAGGCCCTTTGTTTGTTATTACTTCTACTTTTCAAACAGCAGAAGCAGCAAGTCCTACTTTTATAAGCTATGTCAAAACTGAACAGCTTATTATCAAAATAAAAGCTAGTATTACCAAATATACCGAATTCAGTCTTTTTTATTATTATTATCCGACGTAAACGTTCGGAATTTCTATGTTGCATTGCAGCCTCTTTTGGGTCGACTGACAAATTAAAAGCAGTTATTACCAAATAAACAGAATCCAATCTTTTTTTTTGTTGCACGGAAGTTCTGAGCGTTTACATCGGAGAATAAAAAAAACACCGAAGCTTTTATTTTGATAAGACTAGTTCAGTTTTTTTTAGCTTATAAACGTAACGATTGTTGTTTCTTCAGCAAGTACTTTTTATTAAGTAGAAGAAATAATATAGGACGATCTTCAAAAAACAAATCATACATACGAGATGGATATCTTCCACCTCAATCACTTGAACTGAAGTGTTTTAGGACCGGCCGGTTGAACTGGTCAACCCGTGAATCAGTGATTTTTTTGGACTGGTTTAATATCGACCCACTGTTTTGTCAAAAAACTGGCTTCTTTTATATAATCCGGTCGACCCGGCCGGTTAGACCACTGAACTGTCTGATCTGGTTGAATTTTAAACCGGTCTGAATCTGACTTTTTTAATTCAACTTTTTTTTTTTGGGATTAGCTTTTGACTTTTAGTTTTGACTTTACATGTAATAAAAATTTATATGTATACTTTTTGACTAATTTTAGCATAACTAGTATATGTGTAGTTGTGTACTATATAATATATTCAAATAAAGTTATAAGCCTACAAAATTGGTTCAATTCGGATTAAACTACTCGTTGAACCGGTTTAATCCAATCCAGTATCTTCGCCGGGTCGGTTTCCGGTCCGATTTTTTAAAATATTGATTTGGAATAGAGGTGATTGGCAATAAACAGAACACAGTCATAAGTCTGAGTTGTCTGGCTGTCCGCATTGCTATTTTTGCAGAAAAGAAGGGAAATCTCTCTCCCGGCAATTTTCAGTAAATATCCACTCGCATAGATAGCTCAGCTCCACTCCGCTGCAATGGCGTCGGCTTCCTCCTCTCCTTCTCTTCCTCTCTCCTCCGCCTCCCTCCATCAAACCAAACCAAAATAAACGCGGAAACCCTACTTCATCATTCTAGGGTTGTCCACTGCGCCTTCGGTTCCCGCCAAAACCGGAACCCTTCCTCCTCCTCCTCTCCTCCTCCCCCTCTCGGTCCAGATCGAGAACCCTCACCTCCCCCAGAAGATCCCCGGCGGCGAGGCCTCCACCTTCGAGGGGGCCTCCGGCTAGGGCGCCGTCGGCGAGGACGCCACCGGTGGAGAAGGAGAAGAAGACACTGGAAGGAGGGGGAGTTCCCCGGGGATACGGAGGGGTCCTCTCGGAGGAGCTCCTCCCCCATCAAGAACCTGAAGAAGAAGGCCGACGCGAGGGAGGACGCCAAGGCCTGGGTCCCCACCGTCACCGAAACCCTAGCCGACAAGGTCCAGAAGAGGCAGTGGGAGGAAGCCCTAGAGGTATCTCAAACTTAAAACTTTGTTATACACCATTTGAGTCCGTGGGGGTGTAGCCCGTCGTTGGACGCACGGGGGGGGGCCGTGGGGATGGGCACGGTTCGAATCCCCTCTAGGTGTTGTTCATCGGCCCGGAGAAAAGGACACCTCAAAAAAAAAAAAAACATCATTTGCGGTTATTTTAGGGTTAGGGTTTATTTGTTGTAGTATAATTTAGTTTAGGGGCATTTTACGATAACTACCCCTATGTTTTATAATTATTACACTAACCATCCGTACTTTGAAACTAAGGCCTCGTTTGGTTCGCGGAATGGAAGGGAAAGGAAATCAATTCCTTGGCATTTCCTTTCCTTTGGGAAATTAAGATTTCCATTGATTTTCCTTTCCGATGTTTGGGAATGCCAAGGAATTTGGAAAGGAAAGTGAATACTTCAATGTGGGAAAGTGATTCCTTGCTTGGATGGATGGAATCACTTTCCCCCCTAATTTTCTTCCATTGGGAATTACTTTCCTTTCCTCCTCAATTCCTTTGGCACCAAAACATAGGAAAGTAATTACTTTCCTTTCCCACCCCGAAGATTCCGCGAACCAAACGAGGCCTAATTACACAAGCCACTTCTAAGTTTTATATTTTCCATAGAAAGTTATAACACTAACCACCCTATGTTTAATTCTTTTTATAAAGGAGAGGGATAGTCCCCGTAATACCCATGAAACATAGGGGGGTTTAGTATTTCTTTAGTTTATGTTAGCATGTTGCACGGACAGTGAAACTGACCTAACAACCATAAATAGCTCAACTCCCCAACCATTTGCGTTTCAAGAATTTCGTTCTGAACCCTATATATAGTGTACTGAAATTCCAAACGCGAACCAATCAGAATTACTCCTGGTTGCACTCTTCTGATTGTTTTGATTAGAAAGAAGCGGAAAACTACATCGTGTGCCTGATTTGCAACGATATTTTCAACAAACAAGAGGCTTCACTATGTATCAAGTAAAATTAGTTCTAGTCCCACACTTCGTTCCACCTAAACATTCCGAAGGAGCCTCCCCTCACCGTTCCCCTGTTCGATGCCAAGTGGCATACCACATTCCGGTCTCTGCTTCCTCTGCTTGGTCCTAGTTTATTTTTGGGGTACTTCGAGTGAGTGAAACTGTGCGACTCATAAAATTGGCATGCTAGTTTACATTTAAATACCTTCAACTATCCCACATTTGTAAGCTACCTTGAATTAATTTCTTCATTTAGGTACCTTGAACATTTGTTTTTCTCGCTTTAAGGGATGGGAGGAAGAAATCATAGGGGTGTTCTTTTATTGAGGGGAAAGTTGTCCTAAATTAGTAACGTGCTTTGCACCGTCAAATGTGAATGATGGTTAGTAGAGGGTGGTTAATTGCAAACGCTCTGTAGCAAATTGTTAATAAGAATAGTACTGATATCAACCTGCAAAAGTGAGAAAGTTGAAGGTATTAAAAGTTTATGGTAGCAATTTGTTAATAAGAATAGTACGGATATCAACCTAGAAAAGCGAGAAAGTGGAAGGTATTAAATGAAAATTAGGCTATAATTTGTTGAGGTAGATTTTCCTTTGTGAATTGCCCTTCAAACTCAAAAGCTCATATTTGCACTTAATTTGTTGTCTTACATTCTCTACAACCAAATTTGTATTGTATACTAGGGGGCACAGACACTCCAAAACAATAGTGCCGTGTCCATGTCGCATTGTGTTGGACATGTATTGGACATGGCCGACGCTACAAAATACTAGGACATACCAAACTCTCTCTTTATCGTGTCGTATTTGTGTCCCATTGGTATCATCAAATAACGTCTTCCAGGAAATGGGCCTCGAGAATAGTACATCGGATAACAAAACTGATTACTGGACCATCGTATACCGACCATTGCCTTTTCATGTCAAGATCTCATCTTCGAATGTGAATATAACAGTATTGCACAATGTACTAGATCATAGTCGTTCAATAATCCCTTTGAAGGGTAACAGTTAGATTCCAACTTTTAATCTTGCACCTGATATTTACATATGGGGTAAGAGGATGGAGCAGTTTGGGAATGACATTTGAAGTCCTGTCATCCTGTATATTTCATGGGAATCGATTGTTAGCAACAATTTTGCCTGCCATAGGCGCTACATCAGGAGTGTCTTTCTCTTCACAGTGGGTCTCGGGCACACCATTTTGACAGTGATGTTCTTTTTTCATATTCATTAGTCTGCCAGTTTTACCAACTCCTCTTATAGCTAATATAGTTTCTTGCTCGTAGACTTGTTTGAGTTTCATCTTAGTTTGATCATAGATAATTTTGCGGGGTAACAATGTGCATGCTGCCATGTGGGTGTAAATGAAACTCTAAACTGTGAACACCAACAATGTATTGTTGTCAACTTGGTTTCTGTCATGGAGATTGTAGAATTCTTATTAATGTTTCTCAACGTTGATTTTAGTCATTTTTATGTTACAATCTGTTCTAGGTATTTGAGATGCTTAAAGAACAAGTGTTCTATCACCCAAAAGAAGGCACATACATGAAACTTCTCATCCTTCTCGGTAAATCAGGCCAAGCCAGCCGTGCACACGAACTCTTTGACACAATGGTGGAAGAAGGAATTGAGCCAACTGCAGAACTGTATACAGCCTTGCTAGCAGCATATTGTCGGTCAGACCTCCTTGATGAAGCTTTTTCAGTCCTGGCCAAGATGAAGACCCAGCCCCTTTGTCAACCAGATGTCTTTACTTACAGCACCCTTCTTAAAGCTTGCGTAGAAGGATCCCGATTTGATTTGGTTGACTCCTTATAAAAGAGATGTCTGATCGAATGATAAGTCCAAACACAGTGACACAAAACACTGTTCTTGGTGGCTATGGGAAGGCTGGCATGTTTAGTGAGATGGAAAAAGTTCTTTCTGGAATGCTAGAGAGTAACACATGCAAACCTGATGTATGGACCATGAATATCATTTTGGGCATATTTGGTAACAAAGGCCAGATCGATATAATGGAAAAATGGTATGAGAAATTCCGTGGCATTGGAATTGAGCCAGAAACACGGACTTTTAACATTCTGATAGGAGCCTATGGGAAGCAAAGGAGGTATGACAAAATGACTGCTGTTATGGAATACATGCGGAAGCTAGCATTTCCATGGACCACGTCAACAATAATAATGTGATAGAGGCCTTTGCTGATGTGGGGGATGCAAAAAATATGGAATATGCATTTAGTCAAATGCGCTCTGAGGGTATGAAAGCTGATACTAAGACTTTCTGTTGCCTAATTGATGGGTTCAGCAATGCGGGTCTCTTCCACAAGGTGGTGAGCAGCATTAAGTTGGCAGAGAGGTTAGAAGTACCTGCTAACACATCATTTTACAATTCCGTTCTATCTGCATGTGCAAAGGCGGGTGATCTGTTGGAGATGGAGAGAGTATTCAGTCGTATGAAGGATAGACATTGTGATCCAGATTCGACTACATATTCAGTCTTAGTGGAGGCTTACAGGAAGGAAGGAATGACTGACAAGATATATGATTTGGAGCTGGAAGAACAGCAGACATTCGGACCTCAGCTTTCTGCTAAGTAAGGATACGAAGTGCTTGAATTTGAGCGGTTTGGGAGCAATTTAAGGCTTACCTAAGAAGTATGAGAATCAAAGTTTCCATTGATGCTCTGGAGTGAATCAGAGGCTCGTTATCTATTTGTGCATGCTGATGAAAAGATCATGGTAATGCCTATACCCCTCTAACTTATCAGTTGATTTTTCTTCTACAATGGTCGCCTTTAGGCCCATTGAGATCGACAAGTGATAAAATGAGCTGTCAATTGTTTCAGATATGAAGTATTTCTTTGACCGTTGAAATATTTGCATGTAAATTAATGCTCTGGTAACTTCAGAAAACAGGTCTCCAATTTTTGTAATAAAATGAGTTTATTATGCTCCCATTGAGGTTATAATCTTGTTTAACTTTAGCTGCTAGTCTCAGATAATTCCCCCCCCCCCCCCCCCTGGATAATTCCATATATCCAGACATTATATCAGCGACTGATGTAGATTATTGCTTGCTTGAAATCTTAAGACTGCTCCAACACTTGATGAAGACACTGAATTGTCTTATTTTCAGTCAGTTTCCCAGTGCATATAGCTGACACCTATTGCAGAGTATACATCTTTGTCCGCTGTAAACCTTTAGCTGCATGTCATGTTGTGCACCAGATTTAGTCTCCCTATGTGTTTGGCTCATTGTGATTCCTGAACGAAGTTTCATTTCATAGGACTATGA